>CM048745.1:584441215-585041215 GCA_026315105.1 Locusta migratoria
AAGAGATACTCTATTCATATCTATACATATCTGTATTTATACTCAGAAATGGCAGTGTTTAAAGGTATTTTTCCTTCAGTGTTCGATGGGTAAAAACTTCATATGAAGATTGAAAAAACTTCAGATAACCGTTTTCAATGAAATCAAATAGAGAACTAGAAAAAAAACTTCCTACTAGTCAAACCGACGAAAGCAATGCTTCATCTTCAAGTTCAAATGTTTGTTAAGCTTAAGGGACTTATCTGCGGAGTCATCAGTCCCTAAACTTACAAACTATTAATGAACTACCTTATACTAAAGGCGACACAAACATTCATCCCGGATGGGGGATTTGAACCCCCGAAGGGGAACGACCTCGCGCATCGGAGCATAGCGCCTCATTGCGCTTTGCCATTCCGCCACGGCCCACCTATAAGTCAGTTGTTTATGTGTAAGTGCTAAAGCCTATATGCTAGAATTATATTTTAGCCCTTCCTGAGTAACAGTCAGAGAAGGTAACTGTCACTGTAAATTATGCTAATATTATTCGAGACACATTTATTTTGTGTGAACTGCGCTACTTAAAACGAATTTTATTAATGAATGGAGATACTGTGGTCCTATAAATACAATAGTTTCTTAGAGAAGCCTCTAAAAGAAGGTAAGACATTTCCTATAAACCATGCTGTACAGTACTTCTTAATATGCGTAATAATTTATCTCATAAACTTCGTGACTGAAGATACATAACGTTTCATTTATTATTTCCTAACATTTCGGCGGTATATTTTCTGGCCAACTTCTTCTGAGTCAGTTAAGTGAAGATACTGTGCGCTACAATACTTGTCTCGTAGTTTTAAACCGCAAAAAACGCAAACGTCACAAACGCTGATATGCAACAGCGTGTATGCATGGGAGGGAATATGACAGGGTTATAGCCTTTCCCCTATGTTATTCAGTCCTGTGAAGTTGGCACTCCTTTTTCTAAAACTGTACATTTTTTCAGAGTTCTATACATATACGCAATATTTCTGGAGGCCTCTGTACAGAATTTAAACGGTTCTGCCAAATTTCGCGAAAAAATAAGACAAATTACAACAATATATGTTTGTTTCAAAATAATTATTTGCTTATTAGCGCAAACATAGTTCTGATAACAGTTCTAAATAGATCCTAAAGAGTTCTACAGGAAATCCTAATGGCATTTCTCTGCGCAGATAGTACTTTGCTAGATAAATGCAATAATGGAGAATTCATTTTCATGCTACTGTTAAGTTGGCACCCCTCTTTTGGAAAATGTACACTTTTTTCAGAGTTCTAGGCAGATATGCAATAGTTCTGGAGTTCTCTGCACAAAATTTAAATAGTTCTGCATAAATTCGAAAAAAAAAAAATCAGAATAAATTACAACAACTTTTTTTTCTTTTTTTTTTTAATAATTTTTGCCTATTAGCGCAAACAGAGTTCTGATCACAGCACTAAGTAGCTCCCAAAGAGATCTACAGGAAATCCTAATGACAATTTAGTGTGCAGGTTTTACTTTACGAGATAAAGTGTGTTATGTGTATTTGTCACGGTATAAAAATCGTCAGTCTCAGTACTGAGTACACCGTCTGCCAAATGTTATCATGCCACACATCTTTGACCGAATAGAACCCTGAACACTGTCTATGGACGACACACGAAACATGCATGTGTAAGCAACACATGCTTCAAATAAATGTATTTGACGAGAAGTGACTTCGCATTCGTGGCTTGTAGATTGTCGCTTAACCGAAACTGTTCAAATGTTTGTATAGTCTATGGGACTTAACTACGGGGTCATCAGTCCATAAACTTACAAACTACTTATGAACTACTTACGAACTAGGACGGCACAAATATCCATGCCCGAGGGGAGATTCGAACCCCAGACCGTAGTGGCCGTGCAGACCGTGACTGGAGCGCCTCAGTCCCCTCGGCCACCGCGGCCGGGCCGAAACTGTTATTCTTTGATTAGCTATTGGTGGTTCCTTTATTACTGTTCTACAGGAACATCGTTGTAAATCTCATAAGGCATCAATGAAGCAAATTAAAATAGTTGTGGCCTATCACATAGATGGGTAACGTACAACAATTGCTGTGTGGAACCCGTAAAGCTGAGACGTTTCTTTAAAAAAATATGAACTGTAATCTGCTTTAAGTGTAGTGCTCCAGCACATGTACGCATCGATTTCTTGGGACTCCTTAAGCCCGTTCTACACGGGAAGTGTGAGCTTAGAAGATTACCCTTGATTTACAGGTTCTGCCGTCCGTCTACCGTGTAAACGCGTCCACTTGCACAAGATGAACACGTAAGATCGCTTGGAGACGGAATAGGATGGATCCTATTCTCACCACGCATATGGGGATGCTTCGCGTATGCGCAGACGACCAAATGGGGAGCCCAGGCAAGAAAAGAGCGAAGTCTGGAATTTGTTTAAGAAATGTGTACTTGCCTCGTGTTCAGAAGAACGTACAATTTCTCGTATGTTCTACAGCACCATTTTCAGACATTAAAGTCATGTAAACCGAAAACCGGTTAGATAAATAAAAGTCAGTACGATGACGAATACCAAGAACCAAGGGAAGAATCAGTGGAAATGTTCCCATTAGCATTTGCTTTAAGTTTGTTTGAGTTACATACTAATAGCTGTGTATCTGTACTCATTAAAATTGGACACATGTTATACAGCGTTTTATTGCTACTGTCTATACTACCACCTCCTAAAATGTATGCTATTTCTCCAGAAACAGGAACAGATGAAACATCTGTTTTTCAGTGTGCTTTATTTGAAGCTTTCAGTTACAATTCTATGCATAGACAAACTTTCATAGAAACTTGAGCTTGTTCTACATATACGTAGGCGCTTCAACCCGTGTGGCCTTACCCGCGCGACCTGCAAGTAATTTAAACGGCTTTTATAATGAAGACTTTGGTAATTTGGTGGAAAACTTGGGAATCGAATTCGGAACGCTATATATCGATCGAGCTGCTACATTGATATATCGAAGATTGTATGCAAGCGTGATGTGTAAAATATTTGGAAAGGGGGGGGGGGGGGTTCCTGACATGTCGTGTGACATTTTATCCGTATTCTGACATAGCGAGAGTATACCCGGAATATGGAAAAACAGGAATGGTACGCGTATGAGACGCGTCTTACACATCACAAGAACCAGCCAGAAACAAGTCACCAGTAACTTGTATCACCGCCATCACTTTGTCAACAAGGTGAGTTATTTCTAAATGATCTTTATAGTGAAGTAAGTGGCGTTTCACATTTCTCGGTTTAAGTGTTGTCCATTCTTGTTTTTTTATGAATTGTTCCGCTGACGATTACAGTTAATTTGCTGAGCGAACAAGGGTACATCGAGAACCTGTCAACCGTAGAGCAGGGACAGCATTAATCATTCCGTGCACGGCAGTGCGCGGTATTAATATGTTCTTAAACGGCGCGTGCGAATTTGCGATTCTTTAGCGGCCCATATCTCAGGTTCTATTCATCTCACAGTGAAGGGGTAAAGTTCTGGATAGATGTTGGCCTACTGATCATTTGTATACATATTAGAAGAATGGGTATACTATAGCTACCATACAGTACATCGTCAAAATTTTCAAAGTTACACTTCCTGGAGCCCATCCAAATTGAGCAAATTAGTTGGCTTTTGTACATGACGTGTAGTCTATTGTGGGCTTTAAACGGCTTACAAAAGCACCATTCATTCATGGGCGGTTCCTGAGAAAATCTCAAAACCCATTATTTTTGGGCACCAAAAAAAAAAAAAACGAATTGTGGGGATGGTCACTTCGATACCTTCTATTCATTGCAAATCGAAATTTTTACCATATGTTCTTATGATGATATTCTCGAGTCCGTTTTTAAATTTTTTCGATATCGTTATCCGTTACCGAGATCCAGAGGTTGAAACTTATCATACTTTTGCACAAAATCACAAAACCCGATTTTTAGCCGTTTTAGCACCGTGAATCGCAAATATCTAAATAACTAACCATAGAAAATTGTTCAAATATTTACAATACATCCTGTAGACATTTAGCTATAAACGGCATTCTTCACTTCTCCAAAATCTTGGTCCGTTAGCAAGATAAGGCCAAAAAACCGCGATATTTTGCTAGAAAGAGTGCGTATTGTGCTGAAAGACGGCGTTCGGTCAGCTCTGAAACATACCATGCGATTTGTAAAAAAGGACTCGGCGAAAAAAAAATTGATTTTTGTACATCTTAAAGATTGAAATCTTCGGTCGATGAAGGGATGCTTTCTGTTTTCGTTTACTTTACAGTTAATATGCAGCATCCGGTTTAGTGAACTATTGGAACATAATTTAAAGAGTTTGCAGAGGTAAAAACACATTGCGTAGACTTCACGTATGATTGATTTTAGGTTACACATAGTTGCGTATGAAATGTAGATAACATACCGAAATTTTATTTAAAGTTTAGAGCAGAATGATATGTGATTCTTCAGATATCGGTCGTGAATGACAGCACGCGACAGTAATATGTCGAAAACGCTATTTCTGATCGTGATATCCTGAAGAATGTTAAATGACTAAAATGTGTATGTTGTTTAGGTGTTTATCTGGAAACTCCATTTCCCGTTTTTGGAAATGTATATTCGTTATCGAGATACGCTACAAAAATCATAATTTTTGGTATCAAAACATCCAACTGCGTGCATTGGCAAATCTACACTTCTATTCATGACAAATCGTCGAAATTTTTACGATGCGTTGTAATATTATACAATGCAGATTTTACTCACCATTAATTTTTCGTACTGACCAGAACTAAATAATTAATGCTGTTCCTGCTCTGTGGTTGACATGTGTTCGATGTACCCTTATCAGCGCAATAAATTAACTGTAATCGTCACCAGAAAAATTCACAACGAAACATGGCTGCCGCTCGAGCTGTGAGATCGATCTGGCAGTTAGATCGATATATAGCGTTCCGAATTATATACGTGAGCAACTTCATTTCGCATGATCTGCAAAAAGTCAGTATAAATTTGAAAACTTAATATATCACAGAATAATGTAGATAGAGAGTGGTAAAAGTTGACACATATGGAGTTTTATTAGAACCAAATTTAAAAAAAAGTATTGCTAGACCCGTGAAAGATCTCTTGCACACGTGGTTTTGTTATGATCGTATGCTCAGCCGCCACTTTCGTCATGCTTGGCTTCCCAGGTCCCCAGACCTCAGTCCATGGGATTATTGGCTTTGGTTACCTGAAGTCGCAAGTGTATCGTGATCGACCGACATCTCTAGGGATGCTGAAAGACAACATCCGACACCAGTGCCTCACCATAACTCCGGGCATGCTTTACAGTGCTGTTCACAACATTACTCCTCGACTACAGCATATTGGACATTTCCTGTAAAGAACATCATCTTTACTTTGTCTATTTGTTATGCTAATTATTGCTTTTCTGATCAGATGAAGTGCCATCTGTCGGACATTTTTGAACTTTTTTTTGTTCTAATAAAACCCCATGTCATTCCAAGCACGTGTGTCAATTTTTGCCTATCTACATTATTCCGTGATTTATTAAGTTTTCAAATTTATACTGACTTTGTGATCACCCGGTAGTTTCACAGTGGTATTGTGAAGTACAAATAAATGTTTTAATCATTACAAAAGTCTCGAAAGGTTAACTGAAGTTAACCACTTATTTGCTTTCTAAGTTGACAACAAACGAACTAGGCATGTGAAGCAGGCGACTGGACAAATGCATACCGTTGGAACCATAGACCATAGACACGACAATCACTGCATTAATATTAAGATGAAATTACGTTACCTTTACTACTAGATGTGTAATAGGAATACGAAAAGTTGTTTTATTGTTAAAACAACGCTTGATTTCACCTGTAAAAGAGAAAAACTGTTGCTCATAATGACTAAAACTCAGACTCGGGGCAATTTTAGATGTTGGTTTGAAACCACTGCACAGCAGAGATGGGGACACGCGCAGTCTAATGTTATCGTTGGTCTGGTTGAAACGCTTCTTTGTAGTTCGACGGTTTATCGCAAGGGGCGCTGCAATAGAGGACTTTCTTTTGCATGTCGCACTTTCAGTATAGAACGGGCTTTCGGTACCTGTCCCGTACAGTTCCTTACTGACCAAAGACCTTCTAGAACGGTTTTGGTCCAACAAATTGCCAATTTCCCTCAACTGCTAATCCCACGGCCTAATATTATTTCTATGAGACATGACGTCATTGTACAAACAAAATTCACTTTGAACACGTGCCGCGGTATGTAATTCAACAAGCTACAAACACACTGAACTTTGCACTGTCTACATCTTGACTTCCTTGACTATAGGAAAGCCTTTGACTGTGTTGTGTGGGAAAAGTTGTGGCAAGTACTTGCAGAGATCGGTGTCCCTCCCCACTTGACAGGGGATTGATAAAAAATATGTACAATGATCACTCCGCAGTTGTAAAGACAAGTGCTGGCACGTCTGATTCCTTCAGAGTTTCAAAAGGTGCGAGATAGGGTTGTGTTCTATCCCCACAACTATACAACATCTATGCACATTGGGAAAGCTCTTGATGGTTGGACCACAGGCATCTCAATTGGCGGACGAACTGTCAACAACCTCCGTTTTGCTGATGACACTGTACTTTTAGCCAACAGCGAAGATGAACTTGCTGAGCTACTAACTAGAATAAAAGACATTAGTCTAGCATATCGACTAGACATCAACCTCAGTAAGTCCAAACTCATGTTAACTGGTCGAGAACAACAGATCCAGCCCACAGGTCAATTAAAGGAACTGGAAGTCGTGCAGTCCTTCACCTATCTTGGGTCAACCATCTGCAGCACAGGTAGTTGTGAAGAGAGATAAGAAGACGGATCACGCTAGGACGAGTGGCTATGAAAAAGCTCACGAAGATCTGGCAGAGCAGAGCAATAATAAATAGCACAAAGATTCGGCTAGTTGAAACACTCGTGTTTTCTGTCTTCTTTTATGGCTGTGAATCATGGTTACTCAAGGCCAGAGACAAACAACGCATTGATGCGTTTGAGCTTTGGTGTTGGCGTAGGATGCTACGCATAAAATGGACCGAAAGAAGAACAAATTTGTCCATTATTGAACAACTGAACGTCTCCAGACGCCTTTCTTCCCAGTCGACGAAAAAATTCTCCAGTTCTTTGGCCATATTGTGAGAAGAGACGGAGAAAACCTAGAAAAAATAATCTTACAAGGAAAGATAGAGGGCAGAAGACCAAGAGGAAGAACAGCGAGCAGATAGATAGACCAAATCAAGAAGATCTCCGGTCTACCTCTTCAGCAGGCACTGAGAGAAGCTGACAACCGTCCGGGATGGAGACGCTTGGTTCATGGGGTCACGACGCTCAGCAATGAGCACAACGACTTATGATGATGATGACATCTTGACTGAAATGACCTGACCTGTAATGTTTTTAATTCTTATGAGACCAAACTACGTTGGTCATAAGTCCCTAGACTTACAAACTACTTAAACTAAGTTAAACTAACCTAAGGACAACACACACATCCATGCCCGAGGGGGAATTCGAACCCCCGACGACGGACGGCCGCGCGCACCGCAACACGGCGCTCCAGTACGCGCGGCTAATCCGCCGCGGCTGACCTGACCTGACACGTTTGTAGAGTGACACCTCTATTTGACGGTATAACCACAGTCTAAAACAAACAGTCGCGAAACTCAGTAGGGGGGAAAATGCAACCATTTGACAGCTGAAGCGATACTAGCACTCCAAGCGGCTGGTAGCAAGCTCAGTAGCAGAAAATGGCACTACCGAAACGTAGAATTTATTATTTATTATTGCTGTTGTTTATATATTTCCTAGGCATTAAACGTGGCACTGTATTTCGTGACACAAATACGATAACATTATTAAACGAAAATCCTGTTTCCTGTTGATGTCAGTTTGTAATAATAATATGTCAGTGCATCGTAATACATACGGCTCACACTAGCACGATCGTAATCATAACATGCAAAAACGATTTAAGACAAGAAGCGAATTGTAACCTGGTGTGTTTAAGTTCAAAAGCAACCGGTTTATAGTTATATAATGTACTGGTTCGTAGTTACACGTTCCACATGTATTTTTTCTGCAGATTTTGAACATCTTAATACATTTGATACTGATAATAGACACATTTTTTACATTCTTCTAAAAGCCATTTTCGCTTTATTCTTGCTGAGATGGCTTGCATGTGCCATTCCTGTCAAGTTTTCATCGTACCTACTACCCAGGAATGTAAAAATACTGTAAATCTTTAAGAATGTTTTCCTGCTAAAATCTCAGTTTGTCTGTACACGTTAATCTACAGTTAGTTACGTTTTATTTTACATTTTGTACAAACAAATCACTTTTAACTTCTGACTATCATTGCTGCATCACCAATAGTAGACTACTGTGCAAAAATTTGTTTTGACTTCCACAAACCTATTAGTAGACTATGAAAAATAACTTTGAAGAAAAATACTGAGTAAGTTACCTCTCTCTCTCTCTGTTACAGATTCCATACACCTTAAATTTTAACACACTTTATTCTATCCTACAATGTAAGAGCTTTTCATATTTGAGAAAATGTACATTTTCTTTCCTCTAACTACAATTTATCGCGACGCAAAAAGCTCCGAAGTAAAGTCGCATTTAAAACGTGTCGTTCGACTCCATATCTAATTCCGTATGGTTTCTCGCCTCTCGGGTTGTTCTTACGACCCGGCCGCTTGGCAGCGCTGCACTCGCCAGGTTGCAGAAAACCACCGGGAGTTTCGTGACTCTTTATGTTAAGGCTAGTCTACACGACGACACGAGGTTGCGACACTTGTTTCATGAAATGAGTTGCGCGCTACTGGTTTCGTGTATGTCTGTAGACACGGCGCCAATGCTATAACTTCAGTTTCGTTGTTTTGTGAGTGCCGTAGTTGCCGTAGAATGTAAGTTTTGGTAGCTGTAAGAGTTGTAGCTGAGCTATTCCATCTCTGTGTTAAGTCACTGTGTAAGACTAAGCAGCCGGCCGCGGTGGCCGAGGAGACTAAGGCGCTCCAGTCGTGGTCTGCACGGCCACTACGGTCGGGGGTTCGAATCCCCCCTCCGGCATGGTTATTGGTGCCGTCCTAGTTCGTAAGTAGTTCATAAGTAGTTTGTAAGTTTAGGGACTGATGACCCCGTAGTTAAGTCCCATAGACTATACAAACATTTGACCATTTTTGACTAAACATAAAAACAATAAAAACGTGGTTGGGTTTGTGACTGGATTAAAAAAAGACGTCATCTCGGATGCTTAGCGGCCTTGCCGAAAGAAATTGTAATTGAAGACCCTAGAAGCTATTTTAATCAACTTACAATGTCACTAGATCAGTTTACATTCCTTTTAAACAGAGTGAGTAATGCAATAAGAAAACAACATACTGTTATGCGTGAAGCATTGTTACTAGAACTGAAATTACAAATTTCATTGCGTTTCTTGTCCAGTAGATATTCGTCTCTACAGTACCTCTACCGTGTTTCGAAATCCAAAATTGCCATAGTTCGTTTGTGTAGGTATTTGGGATTGAATGTATTTTAGTCTGCAATTCACTAATCGTCAACCCATCAATACTTAATTCACGAAAATTGCTTCAAGAGCACTAACACGCCGCTGGCTTATTCCTGAAATTTTTTTCATCATTAAAATCGCACAAACACCTATACATCGCATATAAGTTCAAAAACCGAATTATTTCTACCGTTCCCCTCTTTATGTTGTGTTTTGTTCTGTATTGGTTATAACCTAACCTAAAAATACGCGCAATCAGTTTCGCCAAAGTTGGAAGGTGCCGAAACTGTTTAGTTTCGCCAACGAGTTGCGCGAAGACCTGCCGCGCATGCGCACTGGCCAGTAGCGCAGTTTCATGAAACGTAGTGTCGTTGTGTAAACTAGCCTTTTTAAGGCTAGTCTACACGACGACACTAGGTTGCGACACTCGTTTCATAAAATGAGTTGCGCGCTACTGATTTCGTGTTATGTCTGTAGACACGGCGCCAATACTATACACTTCAGTTTCGTTGTTTTGCGAGTGCCGTAGTCGCCGTAGGATGTTAGTTTTGGTAACTGTAAGAGTTGTGGCGGAGCTATTGCTCCTCTGTGTGATGTCGCTGCATAAGACTAAACATAAAAAGTGTAAGGCACGTGGTTTGGGTTTGTGACTGGATTAAAAAAAGACCTCAGTTCGGTTGCTTAGCGATCTTGCTGAAAGAAATTGTGATCGAAGACTCTATAAGTTATTTTAATGAAGTCAGAATGTCAGCGGAGCAGTTTACGTTCCTTTTAAACAGAGTTAGTAATGCAATAACCCAAGAAGATACTGTTATGCGGGAAACATTGAACTGAAATTACAAATTTCATTACTTTTCTTGTCAAATAGATATTCGTCTCTACAGTACCTGTACCGTGTTCCCAAATCCACAATTGTCATAGTTCCAGTGTATAGGTATTTGGAATTGAATATGCTTTAGTCTGCAATTCACTAATCGTCAACCCATCAATATTTAATTCACGAATAATTGCTTCAAGAGCACTAACACGCCCTGCTTATTCTTAAGATTTTCATCGTGAAAATGGCACAAACACCTATGCATCGTATATATGTTCAAAAAGCTAATTATTTCTTCCTTTCCCCCCCTTTATGCTGTGTTTTGTTCTGTATTGGTTATCACCTAACCTACACGCGCACAAACAGTTTCGCCAAAGTTGGAAGGTGCCGAAACTATTTAGTTTCGGCAACGAGTTGCGCCACAGTCTAACATATACAGTCACGACACTCCCACAGATTCTTGTTATACGCTGCGATAGCAGCGTTCCAAGCGACCGGCAAGCTACGTTTCTGAATACGATAGTTGATGAGTGCGAATAGTATCGTTTAGATTGAATTTAGCATACTTTTTACATTAGGGAACGTATGTAGTGCCTTATAAATAGATAATAATTTAAAAATAGGTCCCCATTTGTCTTTCTTAGGTTTCATAAGATCCCTGATAAGGTACGAAACGGAATATTACAGGACAGTTAATTTACAATCATCCTGCAACATACGGGCTTTAAATGAGTAATTTCATTTTCTATTAAAAATGCCTCGGAAACACCAGGAGACATACCCTTTATCAGAGAGACGTCAATTTATATGCAGGAATGTTAAGTATTCTTCATTACAATTCCAGTAAAATCGGTGAGGGTGGAACATAGGAAAAGTTTATAGAATGCAATAAATACGGTATTTAACATACCAAATCAACCATCACAGTTGTAGCTGAAGGAAAACCCTCACAGACATGGCAATATAACGATAAAAGCAACCAAACTGTTTTCCAACAAAGAATAACCCAATTCCACAATTGTTGCTACACCTGAACCACAAACGGCAAGAATCATCAAAACATTGGTTTTTAGAGCTAAAATAATTACACTTAAAAGAATATGCACGTATTAGAAAGACGAGTGACGTGTAGAAATGTGAGAATCATTAGACTCCCTATCGAATTGATACATGTCAAAAACTGTCTGTCATAGTAAGAACAGACCATAATAGAAATTTACTATACCATTATGTTTATATTCAACTAACTTTCAGCGGAATAAGCTGCAAATACACACATATTCGTAAGTATTTGTTCATGACAGAGTTGTTCTTTATTCCGTTGAATCATTTAAATGAGGCTGTTTTTACATTAATTTCCGTATTACGTTTGTCTCTCGATATTTTAATAATGCTGGTAACGCAAAAATTATAGTAAGTATTTAGTTAATTACGTACAAAAGCGATTATAAACAAACATCACTACTTCGGCAGCTTGTCCACCGCTAGGAGCGCTAGTGTCGAAACAATTGTCAGTTGGTAACAACTTTTACAGCAGTGAGTGTCATGACTGTATATATTAGACTGTGGTTGCGCGAACGCCTGCCGCGCATGCGCACTGGCCAGTAGCGCAGTTTCATGAAACGTAGTGTCGTCGTGTAAACTAGCCTTTAGACTCTGGTATAACTCCTGGACACTATTCCGAAAGGAGATAGACATGACAGAAGAAGAAAATGGCGAACTCTCACTCACCGGCAGGTTCTCCGCACAGCCCGGCGCACAACAGAGCGCGAGGAACCGACAGCGCCTGGTGTAGCTCCGGCCGTCCCCACCACAGGTAAGTGTTGGGGCCCACGGTACGTGCCTATTTACGTAAGCCGCCCTCCGGCATCATATAGCCGCAGCGACACACGACTGTTCGTAGCTACATACTGCCGACCATTAAAGACGCGTAACGCCACGGCTGCGAAATTGTCCGACAACGGCGTGTGTTTAGGGTTGCCAGATTTCCGGGCGCCGCCCGGAGTGCCCGGGCTTGGAATTAATTCTCCGGGTCTACGGGCCAATGACTCTCATCTCCGGGCTTGAAAGTAACCTTCATCTTAACTTTTTTTTCTTTTACGGCGCTTTTTAAGTACTATGCTCATGTAGCGACGATCTACATCGAACTTAACGTAACTTAAACTAAGGACGAACACAACATCCATGCCCTAGGGGGGGATTCGAACCTCTGGCGGGAGCAGCCTCGCGCACCGTGGCAAGGCGCCTCAGTGCGCTCGGCCATTCCCGTCCGGCTCCTCTCTAGTAATTATGAATAACTTTATATAAATGTCAATTTCTTATTGCAACAAAACGCTACTTTTCTATTCTTCCTCTGAAAATTTTTCATTGTTGCGTCGGTAGTAATCGGCTAGCGCATTATTAAGCAAACACTGTTGCGGCAACGTGTCAACTGGCGACGTCTGTTATTTGTGTTCGTTCGTTCTTTGTTTGTTATCAGTTTACCGGCAATTTTTGGAATACCCGGATCGTGTGAGAACAGACAAGCTTACATTAACTTAGATTAGTGAGTAATAGCAGTGATATGGAGAGACGATATCTAAGTTCGTTCCGTGAAGAATGGTTGCAGGAAGAAAATTATAAAGAGTGGCTACAAAAAGTCGATACTGATGATTGTATGTGTAAGTGCACATTACTTGCTGAGAGGGAGGAGATGATTAGTTTTTATTTTATTTATTTTTTTACTTTTTTATTTCTTTTAGAATTCACGTGTAATCCTGGTTGGGGGAGGGAGTTGGTCGCAGTTGGGGGGGGGGGCGAGTAATTGGCCAAGGGGGAGGGGGGCACGTCTGGTCTCCGGGCCTACCTCGAGTTCAATCTGGCAACCCTACGTGTGTTGTTTCTTTTCTCCCTGTTCCATCTGCAGGGGTGATTCTATTTACACTTCGGTAAAATCAGACGTGACGTCATTATGACGTATCCACACTATCGACGTCCAGAAGAGCGGCGCATCGACTTTTGCGATCGTTCGAGACGCTGGTTTTGGGTGGGACAACATGCTTAATTCGACATTCTTTCCGAACTGCATCCTTTTTCCTTTCGTAGTTTAGTGACAAAACTAGGCCTTACTTAATATTGGTATCATGTTTTGGGAAGCACTGACGGAAATTTCAGTAAATGTAAATTGAAAATTATGTCAGAAATAACGCAGACGGAGCCTTAGAGAACGACAACTTCACACATTTTCAAAGAAAAGAACTAGCATGTTGCAGCAACTTGGCCGTAGATGAGTACCCAGTTTTACGAAATGTTTTACCTGATGTTCGTAGAGCCTCTGTAACAAATGATTGTATTAATATCCAGCTCATTTGATTTATAGTTTCGGCGAAAACATACATATACCTACGGCGACTATATGCTGTTTTTGTGTATCGCATTTTTGACATGTCCAAGTACACATTGTCGCTTCATAGCCTGGTAACCGTATTTTGTCGTCTTAGTTTAACGTAGACTCCGTACTACAATGCAACTCGGTAGCATTTTTCGCTTAGAGAAAAAGTTTCCATTAGTTTTAAACACAACCTTCACAAATGGGCCACGATGACATCATCAGATTTGGCTGAATAACGTTTCAGAGCTCACAGTGTAGGTCCTTTTTCGGAAAGCTTCAAAGCTTTCAAAAAAAGAAAGCAAAGTTATAGGTTTCGAAACTTAATGAATTACCATTACCAACTGAAGATATTATCAGCTACTCGTTTAATTCGTCTGCTACAATTTTGCGTCTAGAACGACCACACAAGTCGATCATGGCTCCAGTCGTCTTCGATAGTGTGGATACGTCATAATGACGTCACGTCTGATTTTACCGAAGTGTAAATAGAATCACCCCATCTGCAGCGGCACGACCTCTTGCTTTTGTTTAACACCGCGTCCACACATTGGTACCACAGTCTAACATATACAGTCACGACACTCCTGCAGATTTTTGTTATACACTACGACTGCTGCGCTCCAAGCGGCCGGGAAGCTACATTTCCGAATACGGTATTGGATGAGTGCGAATAGCATCGTTTATATTGATTTTTACAGACTTTTCACACTTGGGAACGTATGTAGTGCCATAAAATAGGTAATAATTTAAAATTAGCTCCACCTTTGTCTTTATAAGGTTTGCCGACATACCTGGTGAGGTGCGAAAAGGTACATTGCATGACAGTTTATTTACAATTAATTTGTAACCTACAGGCTTTTGCTGAATAATATAACTTTCTATTAAAAATAAGAAATGGCTAAGAAACACCAGAAGACCTGCCTTTGGCAAAAAGTCGTCGCTTTTCTACTCAAGAACGTTAGTGTTTCTTCACTTCAATTCCTGTAAACTCGCTGAGAGTGGAACGTAGGAAACGCATATAGAATGCAATAACTACAGTATTTAACGTACCAAAGCAACCACAACAGCTATAGCTGAAAGGAAAACGTCACAGATCTGGCAAGAAAACGGAAAAAAACAATCAACTGTTTTCAACAAAGAAGAACCCAATTCCACAATTGCTGCTACAACTGAACCACAAACGGCAAGAATCTTAAAGACATTGTCCTCTTAAGCTAAAGTAATCACACTCAAACGAATATGCGCGTATCAGTAAGACGAGTGAAGCCTAAAATGTGCGAATCATTAGACTACACACCGAATTGATACGCGTCAAAAAACTCTTTGTCATAGTAAGAACACACGGTAGTACAAATTTATATTTACCTTATGTTTATATTCTAATTACTTTCAGAGGAATAAGATGCAAAATATCACATATTCCTAAGTATTTGTTCATGACGAAGTTGTTCATTATACCTCTCAATCAGTTAAATTCGGCTGTTTTTGCATTAATGTCCGTGTTATGTATCTCTCTTAATATTTTATTAATGCTTGTAACGCAAAAAAAATATACCAAATAATTCATTAATTACGCACACAAATAATTATAAACAAACATCACTCCTACGGCGGCTTTCCCACCGCTAGGAGCGCTAGTGTCGTTGCAACTGTCAGTTGGTAACTACTTTCGCAGCAGTGAGTGTCGCGACTATATATGTTAGACTTTGTTGGTACCAACGTTGGCCAATATTTTTAAGGCAGCGTCCACACATTGGAGCCGACATTCAGTCGAATTCGTCGAGAGCCAACGTAGACATATCTGCATATCTGACGCACAACTCGCGGACGATGCATTAACGGTCGTGAGAGTGAACAATTACGTTTTGTAACTAAAAACCAAAAAAGGAAACATATGTAGAAGATTGTCGCGTAATTAAACACAATTTATTAACGACATACTACATTCAACCGTAACATATACACAGACTAATTAACAACAAAAGAATAATTACACATAACAAATGAACAGACACAAGTCAGAGATATGTATGCACAGAGTAATCGCAATTCGATAAATTATCACACTTCATCACTCCCCCCTTTAGTATCAAAGATATTTAGGGTTGAATTTGACATGTCGTCCGGAACGGGTCACAACAGGTCACAACAGGTTTTGAACTGATTGCAGCGGTGTCCTATGCGGCGGCCCGTGACGTCCATTGTGGTTGATTGTTGGTAGGAAGCGGAGCAGGTGATATGCCCGTTGGGCCTGAAGGTACGGTTCTGTCATTGAAAGAGGTACTGAAGGCTGGTTTTAGCCTGTCAATGCTGACAGTGATTGGTGTACCCATTATATCTATTGTAAATGTCTTTTCTTCTCTACTGAGTACACGATAGGGTACATCGTATGGTGGTTGAAGTGGTATGCGCACTGCATCGTGTCGCACAAAAAGAGAATAACATGTTCTTAGTTCGTTGAATACAAATGGACGGTGACTTACTTGTAGCCTAGGCGCCACAGGTCGTAATTGCCGGATATGAGTGCGCAGTTTGGACACAAAATCTGATGGTTCAATGTGATCATCTGGCATGTTGCCAAAGAACTCACCAGGTAGACGAACCGATTGGGCACACACAAGTTCTTCAGATGAGGCTCCTACGTCTTCTTTAATAGCTGTTGTGACCCGTTCCGGACGACATGTCAAATTCAACCCTAAATATCTTTGATACTAAAGGGGGGAGTGATGAAGTGTGATAATATGTGCATACATATCTCTGACTTGTGTCTGTTCATTTGTTATGTGTAATTATTCTTTTGTTGTTACTTAGTCTGTGCATATGTTACGGTTGAATGTAGTATGTCGTTAATAAATTGTGTTTAATTACGCGACAATTGGTGACCCCGACGTGTTATGAACACGCAACCTTCTAGATGATGGGGTGTGTTGTATCACTTCCTACCAAACATTAATTACGAAATCAGTAAGTTTTTAAATATGTAACAAGTAATCTATTTACATTATTAAAATTTAGACCTGCGCTTTAAGTGATTGAACTTAAAATAAAAAAGGATACCCATACGTTTTGGAGGAACACTACACTTTCTAAAGTTCTTTTGCTGCTGAAGGTTGACTCTTCGTTTTCTTGCTACAGGAGACAGTTTTAGAAATCTATACTTCAAATGTTCAAATGTTTGTTAAGCTTATGGGACTTAACTACGGGGTCATCAGTCCCTAAACTTACAAACTACTTATCAACTACCTTATACTAAAGACGGCACAAATATCCATGCCCGAGGGGGGATTCGAACCCCCGACCGTAGTGAATCTATACTTCCTTTCTAAAACAGCTATGTCATTCATATCACTGGTAGTGCTTGAAGTTTGCAAAGCAAATGTGGAACTTGACAGGAAATGTTAATTTTAAAAATTGCGTTCAGTAATTGTGTCAAAATAAATAATAAAAAAATTATTTCACTGATCGCGCCTAAGTTTTGCCGTGGCATTTCGATTTTTGTGGTTGCTTTCACAAATGAATCACTTTCTGATACAGTTATAATATTTACAGTGAGATTTTTAAAACGTTGGCGCCAACGTTGGTTCCAATGCTATATCACCGATCCATACATTGGGCGAACACAATTGGCGCCTACGTTGGTTCCAATGTATGGATCCGACCTTATACTAATACTGTAGCATATGACCTCGCCTACGCCACGCGGAGATTTGTTTCAAATAACGCAGTGTCACGTCCCCCTCTATACTATGTTTTATCCTAATACCACAGTCTAACATATACAATCACGACACTCACTGCTGTAAAAGTTGTTTCCAACTGACAATTGCTGCGACACTAACGCCCCTAGCGGTGGGCAAGCTGCCGAAGTAGTGATGTTTGTTTATAATCGCTTTTGTACGTAATTAACGAAATACTTACAACAATTTTTGCGTTACAAGCATTATTAAAGAGAGACAAACATAATACGGCCGCGGTGGAGTAGCCGAGCGGTCTAAAGCGTCACGCTGCGGACCGCGCGGTTGCTCGCCGTGGAGGTTCGAGTCCTCCCTGGGGCATGGGTGTGTATGTTTGTCCTTAGGTTAGTTTACCTAGGTTTAAGTAGTTTGTAAGCTACGGACTGATGACCACGCAGTTTGGTCCGATAGATTTACAAACATTTGAACATTTTTAAACATAATACGGAAATTAATATACAAACACCATAATTTAAATGATTCAATGGAATAAAGGACAACTCTGTCATAAACAAATACTTACGAATATGTGTATATTAGCAGCTTATTCCGCTGAAAGTAAGTTGCATATAAACATAATGCCATAATAATTTTCTATTATGGTCTGTTCTTACTATGACAGACAGTTTTTGACGTGTATCAGTTCGGTACGGAGTCTAATGATTCTCACATTTTTACACGTCACTCGTCTTTCTTATACGTGCATGTTCTTTTAAGTGTAATTACTTTAGCTTTATAAAACTAATGTTTTGATGATTCTTGCCGTTTGTGGTTCAGATGTAGTAACAATTTTGGAATTGGGTTCTTCTTTGTTGGAAAACAGTTTGATTGCTTTTATCGTTATACATTATTGACAAGTCTGTGTTGTTTTTCCTTCAGCTACAGCTGTGATGGTTGATTTGGTTAAATACCGTATTTATTGCTTTCTATATACGTTTCCTATGTTCCCCCGTCACCCATTTTACTGGAATTGTTATGAAGAATACTTAACGTTACTGCGTACAAATTGACGTCTCTCTGCTAAAGGGTATGTTTTCTGGTGTTTCCGAGGCATTTTTATTTTTGATAGAAAATGAAATTACTCCTTTAAAGCCTGTATGTTACAGGATGATTGTAAATTAACTGTCCTGTAATATACCGTTTCGTAATTTATCGGGGATCTTATGAAACCTAACAAAGACAATTGGGGAGCAATTTTTAAATTATTACCTATTTATAAGGACTACCTACGTTCCCTAATGTAAACAGTATGCTGAAGTCAATCTAAACGATACTCTTCGCACTCATCAGCTATCGTATTCAGAAACGTAGCTTGCCGGCCGCTTGGAGCGCTGCTATCGCAGCTTATAACAGAAATCTGTGGGACTGTCTTGACTGTATATGCTAGACTGTGCTAATACTGTCATACGAAGATTTGTTTCAAATAAAGCTCAAAGTATTGTGGACCCCTTTCTTTCATTTATAATTCACGAATTATTGGATGGAAAAGCTGGTAGAAGCCGACCTCGGGGAAGATCAGTTTGGGTTCAGGAGAAATGTAGAAACACGGGAGGCAATACTCACTTTACGGCTTATCCTAGAAGATAGATTAAGAAAAGGCAAACCTACATTTCTAGCTTTTGTAGATTTGGAGAAGGCTTTTGACAATGTTGATTGGAATAAACTCTTTCAAGTTCTGAAGCAAGCAGGAGTAAAATATAGGGAGCATAAGGTTATTTACAACTTGTACAAAAACCAGACAGCGGTTGTCAGAGTTGAAGGGCATGAAAGGGATGCAGTGGTTGGAAAGGGAGTAATACAGGGTTGTAGTCTTTCTTCATTGTTAATCAATTTGTACATTGAGCAAGCTATAAAGGAAAGCAAGGAGAAATTTGGTGACGACAGATACAGCAAAGGACCTGGAAGAGCAATTGAACGGAATGGACAGTGGGCTGAAAGGTGCATATAAGATGAACATTAACAAGTGCAAAACTAGGGTAATGGAGTGTAGTGTAAGAAAATCAGCTGATGCTGAAGGAATTAGAAATGTTCAAATGTTTGTATAGTCTATGGGACTGAACTACGGGGTCATCAGTCCCTAAACTTACAAACTACTTATGAACTACTTACGAAATAGGACGGCACAAATATCCATGCCCGAGGGGGGATTCGAACCCCCGACCATAGTGGCCGTGCAGACCGTGACTGGAGCGCCTTAGTCTCCTCGGCCACCGCGGCCGGCTAGGAATTAGATTGGGAAACGAAGCAATAAAGGAGGTAGATGAGTTTTGTTACTTGGGCAGTAAAATAACAAATGATGGTCGCAGTACAGAGGATATAAAATGCAGAATGGCAATGGGTAAAAAAGCGTTCTTGAAAAAGAGAAATTTGTTAACATCGAATATTGATTTAAGCCTAAGGATGTCCTTTCTGAAGGCATTTGTATGGAGTGTTGCCTTGTATGGGAGTGAGACATGGACGATAAAGAGTGCGGACAGGAAGAGGATTGAGGCTTTTGAAATATGGTGCTACAGAAGAATGCTGAAGATTAGGTGGGTGGATCGCGTAACTAATGAGGAGGTACTGAACAGAATTGGGGAGAAAAGAAATTTCTGGCATACCTTGTATAAAAGAAGGGATAGATTGGTAGGACACATTCTTAGACATCAAGGAATTGTGAATTTAGCGTTGGAGGGAAGTGTGTGGGGTAAAAATCGCAGAGGAAGACCAAGAGATGGATACAGTAAGCAGATTCAGACAGATGTAGGTTGCCGTTCTTATGTGGAGATGAAGAGGCTTGCTCAGGATAGGGTATTGTGGAGAGCTGCATCAAACCAGTCTCCGGACTGAAGACCACAAAAACAACAACAACGTTATTTGAAAACGTTTTCATTAACTGAAACTGCCTTATTCCAATAAAATGCTCTCCAAATTATAATTCACTATTTCACCGATCCGACTTCTTCACAGAAAGGGGTCGGAAGGGGGGGGGGGGGCAATGCACTGCATAAAATAACAAGAGAGACATTCTCATAATTTCGCAGGTTCTTGAGCGAGTCCCAAGGATGTTAAAATAAGGGGACACGGCGCTACTATGCAAAGCTTAGCTGTCGATTGTAGTCAGTCCGCCATCTTGTGGAGCCAAGGAAATATATTTTTAGACTGAAATACTGTGTCATTCTTGCCATTTAACTTAAATGCTTATAAATGACTGTGATTTCTGAATACATATTTGGTGTAGTATACTTTTGTTGACAAATAGAGACCCTGAACTTTGATTTATTACCGCACAATCTCATTCGATAAGTATGACTCGCATATCGGGATACTATCCAAATGCTTTACAAAAACTGAAATTGCCATCTGCAGTAATTCACAGGGAATGAAGACCAAGATTTTTTCAATAATGGCAGAACCAATCTGTATCATTTTCGTAAGAGACGACTTTTAGGTTGAATACACGTTCCACGTTATTAAATATTTATACTAAAACTAGTGGATCCGGCAATGCTTCGCAATTGCTAATATGTATGTACTATTGCTTTGAACGTCAACAGTGCAAACTTTTATCGCAATCGTACTAATGATATTGATATCCCAAATAAAAGAGCCCTTTCAGTTTTCCACAAATTTTCCTATTTTCCGGCCAACTATTTCAAACTTTTACTACACTCAAATCTTCTTCTCGCTTTGAACGTCGAATGTGCAAAATTTTACCGCAATCAGATGAATGGTATTGATATTTCATAGAAAGATCTCTTTCTTTTTTTTCTGAATTTTCCAGTTTTCCGGGAAATTTTTCCAAATTTTTATTTCACAAGAATGTTTTCCTTTGAACGGCAAATATGCAAAATTTAATCGTAATCAGAAAATGATATTGATATCCCATGGGAAAAAGCTCTTTCTTTCTTGCGTATTTTCAAATTTTTTGGGTAACTTTCCCAAAATTTTAGTTCATAAGAACGTTCATCTTTCGTTGAACGTCAAATGATACAATCGGTTGAACGGTTCTCACCTTATAGTGTTCAGTACTTTTAGAAACACATTGAAAAAGGAACTTTGTTCGAATTTTCCGTCTTTCATTCTTAACTACCATAGAAAAAAATCCTTTCTGTTTTTCCTACATTTTCCTACTTTCCGGGCGTCTTTTCCAAATTTTTATTTGATGCGAACCTTCCTCTTGCTTTCAACATGAAATGTACAAAATTTTATCACAATTGGTCGAACGGTATTGATAGCTCACTGGAAAAAGCTGTTTCAGTTTTTCCCGATTTTCCTCTTCTCCGGACAACTTTTCAATATTTTATCACCGTTTAAACATTCCCTGGGCTTACACGAATATTTCGAGACTAAAATTAGCCATTTATATATATATATATATATATATATATATATATATATATATATATATATATATATATAGTTTCTGTATCACCAGGTCTTTGAACTTTCAAGGGAACCTTTATACCATAAAAATAAAAATTACAAAGTCATGGCGAAAAAAAAAAAAAAAAACACTGAAACAAATAGCTAGTATTCACTTAGCAACAAAATTTTTCTGTATAAAATAGCAGATGACTTTCTTACTCTGCTTGCACATTGATAGATAATGCAGGTTACATTTATTTTCTTTTTAGATAAAGTACCACTTTCAACTCAGAATGCAATGAATACACATTCGTCACCAAAATGTTATTGGCTCCGTAATATGCGGACAATGGCGTTAAGGGCACCTCCCCCTATTCTAACCTCCTTGTCGAGTCCCTTTCCGACAGAAAATCTGTTCCGACCTCACCTCACGCAAGACTGCATATGTCGTCTGCACTGCCGTCTGCTCGGTAGCCAGAGACACCCTTACTTGACGAGATGGCGAGGTGGGCTGTTCTTAGTGTAGTACCAACATAATCATGGACGAAAGAAGTGACAAAAGAGACCTCTCTGGAGCTGCAGTAGAGGGTATTATCTCCCTCTGGTAGCGAGGGTTGGTAGACAGTACGCTCTGAGAACGCACCCTACATCCGGTGCAGGAGAAGGAACGCTCTGCCCGTGGCCTGCGGAATCACTCTTGCCGCGAACGTCGAAGTGTTTCGTCGAATCATGCTAAGGTGATGGCATGCTGTTAGGACTTTATTTGTGATCAGGCAGTTTTGGTTCATCAATGATAGTTTTTCTTGAGTAATTCTTTCGCTATGCGAGGCGAAGTGTTTCCTTCTTTTCAAAACTCGAGTAATTCAGTGTAAAATTAGTATTTGTATTTTCATTCCGGTAATGATTTTTGTGTCCGGTTTCTCAAGTTAGAATATACAATTATGGACTTCATCCTTTGTGTAAACGTAGTATGTTTGAACTCTTGCTGTTTTTAAGTAATCTTTTCGTGTGGTGTCTGTTTCCGCAAGCATGCTAAATTATCTCTCGAAATTTCTCGATTGGAATTGTTAATTACAAGGAAATTTTTGCCGGTGGGCGGGATTAAACCGGCGACCTCCAGCACCGCAGTCTGTGACGCTATCCCCTGCGCCACGCCGGCAGTCGGTGTTCGTGGTCTCTCGCGGCATAGCTCCCTGTCCTGCAGAAACAGCGACCCGCTGTTATGATCCCTGTGGAGCCAGCTGCAGTGTCCGGGATCTTGACCTTGTCATGGGTCCTCTGTATGACAGTTCAAGGGAATCCATCCCTTCTCCACGATTATCGACGACAGACGTTCCTGTCGTGGCTTCATCAGGAACATTATCGTCCTTAGGGTCCTTAAACAAGAAGCCATTGCCGTCTACCTGCTCTTCAGGATCGTAGTAAGGCTTCATGCGCAGAACGTGAACAATGTCTCTTTGCTTTTGACGTTTCTATTGTCGTCTCAGCTTCACGGCCATGGAGCAGGAAAAACGAAGTGAAGCTTGTGGTTTCTTGTCTTGCGGTATTGTAAGCAAATGTCACGACTGACAGAATTAGAGCCTCCTTAAGTTCCTGGAAAGCTCTTTCTTTTGTCTCATCCCAGTAAAACTTGGCGTCTCTCTGCAGAAGTTCTTGTAATGGACGTGCTTTGTTACAAAATCCTTTTATGAAACGTCGGTAGTATGAGCACAGCCCGAGAAAATTTCTCACATCACGAATGTGCTGAGGAGTAGGGAAATTCTGTGACTGCCCTTACTTTATCTGGATCAGGACGGACACCATCTCCGTTGACTAGGTGCCCCAGGATTTTTATCTCTTTGGCGACGAAGAGGCACTTCTTTGGATTGAGGCGGAGACCTGCAGTCTGAACACACTTCAACACAGTTGACAGGCGACTCAGATTTTCTTCAAATGTTTTCGAGAAAACGACAGTGTCATCTAAATAGCAGAGACACGTCGTCCACTTACTGTGTCGAAGCAAGTTGTCAATCATGCGTTCGAATGTGGCTGGAGCATTACATAATCCATATGGCATTACTTTAAATTCATAGAGGCCGTCAGGTGTAATAAAAGCCGTCTTTTCCCTGGCAGCTTCGTCAACCTCGATTTGCCAGTAACCTGTCTGCATGTCCATAGTTGAGAAGTATGTAGCTCCTTTCAAGCAGTTTAAGGGGTCGTCAATGTGCGGCAATGGGTAGACATCTTTCTTTGTGATTCTGTTCAGCCGCCGATAGTCGACACAGAATCTCCACATGCCATCCTTCTTCTTTACGAGGACCACCGGAGACGACCAAGGACTCCCCGAAGGTTGAATAATGTCATCTCGCAACTTCTCCACTTCCTCCCGAATTATCCGTCTTTCAGCTGGCGAAACTCTATACGAACGCTGGCTAATTGGCGGATGATCCCCAGTGTTGATACGGTGCTTTATCGTGGGCCGTTTCGTCTGACTTTCCCCTGCTGAGGTGTGAATGCACCCGAAAATTGGTGTAGTATACCTAACCCCCGCTCGCGTTGTTCCTTGGTCAGTCCAGGCCCTATTGGCAGTTCCATGTTTGTTTCCTCCAGCGTGTTGTCTGTACTAATAGCAGGGCTTGGTCTTCAGTGATGACGTTGAGCTCACCATCCTGGATTGGTTCAGCTGTCCCGATACACATTCCCTTGGGGATAAGTTGTGACTGCTCGCGACAATTTGTGATCCAAATCTCTCCTTGACCACCGGTAATGCTTATGATAGCCGCTGGTATGTAAATTTCTTTTGTGAGCCTTATAAACTTTTTACTATCAACAATAACTTCACAGTTTACCCAGCCATCTGTGTTTGTGACTGCAACTCTTCTCATTGTCAACGGCGGTATCGTCACATTGTCAACGACGAATAACTTCCCAGAAAATTCTGTATTACGTGTATCCGTCGGAACAACTTCTTCAATTTGCAGCTCTGATCTTCCACAGTCAATGATAGCTTGGGATGCCTGAAGTCCCATCCGAGGATGACATTGTGACTACATTCTGTTAACACGACAAATTCAAACGGCTGTGTCTTGTTGTTGATGGTTATTCTTGCGACACAAGTTCCTGCTGTATGGACGTACTTACCATTCGCGACCTTCAGCACCCGTATCACAGAACATTGTCTTCTTTAGTGTGCGGCGGTAATTATCCGACAATACAGAAAAAGACGCTCCTGAATCAACAAGTGCCCGGACAGGTTGGTCGTCGATTATGACGTCGATGAGATTTTCCGACATCTTAGCGACTGTCGTCCATGGAGGAGTTTCATCTGCGGCGGCCTCACCTCCGTAGATGGTCGCCTCGCTTAGTTTTCCTGGCCGCGGCGGCTAGGGAAGCGGCTCGTGCCTCTGTACGGCGACGGTGAACAGCTGCGGCGCGTCGGGGAGCGACCTCGTCTAGGGTACGGCGATGGGCTTCTTCCCATTGGTCGACTGAATTCATCAGCAGGTGACTGCCTGGGATAGTACTGCTCCGACGGCTGACGTCTTGCGGCAAAATAATCGTCGAATACTCGCCTCCTCTCTTTGCAGTAGCGTACGACATGTCCAGGGCGCCCACAGTGGAAACACGGTGGTGTGTTCTGTTCTCCAGACGTCTGTTCTTCTGCGGGGCGTCATAGTTACCGGAGGAGTTGGTTGTGGTCGCGTCGGCCGGTTCATGGGCTGCCGTTTGGCGGCTGCAGCGTAAGTCATAGCAGGGCGACGCCATTTTTCACGTCGGGTGCGACTGACGCGGCAGACAGGACCTAATGTCTGAAATACCTCTTCTTCAGCGACGACGGCTTCCTCGTGACTTACAGGGCTTACATCCATGGTCATAATCTGATGCTCCCTCAGTCTAATAGTCCCGGCTGCTATGCACTGTTGTAATTCTTCTCTCACAATTTGTCGTATGAGAGAAGCGAAGTCATGCTGGTCTTCCACAAAGGCCATAGGGACTACATTGGGGAGTCGGTCATACTTCTTGCGTCCAACTCTCCTTTGTTGCATCTCTTCAATACGTTGGCACCACTTGATGAACTCTTCTGTCGTAGCGACGTCTTTTATCAGAAGGGCTTGGTACATGTCTTCTGCTATACCCTTCATCAGGTGCGTGATTTTGTCGGCCTCAGTCATGTTCGGATTGACAGTGTTACACAGGGCCAAAACATTATGTATGGAAGATTGTATCGGCTCACCATGTCGTTGGGCCCCGTTCTTCAGTTTTTCTTCCGCCGAGCGGATTTGTCGCTGTCGGTCTCCAAACGTCTTCTTAAGTTCCGCCTGGAACGTTTCCCAGTCATTCTGTTTGTCTTCGTTGTTCTCGAACAATTGCTGGGCTGTTCCGTCCAGGTAGAAATAAACGTTGGCCAAGCACATTGTATGATCCCACCTGTTGTACTTGGCGACTCGGTCGAATCCTTTTAGCCATTTATTGGGATCCTGTCCAGCGTCTCCAGAGAACACCGAAGGGTGTCTGATGTGCAGCTGGCCTATCGTTGATTTCGCGTCCATGGTTCTTCTGATGATACGGACTTTCGGAAGGATGTACTCGGTATATCCTTTGTATTCCCGTAAGCGACGGCTTCTACGTTGCCTAATCGGAGCCACGGTGATGCAGCTGTTGGACAGGGTACCCGGCGCCTCCACCAAACAATGTCGCGTTGAAATGGGAGCAGGCTTGACTTCGAAGGCAACTGAACACAGCACTTATACTGAAAGCACGTTTATTGCGAACTTAACATACACGCAGCACTGACTGACTCTCAGGCAGAGTGCTGTGCTATTTATACATAGACAGAATTTACCAGAAATTAGAAGAACAGTTAACATAAGAAACAATTAGAATTTAGAAGTGAACATAAGAAAGATGTAGAACATTCTGGAAATGTTAATTAGAAAGAAACAAATTTTTGCCGGTGGGCGGGATTGAACCGACGACCTCCAGCACCGCAGTCCATGACGCTATCCCCTGCGCCACGCCGGCAGGCGGTGCTCGTACTCTCTCGCGGCAATATATTTTCGCATTCGGAGGAGAATGTTGGCGATTGGAGTTTTCTAAGTAGCCCACGCCGCAGCGATAAACGCCGTTTATTCTGTATCATTTCCGTGACGCTATCTCCCCTGCATCGTGCCAATACAAAACGAGCTGCTCTTCTTTGGACTCTTTCGATGTCCTTCGTCAAACCCGCCTGGTAAGGATCCCACACTGGGCAGCAATACTCCAAAGAAAATATAAATAAATAAAAGAAAAAAAGACGGAATAGCGTAGAGTATCCATTTTGTTTAGTACTTGTTGCATCTTTTAAGGGTTCTGCCAATAAAGCGCAGTCGCCGGCCGCGGTGGCCGAGTGGTCTTCGGCGCGCCAGTCACAGTCTGCATGGCCACTACGGTCGGGGGTTCGAATCCCCCCTCGGGCATGGATATTTGTGCCGTCCTTAGTATTAGCTAGTTCATAAGTAGTTTGTAAGTTTAGGGACTGATGACCCCGTAGTTAACTCCCATAAGCGCTACAAACATTTGAAGATTTGAAAACGCAGTCTCTGGTTCACCTTTCCCACGACATTACTGTATCTACATGTTGTTTCCTTGCAGTGGCGTAACTAGGACTTGGGGGGATAGATCTGCTTGATGAGCAAAAATTTTGGTCAGTTTCCAGACTACCATATACCACTCCCACTGAAGATTAATTCACTCCCATCCAATGAAAGCTTATGGTAAAACACCCCTAGTATCCAATCTTAACCTTTACCAGATTGCCGTTATACAATTATTATTATTATTATTATTATTATTTAGGGTTCTGGGGGGTTATCCCCCTCATCTTCCCCCATAGTTACGCCATTGGTTACCAGTTTAGGTCTGAAGTAATACTAATTCCTAGGTATTTAGTGGAGTTTATGTCCTTCACTATTGATTGATTTATCTTGTAAACAAAGTTTAACGGATTTCTTTTTGTACTCATGTGGACGACTTCACACTTCTCATAATTTAGAGTAAATTGCAAATTTTTACATCATACCGATATCTTCTTTAGATCATTCTGCAGTTGGTTTTGATCCTCAGATGATTTTACTAGACTGTAAGTGACGGCGTCATCTGCAAACAACCTAAGAGAGCAGCTCAGATTTTCTCCCAAATCGTTTATGTAAATAAGGAACAGCAGACGACCAATAACACTTACCCGAGGAACTCCTGATATCACCTCTGGTTTAGACGATATTACCTTCGAATATTACAAACTGTGTCCTCTCTGACAGGAAATCCCCTATCCAGTCTCAAATTTGGGGCGATATTCCATAACCAGGCAATTTGATTAAAAGCCGTTTATGAGGTACGGTATCAAAGAGCCTTCTGGAAATCAAGAAACACGCAATCAATTTGAGAACCCTTGTGGATAGCAATCATCACTTCGTGCAAGTAAAGAGCTACATGTGTTTCTCATTAATGATATTTTCTAAATCGATGTTGACCTTGGGTCGATAGATCATTCTGTACGAGATAATTCATAATATTTGAATACAGGATATGTTCCAAAACCCCGCTGCAAATTTACGTCAATGAAATAGGTCTGTAGTTTAGTGGGTTACTCCTACAGCCTTTCTTGAATATAGGTGTGACCTGTGCCAAACCGTATTCAGGGGGGAGGGGGGGCACAGGGGCACGTGCCCCCCCCTCCCCCATGAGTCGGCCCGACGAAAAATGAGAGAGAGAGATAAGCGGGGAGGGAGAGAGAGAGAGAGAGAGAGAGAGAGAGAGAGAGAGAGAGAGAGAAGGGAGGAGAGGGCGAAAGAGAGACAGAGAAAGAGTAATCGTAAGGAAGGAAGGGAGGGAAAGAATCTTAGCATTAGAATAATTAACTTTTATTTACGCGTAGCGTGCAAAATCCCTGTAATTTGACTTTTTGTGTTATGCTTCCATTCAATTGCTTCTTGCTCTTTTTTGTCAGTACTTTACGATAAAAACAAATAAAAGTTGTTTATTTTTTCGTGATTTTCGGGATATACTTGAGCCAAGTAAATAACGTAAAAGCATTTAACTATGTAAAAAATAAATAAATAAAAAGTAAATTAAAAATCTGTGAATTTAAAATGGCTGCGTTCAGGTTGGTGCATTCAGATGTTTACGGTAAACGGTTAATATTATTCTTTCCCTAGACACTAAGAAACGGTACTCCCGCCCATTATAAACAGTTTTATTTGAAGCTACACGTTTTCATTTTCTAGTTTTGAAGCAAATTAGAAATTTCAACAGCATTTTTTCACACATATCTGATACAATGGCTGCACGGTCACTACGGTCGGGGTTTCGAATCCCCCCTCGGGCATGGATATTTGTGCCGTCCTAGTTCGTAAGTAGTTCATAAGTAGTTTGTAAGTTTAGGGACTGATGACCCCGTAGTTAAGTCCCATAGACTTTACAAACATTTTAAATTTTACATGATACAATGGATTTTCAGGGTAACACATTGAAGTGTAATTTTCAGAATCAAAGTTTGATTCTGCAGCGGAGTGTGCGCTGATATGTAACTTCCCTGCAGATTAAAATTGTGTGCTGTATCCGGGATTCGAACTTGTGACCTTTGACTTTCGCGGGCAAAGCGCTCTATTGTCTGATCTGTTTCCTGTTTCTCATCTCCTATTTTCCAAACTTCCACAGAAGTCCTGCGAACCTTGCAGGACTAGCACTCCTGGAAGAAACGATGTGGTGGAGACATGGATTAGCCACAGCCTAAGGGATGTTTCCAGAATGAGGAGTGCTAGTCCTGAAAGGTTCATAGGAGAGTAATGGCATAAGTTTTGTGGACGGACCGTGAAGCGTGCCAGGATAGCTCAGGCAGTAAAGCGCTTGCCACCGAAAGGCAAAGGTCCCAGGTTATAATCCAGTTTCTGGCCCACAATTTTCAAAAATGTTCAAATGTTTGTTAAGCTTAAGGGACTTAACTAAGGGGTCATCAGTCCCTAAACTTACAAACTACTTATGAACTACCTACAATTAAGGACGGCACAAATATCCATGCCCGAGGGGGGATTCGAACCCCCGACCGTAATAGCCGAGCAGACCGTGACTGAAGCGCCTCAGCCTCCTCGGCCACTGCTGCCGGCCCCACAATTTTAATCTGCAAGGAAGTTTCAAGTGTAATTTTGTTGATAGCGAAAGCTTTCTTGAAAACGTATCTCATTTTGCATAGCAAATTCACAAAGAATGAAGAAGAGATTGATTGGTAAAAGTCTCGACCGGCGGCATGGCCTAATGTACTTACGTGACGTACTGCGCTAGTGTTGGCAATAGTCGCTGTGAATACTGGGACGAATGGCGGCACACAATGCTTACAAGATGTGAAAATTAATGTGTTAATATCACTTTTCTGTGATTTTATTTTCGAATCACAGCACTTGAATGTAAACATTGCACATTATACTACGCTTCTCCACATGCAATGTCTTTCTGTTCAGATGTAACACTTAGGCATACGGATTTCGATTTACGTAACAACTATCTGTAAAATGATACGAATTACTATGATTTTTTTAAATGTCATTTGGTAGAACGAAAGCAACAATTTAATCTGTACTCTTCGATTCCTGCCTAACCCCATGCGTTACAATCACATGTTCGTAAAAATCATAACATTCGCTCACATCATTTGAAGCTGTACCCTTAGGTTCCTGCCTAACCACAACCTTGAAAATCATGACAAATTCGTAAAAATAATAATATTTTTCGATGTACTCCTGTCCAGTCAGTAAAAGTAATTGGCCTCGTAAAAGGAAGGTTAAAACTCACTTCAGTACTGTTTCGTACAGATCATACATTGCCAACCTAACGCTGCTACGGACGCACCGAGACGCTTCTCATGCCGCTGAGCGAGACTTTAGCCGATTGATTCAGTACAACGAAAACACGGGAAATCTGATTTTAAGTTTTGAGGGAATATCAAACTTATGCCCGGTTTCTGGAAAGCCACAGTTACCGTACCGTTAGCTACCGCCGCGTTAAAATTTAACATGCCAGATAACTTCCTTGGGTTTCCCGTAGCTGTTTTCAACGACCGTTAGTTAACGGCGCAGTAACTACGCCTCCTGTCGATGCTATAGTACGTCTCAACAGCTCATAGATGCCACTACTAACGAAACTCGCAATTTCTCGAGTTTTATCGATTATTAAGGGCAAATCGAAGACGCGCCAATAGTTTGTGTAGGTGTCATGAGTTTTGTTTGTTTTGAAACGCAATGGGCGACAAGCGAGGAAAAAATTTTACTCTGTTTGAGAAAAACCTTTTGACTGACCTTGTCTTAGAAAGGAAATCAATTATTGAAAATAAAAGGACAGATGGCTCGACTATTTTAGAAAAGCAACAGGCTTGGGAAGATGTCACAAAGCTGTATAATTCATCAAGTCAGACAGGAGAGAGAACGGTACGGCAGCTCAAAGAGCTGTATTCTGTTTTAAAAAGAAAAGCTAGGACAAACAACAACGAAGACAGGGTTAGTATTAAAAATAATATGTATTATTTCTGTTGTCGACATCTATTTTCATAAATTAAAGTATTCCTCTTCCCATTATTCTGTGAATGTAACATTACTTTTTACAATTTAAACTAATCAATTTATGTCCACCCATACACCTACCCAAGCAAGCCCCATGATTTAATATAAAACACTAATCACTTGAAACGCTGATCGATCGTAATGGCAACTGCATGGCAGAACACTATTTCAAAGGAAAGTATTTTTGTGTTTAATTTAAAGTTTTATTATGAGAGCATTGTTTTATGATTCGGAATGTGGTAAAAATTTTACACCGAGGTCGGCGATCGCTTGATATAATGTTCGCAATAATTTCTCAGTCACTTGACCAATTGCGAGCGAGATGCAGCTAATGCATACGTCACTCGCTGCCAACATTATGTCTCACGACCGCCGACCGCGATGTAAAATTTAACCCAGATTGTTGTTTTCCGCGTTTTTTCCCGTTTGGTATGTCCCATTCAATGACGTCATTGGTTAAAGCAGACAGGTGGTATCAGGTCTTTTAGTACTGCCCTTAATAGTAATAATTTACTAACAATAAACAATAATTTTGCTTAGTACATTATCCATAGGTCCATTTCAGTAGGTTATAACAGTTGCATTACGGAACAATAAAGGTTCTGTCGTTTTGTATACATTTCAGATTGGATATGCAAAAACAGGAGGTGGTACTCACACTCCTAAATCTGATGACATTGATATCAAGATAATATCAAGTTTGAGATGCCGGTTTGAACCAGATAAAAATCCGTATGACTCAAGTGCTACACTATATGAATGTGAAGAACCAGAAGACCCATCTACAACAAGCATGCATTTCAACACAGCAGATGTAGAGAAGGACACAATTTGTTCAGCGCCATTTTGAACATTTTTTCTGACCCGTAATTGGGCGACCTTTTAGGATTCGCTGTTTTTCCAATTTCTGCATTGTTTGGTAATGACACAGCTACTCCGGTTACTGTCCTGTTCATCCATGGTAAGCTGACGATTGGTGCACTGACTGTTGGCAGCGGCAGGAAGCATGTACTATGGCTGCCACGTGGGGTAGGGGGCGAGCTTCAGCTAGGGTTGCCAGATCTCCGGGCGCCGCCCGGAGTGCCCGGGTTTGGAATGAATTCTCCGGGTCTACGGGCCAATGACTCTCATCTCCAGGCTTGCGTGTAACCTTTATCTTAACGCTTTTTAAGTACTATACTCATGTAGCGATGATCTACATCGAACTTAACGTAACTTAAACTAAGGACGAACACAACATCCATGCACTAGGGGGGGGATTCGAACCTCTGGCGGGAGAAGCTCTTTTTGGTGGCACGCGGAGCCGCAAGCGGCAGCTCTTCGAAGGCGCAGCTGTTGATGTGAGCAGCTTTGATGCTGCCGCCACTTCTGCTGGCCGACTGAAGTGTGCCGATTGTTGATTCACAGCAACTGGCGGCCTGGCCGGTCAGCTGCGGCATGTTTCTATGTGTATATACAGATGGGTCCAAAATTCCACAAGAAGAGTGTACTGGATGTGCCTTTTTCTGCCCTCAGATTCAGATTCGGAGAACCTTCAAACTGCCATCGAATACCTCTATATTTACGGCGGAGACAGTGGCAATTCTGGAAGCACTTAGGTTTGTTTCTACCATTTCCTTCCCGAAAATATTAATTGTGTCTGACTCTCAAAGTGTCCTTCAAACCCTGCAACACCGGAGATGGAACAAAAAAACCAACAGCTATATTCTGGATGTGATTTCGGCATATATTCGCTGTACAAATACAGGACGGACAGTTAATTTACTGTGGGTGCCTTCTCACGCTGGTATCTGCAATAATGAGGAAGTTGATTCATTGGCGAAACAAGCGGCATCCTTAGGCACTGTCTTGGACCTACAACTACCATACACAGACTTCTTATCTGCGGTCAAGGCCTACGCCAAACAACAGTGGCAACAGATGTGGAACGTTTCCCAAGAAACGAAAGGCGCTTCCTACGCTGTGCTGCAACCTCGGATTTCTACGCAGCCGTGGTTTATGAAGGCTCATCTGGACCGATCCGCGATTGCTACCATTATTCGTCTTCGCTTCAATCACGCCTCTTATCCAAAACACCTTCATCGGATCAACGTCTACGATTCGGCGGCATGTGAGTGTGATCCTGAAACGGAAGCTGATGTCAACCACATCCTGTTCAGGTGCCCCAAATTTGACCGAGAACGTTTGAACTTCCTGCAGACATTGGTGAAAATGGGATATCCCCTTCCCCAGTCAGCTTCTTCCCTTTTGTCTGCAAAAGACATTCGTGTATATAAAATCATAATTAAGTTTATTAAGATCACTGTACTCAATCTATAAGCATCAAGTGTGTTCGTAATATGTTTTGCTTGTGAATATGTGAAAATGTTCCAACAGTATTTAAATTGTAATGTAATGCAGTTTTCGTTTTGTTCCCACTTTTCATTTTGCAAAATGTACTTCTGTTTTGTCTATTGTACATTTCCACTGTGTGTTGTAGATGGCCACATTGAGTTAACACTCAGAAGGCCAAATAAATAAATAAATAAATAAATAAAATAAAAAAAAAAGAAGGCCACCTCTAGCAATGTTCCACGGGGCGGGGGAGGAGGGGGATACTTATTGGGAGGGAGGAGATGTTTTTTAGAATTCACGTGTAATCCTGGTTGAGGGGAGGGAGTTGGTCGCAGTTGGTGGGGGGGGGGGGTGAGTCATTGGCCAAGGGGGAGGGGGGCCACGTCTGCTTCGAGTTCAATCTGGCAACCCTAGCATCAGCGAGCAGAAGGCAGCGTCGTGTTGGAAACGTTACCCATAAAAATGTGTGGTAATATTACGCGTCTAGGGCCTGTGTAACGTTGGCAGCAATCCGATATAAATGGATATCCTTCAAGTAGTGCATATGTTTTGTGTTGCTGGCATCATCAGGTAAAATCGTCTTCACTTGTCAAATTAATATACCTCCATCTAATTACCATTGCACTATTAGTTTCGACGCCTTATGGCGTCATTCTCAAGTTCCTGTGATTAAACAAAATATTACAATGATTCAACAACATTAAACAGTGAAAAGTTCATTAATTTATCAAACCATGTGCGCCGCACGGAAATGGCCGTGTGATCTGGGGCGCAACGCCGTAGAGTACGCGGCCCTTCCCACCAGTAGTTCGAGTCCTAATTCGGGCTTGGGTGTCTGTGTTGTCCTTAGAACAAGTTAAAGTAGATTGTGAGACCGGACCGATGACCTTAGCAGTTTGGTACCTTCGTTTTACAAACAATTGAACTTTTTTTGAAACAATATATTCTATGCTTTTGTACAGTCACCATTAAGTCATTTGGCTCATTTGATATGCACAAAACATTTTCGACCATATTGTACAATTTTTTGAATTTCGAAGTGGTCAGTCTTATTCAGTCTTGTAGTCCAATTATTCGAAAGTTGTAAATATGTAGAGAAACCTATGCCAATTTTGCATGGCTTCCTCTGTATAAGGATTCGCATATACCCATCTGGCGAAGCTCAGTATTCGTTACATATTGAATTAAATTCAGAGCCTGAATGCCCAGTGTTCAGCTGTTGGCAAATGTTTCATCCTTTATGATGATTTAGGATGAAACAAGAATGCCTACAGCTGAACACAGGGCATTCACGCTCTAAATTATGTTTATTTATATTGTGGTAAATTTAGAAAATTTACACTGTTTAATGTGACTGAATCATTGTAATATTTCTGTGATCACAGGCAGTTGAAAATGACGCCATAGTGTGCAGAAAATAATAGTGCATTGTGTGTGTGTGTTTTAAAATTAGTCTCAGAACGCTGTTAAGGACATGTTCACCGTCATCAGGCTTGTGCCCCTTCCAGAAAAAAAAAATTGTGTATCCGCCACTGATCTGTGCAACTTTCCAGTCTTTTGGTACAGGTATTTCTTTGAGCGAGCGGTTGTATACGGCTGTTAAATAAGGAGCTATCGCTTCAGCATAATCAAATAGAAATCTAATGGGTATACAGTCCGGACAGGAAGACTTGTTCTTGTTAAGTGATTTTAGTTGCTTCACTACTCCGATGATATCTACTTACTCATTACGGCCTCTGTTCGTAATTCGAAATCTGGAATATTGGTTTTGTCTTCTTTGGTGAATGAGTTTCTAACAAGGAGGTTAGAACTAGTGGTCTGCACCTCGCTCGGTTGCTCGCTCGAATCGCGAGATACATGTCGTTCTCTGAAAGTGCGGCAGATGTAGGTACTACAGGTTGCGGCGAGGCATGTTGCTGCGCTCGACTTCCTGCACGCTCGTTCGAGCGCCGCATGCTCGACTGGCCCGACAGTCCACACTGCCCGCTCGCCACTCGGTCGCCCACCGCAGCGCCACTCGAGTACAAGGCGAGTGTCAGGAGCAAAGTAGGCGCTTGTGAATAAATCCTAACTGCGAAATTTGGAACTGTTTCCTTTCTCGGGTGCTTCGAAAGCTGTTCTTTCGATCCACTTGAACTAGCTATTCAGTTTCGCATTTTGTACTTTACCATACAAGTTATTATACGTGATTAACATAAAGATCATTTACTAAATGAGTTATCCTGTACCTGTTTTAAATCCTCTTATTCCAATTGTTTAGTTTAGACAGCTGTACGAATTTGTGGTGCTGCTTGTGTTTCAGTGATATCAGTTTTATATTTATTTAGGGTTGTCTGAAGAATGTCACCCGGGTGCACCAGCCAAAAGAATGAACTGCATTTTTTCGGAATGCCGGGATAAGAGATCGGCCTAGGTACATTGCAGGGGAAGTGACAGTTAGGGGGGGCAGCTACCCCTAAAGTGACCAATTTTTTGTGCTCAAAAAATTGTTTTGATTTAATCGAAGTTGAATCTATGAAATTTGTCTTTTATCAAAAGATACTTTCATACCGAAAATTGTTAAAATCGCTTCACTAATCTCTAAGTTATTGCCATTTTTCTATTTTAGCCCAAATTTTGGAGGGACCGTTTCACCTATTAAATATGTTTTTCCGCAGCTAAAAATATTACATGTACCATAGTTTTTCATATATTATAAAATATGCATATTTCATAAAAATCGGAGGGAGAGTGACACTTGGGTAGGTTTCCTTGTGAGTACAGCGGCAGCACTACGCTGTGCGGCCTGTGCCCGCCCCGCCCCACGCAGCCTTGTTCGATTGTCAACACGTTCGCTCCGAGCGTACACACTCGCCGCGCCACCGCCGAGCGTTGCGCACTCGACCGAGTACGAGCGAGCGAAACCGGCGATTTGCAGACCTCTAGTTAGAACCTCCTTGGTTTCTAAAAGCTATGTTTAGTAACTCTTTGGTAACTCTGCTCTTTAGTAGCGCTGTCATCGGCACGATTGCGATTACTATCACGTAGTGAGGGCATTGTTTGTGTTTTGCCCCTAGTACAGTATATTTAACATATGACCAAAATCTCAGTCAAATTTCGAGAAAGAGTTTCGTTGTGTATTGTAGGCATCTCGCATTGAAGTCCTCGCTAAATTTCGAGCTTCTGTGTATGATCACCAATCCTGGGGATTTTCTGTTCGTTTAAATTTATCATGCCTTTTCCGTTGCTTTTGCATCACCTGTTTTGTGTACCAAGGCGGATCACCACCCTCTTTTATTAATTTATTCGGTATAAAACTGTCAATTTTTGTCAATACCACTTCTTTGAATTTGAGCCACATCTGGTCTACACCTACGTTTATTGTTAGAAACGAGTGGAATCTGTCTTTCAAGAAGCAATGAATTTTATTTCTATCTGCTTTCCTGAACAAATATACCATTCGTTTATTTTTGGTAACTTTGGGACTTTCGATATTCAATTTCGCTACGACAGCTCTGTGTTCACTGGGCACAATTTCCTTCTGGCCCAAATTCTCAATTTGTAGCATGCTATGATCTTAGCACCCCGCAACCGATTAGTTCCTCTTGCTCACAAGTCTACCATGGATTCCCGCAAAAGATCGAGTGCAGTTGTGCATTGGCACAGAAATAGTCAGTTTCATGTGGAGGCATATATACAATTATTGATAGTGTGACTCTTCTTTCAGACGTGTCTGAAAGGACAGACACCATATCAAACTTCCTGGCAGATTAAAATTGTGCGCTGGAACCAGGACTCGAACCTGGGACCTTTGCCTTTCGCAGGCAAGCGCTCTACTGACTGAGCTATCCAGACACGACTCACGAGGCTGCCTCACAACTTTATTTCCGCCATTACCTCACCTCCTACTCTCTTGTCCGTGAAAGGCAAAGGTCCCTGGTTCGAGTCCCAGTTCTGGCACACAATTTTAATCTGTCAGGAAGTTTCATATCAGCACACACTCTGCTGCAGAGTGAAAAGTTTCATTCTAGACACCACATCAGTTATTATTTAGAAATGTTTGCCATGATGTGTTGTACTATCGAGAGTGCCTGAGAAGGAAGGCAGTTCCTTAAAAACCTCCATGGAAACTCGTACCAATTCTGCTAGCAGAGATGCCTTCCAATGTGTTGGGATTGAGCTACTTAGATGATTTTTGATGTGTAATAGTGGCAGTAAATGGTTTGTTTGTACTAATTATCAAACCAATATACCATTACAAAAACCTGTGAATATGGCCAATTATCTGAGGTAGCAAAATTAATCATGGAAGACATTGTATTGAAATATGAAGGACCAATATGTGTAATTTCAGATTGAGAGAACATTTTTCAATTGAGGCTTGTGACATATATAAACAGTCAGTGCAACATTACACCTGAGAAATTCCTGGCAACCTAAATTAAAAGGCTCATTGAATGTCTTAATCATACATTGGCTGACATGTTGTCCATGTATGTCAATGTCGAGCAGAGCAATGAGAATAAGATGCTGTCTTTCATAACATTCGCCTTCAATATTGCCAAAGAAGATATCAGATTTATGCCATTTTTATTGTGTGTGATGATGAAGCAACATCAATGATAACACTGTCTTTCCAGTTCAACCAGTCACCATGGACAATGATTACATCTGGCAATTATTAACCAGAGCTGAGGAGGTTCAGTTGTAGTCTTGGCTCTGTATACTAAAGGCTCAAGATAAGGATTTTCAAAGATATGACAGGCATCATCGTGTTTCGTTCAGTACTTGTGACATCTGGAGCTTCACTCCTGGTAGGGTGGTTGGGCTGTCTGAGAAGCTACTAATATGAAAAGGAAGGTATACTATAGTATGTCTGCCTAGGTGTGATTGCGTCTGTGTAAATGTATGGGTGTGTGTATGTATTTGTTTACCTTCCTTTTCTTCCCCCAAGGTAAGTCTTTCCTCTCCCGGGATTGGAATGGCTCCTTACCCCCTTCCTTGAAACCCTCATCATTTCCTTTTTCCTCTTCTTCCCTTCTGCCTGAAGAAGCAACTGGGTTGCGAAAGCTTGTGTGTGTGTGTGTGTGTGTGTGTGTGTGTGTGTGTGTGTGTGTGTGTGTATTCATTTATTTATTTGTGATGCTGTCACACCTGTCTCCTTCGCCTGGTGAGTAATCTACATCTATTTGCTATATATAATTTTTCCTGCTAGGAATTTTTTGTCTATAATATTTGGATTATGATTAAATCTTCATAGTGTGAACTACAATAGATATATTAATTTTTCTTTCTGTCATGTGAAGTTTTCTTGTACAAAAAGAAGAATAAATGAGTGATAATTTGTGAAGCCCTGAATAAATGCAGTTTCTTGAGAATTTAGTATCAAAACATTAATTAGGCTATCACTTTAGATTTTTTATCCCTTTATGTGTAATATATGTAGATTTAATGTAGATGATTTTTTTTTTTTCAATTCCATCATGCCCAGCAGCAGTATCCTTGTCTGTCCTTACTCCTTTCCTGTTCTCAACCCCTTATCTCACTGCTCATAGATCAGCATATTTATTTATTTATTCATGTTCCATTGACCCATTATGCAAGAGAATTGCACAGAAATTGAATGAGTCATGATTTTACATGGAAATGGTACTATATATGTACAGAAACAAAACATGCTAATAATTACAAGTTTATATATGTTAACGTACAATGACAAGTTTATAGACATTACATATGTCCATGTCAAATCAACCAAAAAAAGTAAGATTGGACACCCATTGGACTTAGATTTTGATATAAAGTGGCATATTTATTCCTTTTATGATTGTTAAGTAAGGAACCAAAATATTTCAGCTGTGTCTCAAACCATTTAGATTTGACAGCCTATGAAAGTTTTTTAAATTTAATAATTTTTGGTTGTCGGGCAGAGGAAATATAGTGTGTTCAAAAATAGAAAATAATTTATATCTCTCACACTTACCAACAAATACTTGTGCAACTAATGTAGTGTGTGCATCAATGTATAAAGAGTTCAGAGCAATGTAAATTAAAACATCCTGACACAACATGTGGCCAGTAAAAATTAATAAATTGAAGTTTTCAAATTTTTAAAAACCAATTACGAAGATCCACATTAAGTGGCATATTATCGAAAGGGAAAAGGATATTCAGTTAAAACTTTTTAAGATCTTGATCTAAAGGATGTACTCCACATAATGGCAAAATAAAATTAATGGGTTTTCCACTCCTACAAGAATGATTATTTAATAAGAACAGTAAATGTAAAATTTCACGTGCCTAATACAGTTGTTGAACTCACGTTTTATTTTTTTAATTACATCCATTTTGCCTGGAAAGTAAAAGTAATGTGTATTAAAAACAAGACTAAATAATTTGCTTAACATGTAGGAGTATCTATTTGTGTGTAGCTTTGAACTGTTGGTGTACTGTTTCTTTCTGCAAGAGTTCTGAAACGAACAGTGTAGCTTTGTAGAAATACACAGCATTATACATTGTTTTCTTATTCTTGCACTCTGCTGTTTACTGAAAACATTCCTTCATACTCTACAAACGTATTTATAAAACCACTATTTGAGTGAGTAATTCTTTAATTTCAGATAATTTAAAAAAGATATCACATTCGAAATTGTTTCTTTTCTAGATGTTAAAAGTATGCGAGTAGGTCTGACAATTGAGGTGGACTCCAGTATCTTCTGTGATAATTCTGACTCAATGGAGAGCTTTTTTTATGTTTTATTCTGCTGTATAGTATAATGGAAAAATGCAGTGTTGGCCAAGTTACTAACTGTGGTTGTCATTTATTACATTGTGTATAATTGTCTGAAACTAATTTAACTCTCTTAAAATTGAGAACAGAGTCAGATGACAAATTAAAAACTATTTGCCACCACCATCAATGAGTCTTTTTGAAAAACTATGAGGTCTTACAAAAGGTTTGTTGTGACCCTATCAAGAAACACAAAGCACCAATTAAGAAAACACTTCGAATTGTAAATGTAGAACAAAGTACAAAATGTGTATCAAAGGGCTAAAAAGTGAAACCAGGACAAAAACTGTGTGCATCTTGCAGGAAACAACTACTTGAAATTGAAAAAAAAAAAAAAAAAAAAAAAAAAAAAAAAAAAAAAAAAAACCAGATGAATGCAATGTTGAAGATGAGGTAGTGGGTGATGTTGGATTAGAGCCTGATGAAGTAGTCCTACTACAGAAAAGTAGTGTCACTGATAAACTCAATTCTTCATTCAGTGAAATTGGAAGTTCCCCAATTGAAACTGCATGCCCATGACGAACACAGCAGACCCTCCATGGCAAAGAAAAATTAAAAAGAGCACATGAAAATTTAAAACACAAAATTCAAACTTTTCACTCTGTTGACTTGACAGAAGAAACGAATGACTTGGAAATATGTATGAAGAAAACATCTGAGGATATGGACAAGCTTGTTTGTTTAACAATGAACTATCCACTTCATCATGAAACAAACAGATTCAGATGTTGACAATCCCAGCTGCATTGAATTGGTCTAGGAGAAAAATAAGAGATGATTTTTTTTTAGCAGTACCTGATCAAAAATGTGTTAGTGAAAATGTTTTATCGGAATGATGACCAGTCCAGAATTTTGCCTGGAATGAAGGATGTAGTGAGCACAGGGAAAAAAGTATACCCAAGAAAGCAATTGATCTTATGTAATCTTCGTGAGCTCTACTCAGTTTTAAGTTGGAATATCATGACTTAAAAATTGGTTTTTCAAAGTTTTGTTCTTTGAGGTGTTTTGGCTGGTGCAAGTGGTACACACTTAGTCTGCATATGCACCATACATCAAAATGTCATTTTGTTGATACATAGAATTAGTATTGGAGAGAATTAGAAACAATTTATAAAATATCTTCTTTGTGAAGATGCAAGTAGGGAATGTATGCTGAGGCATTGTGACAATTGTCCATCATAAGATATTTTGCTCAGTTTTTTACAATCAAAATTTCAAGACAATGATGAAAAAGATACTATTGAGTACAGTGAATGGGTTTCAACCGATTGAACTGAAATGGTATGGTGTTCTAGCTCAGTTGGGGAGTTCATTGAAAAGTTAGTGGGGCAGCTGAACAAGTTAATACCACATTCATACATAGCCAAGTCACAATTGTGGTTTCTTAGAAATTTAAAGGAAATGACTTCCTCACACCTTGTAATCGTTACTATGGATTTCAGTGAAAACTATGCTTTTGTAATATAAGATGAAGTACAAGGTTACCACTGGACTTCACTTTCATGCACTATTCATCCAGTCATGATTCACTGCAGAGGTGCAAGTAGTTAAAAACTGATTTTACCTTTTTGTATCATTTCTGATGACTTTCAACATGATGTGTTTATGGTATATGAAATCCAAAAAATAATAACCACATTTTTGAAAGACAGTTACCCACACATAAGAAACATTCACTACTTGAGTTATGGCTGTTCTGGCAGGTATACAAATAAATATAATTTAATGAATCTGTGTATGCACCAGAAAGATTTTCAGCTCAAAGCCCAATGGCCATTTTTGGACGAATCATGGTAAAACGGAATGTGATGGTATAGGGGGTACTGTAAAACGTTTAGCTAGAAAGGAAAGTCTACAGTGCCACCTGGAGAAGCAAATAACAACAACAACAACAACAAATGAGCTATTTGAGTTTTACAAAGCCAATATTAAAAATATTAATTTTAAACTTATCTGTAAAGGCTCGGTTGACTCAACTCGACAGACTTTGCATGACAAATGTTAAACACTTCCACGAACTACAACAATCCACAACTTTCAACCAGTGTATGATTCTGGAGAAATAGAAGCTGGAAGAACCAGCAGTGTTTCAAAACCAGCTCTGACAGTCAATTTGTGTGACAAAATGCAAAATATATTTGTCAAACTAGAGGCTTTATCTTCTGGGTGTTTTATTGCTTGTGTTTATTTAACCTATGGTATTTTGGCATGGTTAGTGAGGTAAATATTGAAGAACAAGATGTGCTCGTTAAGATTTTTACATCCTCATGGACCATCAGAATCATTTTTCCTGGCCCGAGAGAGAAGATTCTTGTTTTATTCCCATTCTTCACATTATTGCCATTGTGGATCCTCTAAAGACAGTGACTGGGAGAGCTTACAATTTTACTCAAGAATGCATGGCCTATGTGAACAATAAAGTTTTGAAAATACTAGAGGAACTCAAAAACAATGACATAGAATTTAGATTTATTATAGCTATGACCGTTGTAATATAATTTAAAACTTGTATTTATCTACTTGTTTACCAAGTTATTATTTGTGTTTAAAACCAAGAAACTTAATTAATCTTTTTTCTATTTCTCAACACTGTCCACTTTTCAAGTCTATAATTAAAATTGATTTAATTAAATATGAGGAATTGTACATTTAGCAAAATCTAAGGACGCAAGAGATGTTTGCTAATTAATTTTATTGTTTGGTGGAGTATGTCTTTTAAAACAAGAATGAAAAATCTGTTATTCAAATATTATTTTCTGTTTTGACAATATTGCACTTAATGTGGTTTTCCGTATTTGGTTCGAAAAATATTGAAAACTGCAATTAAGGATTTTCCCTGCACATGCACAGTCTTATAAAGTTTTCATTAGCATTATTTTTTAAATCTTTACACATTCATGCACACATACACAAAAATTTATCACTATTAGTTGGTAAATGAGGAAGATATAAATTATTTTCTATGTCTCAGTACAACGTATATCCTATGCTCGACAACCAAAATCTACTAAACTCCATAAATTTCAACAGGCTGTAAAATCTAAATGATTTGAGACAAAGCAGAAATATTTTGGATTTTTAGTTAAGTCCTTAAATGGAACAAATGTGCCAAGTTACAACAAAATCAGAGAGCATAGGTGTCATGGGGTGGTTGAACTGATGTGGAATGACCTACAACAACAGGTAGGTTTTAAAATAAATTACAATTATTCCACATTAAAAGACTTAATTTTACTGCTATTGAGTTATATAATTATTCATAGCAATTAACTGTGCTGATGTAGGTTATTGTCTTAAGTTAATTAGATCATATGGTAAATCTTACAGATTTGTGTTGTATCATTTACAATGTAGAGGCATTTACATTAAAAAATTCATCAACTGAGTAGAAACAGTTTCTCAGCAGATATTTTTTCAACTTAGTTTTGAATTGTGGTGTTACACTAGTGAGATTCCTTCTGATGGTAGTCAGACAGGTGCTTTTTCTACTAAAAGAGAAATATCATCTGCAAAGAGAGTAAATTTTCAAGTAGCTTTTGTACAAATGGAAGGTCATTAATAAAAATTATAAAGAGCAAGGGTCCCATACCAAACCTTCTGGCACTCCTGTTCACACTGTTTCCCAGTCAGATGAAGCTGTTGTTCCATCTTCCTGGTTCAGAGCTACCCTCTGCTTTCTATCAGTTATGCATGATCTAAGCCACATTCCTACTTTTTCACCTAAACCATAGTAGACTGCTTTTGAGAGGATTATCTCAGGGTTGACATGGTTGAAGGCTTTGGCTAAATCACAAAAAATGCTAACTGCAGATTATCTATTGTTTAATGATTAGTCCTGTTTGGAATCCAAACTGACATTGACTAAGAGCCTTGCGGGTGTTAAGGTGTTCCACAATTCTCTAATTCATAAATTTCTCGAGAAGTTTGGAGAAACATGGCAACAAGGAGATAGGGCATCAGTGTACGTCATCCTGTCTGGGACAATACCTTGTTCAAAGTACATATCTATTTAGAGGGATTGTAGCTCCAGAGAAATCACCAAGTACTTATACTTGGTGACACTTTATTAGAACTCTGCTGGCAAACATAAACTGACTAGTACAAAATTTATATGGCTACCAAGATGCAAAACTTTTTAAATAATGACTGAAATGCTGATATGATGGCATCACATGCACCCTAAGATTCTAATGAAAACAGATACTTCATTTTAATTTATAACATTAATAATGTTAAGTTTAAACAAATGAGTATCATCCGTATGACAGTTTAGTTGACACAAAGATAATATATAGCGTAGAATATATTCTAAACAGGTAATAATGTGTGTATATGACGCCTGCAACCTTTCACTACCTCGCTGTTTGTATATCTGTCTTGTATTAATTGTTATTAACAAATCACTATTGTTCCACCTTAAAAGTGCATTATTATGAACAATATAAATGTTGTAGATAATATGGTTATACCAAACTTTTCATCTTGATGAGACCTTATATTTGAGCCCGCGTGTTACTGTAGTTCAATTAGTTCAGCCGCTGGATTTTTCCATCTGAATAAATATTAGTTTTCTGAGTAACCTTTGATATAAAATTGATATAAATGATGTCAATACATCATCTGAATCTATTTGTTCTTGTCTTTCATTTGCTACTATGTGCTAATCTGTAACTCTAATAGTGTCAGCGTAATATCTAGAAATAAAGACAATGCCGTTTTTCGGCAAGAAAAATGGCAGTTGGACATGACATCATGTCTGCCAGGGGGCTTTCCATTTGCACACGGCCTGCCAAAGCAAAACTGGACACATGCTCTTGGCTCACCAAAGGAAAACTGGGTGAGGATTACCTCCTCGCAGCCTGTTCATTCGTCGCAACCCTTGATGTTGTCCACTGTCAGACCAGCGTGCTTTGCGCTCCAGATGGATGTTGTATGTTGTTGTAATGTCACAATATGACCACTAGAAGCAGCCTGTTGAACTTCATTTACATGATAAATCAGTCAAAACTACAGGCCTTAAATTCAACTAATTACCTAGGAGTAACAGTTACAAACAACTTAAATTGGAAAGAACACACAGAAAATATTTTAGAGAAAATGAACCAAAGACTAAGTTTTCATTAGCAGAACACTTAGAAGATGCAACAGTTGTACTAAAGAAACTGCCTACACCACACTTGTGGGATCCCCACCAAGTGGGACTGACAAACGATTTAGTGAAAGATCAGAGATGGGCAGCTCATTTTGTATTATTGTGTTATAGGGGAGAGATTGTCATGGGCATGACAAAGTTGTGGTGGTAATCATTAAAAGCGATGAGATCTATTTATGAAATTTCTTTCACCAACTTTCTCTTACAAATGTGAACATATTTTGTTAGCATCCACCTACATAGGAAGACATGATCATCAAAATAAAGTAAGACAAATCAGACGGAAAACGGAAAGATTTAGGTGTTCCTTTTTTCCATGAACTATTGGAGAATGGAACTGTAGAGAAACATCATAAAAGTGGTTTGATGAACCCTCTGCCGTGTACTTAAGTGTGACTTGCAGAGTATTTATGTAGTTGTAGAACCAATTACATATGTGTTTTGCATTCACTGGTAACCTTTTTATATTATTGATGTTACCAACTAAATTATTGTTAGCTCCCATTATATATATGAGGGGGAGTTGGAAAATAAGTTTCCCCTGTTGACTGTGGGCAGTGTTATGTATGAAAGGAAAAAGAGACATTAAATATGAGACATACCTTTATTTTTCTACATAATTTCCAAGTACATTGAACATTTTTCAAATCGCTTTATAAGCTTCAAAAAGTCATCCAGCAAGAAATTCGGGCATTGCATACAGAAGTAGTGTTGAACATCCATCACCTGTCCGAAAGAAGTTCAAAAGCACTCCTCTGTCTACAGGTAAAGTGCAACTCACCATTTTCTGGGACATGCAAGGAGTTTTGTTGTTGGACTTTTTGGAAGATGCAATCAACAACACTGTGATAATGTGCTACTCTGTCGAAATTGAAAGAGGTGATTTGGAAACCTGCCTGGTCTCAGATCTGGCATTCTGCTTTTGATTGCAATGCGAGACCACACTCAGCAACAGAAATGCAAAACCATATTGCTACTCTTGGTTGGGAGTGCCTACACCATCCATCATACAGTCCCTGATCTCGCACCAGGTGACCTCCATGTGTTTCCAGATGTGAAGAAGACTCTCAGTGGAAGTTCCTTTGGAAACAATGTTGCATCAAACAAGCTGTTCAATGCTTCTTCCACATGCAATGCCTAGATTTTTTTCCTGGAAGTCTTTCTCAAAGCTTATAAAGTAGTGTGCCAAATGTCTCAATGTACTTGGAAATTAATTAGAAAAATAAAGATAAGAATTATCTTTAACGTCTCATTCCATATTTTTTTTCTTCTGCTTTTATACACAACTCTGACCAGGTCACGGTTGACAGGGGAAACTTATTTTCCAACTCCCCCTCATACTCTTTTAGTACTGACAAATTGCTGAAATTGTCTAGTGACAGTTAATTAATTATTGTACCTTAAGAATCCACCCTAATGAACCACAGATGTTGCTGAGGTGGGGGGCTTGTATGCCTCAATGATACAGACAGCCATACCATAGGTGCAACCACAGTGGAGGGGTAACTGTGGAGGAGCCGGACAAACTGTTGTTCCTGAAGAGGTGCAGCAGCCTTTTCAGTAGTTACAGGATCAACAATCTTGATGACTGGCCTTTGTAGCATCAGCTAACATAGCTTTGCCATGCACCTATTGTTAACGGCTGACAGCAAACTACAGTTGTCAATTTTTCCAAGGACTTGCAGCTTGTCAGATTCCTCCCCTTTGCTGTTCCCTATAACAGGTTCCGACAAATTGTGTCTTGCAAGACACAGTTTTATTGGGAGGAGGCATGGGTGTCGTGAATCTCACTGTAATAGAAACATTTACTTAACTTGCTTGTCGGCCATTCCGTTGAAAACTGATGATCCAGAATCTTCACCTTATTGAAGGAAATGAAAGGTGATCAATGTTAAATGACAAAGTGATGTAGTTTTTCTTTTCTTTACTGTGGTTTATTTTAATTTAAAACATTTCTGTTTTTGTTGCACAATCACTTAACAGACAATGAGACAATCTGCTTGAGTATAACCTAAGCTAGTGTGATACAATAAGACTTCTCTCCAAACATTTGAGAGCATACTGCATAAACATGAACACAATTGTATTACACAATTTTTATACACGAGTTAAACTAAGATTTAAAATAGGTTATACATTTCATTTTTAATTTTAATTCACAATAATTAATTATTGTGGCCATATCGATTTATGTAGCTCCAGCAATTTCATTAAAACTAATCATATAAATAACAATTATGCACTTGACTTTATAAATTTACATATTAGGCCTACTCGAATTATCACTTCTATTTATTATTTTTAAGTAGGTAGATCAATAGTTTACACAAATATAAATAATAGAAAATGGATGACTTACCCAAAGGACAGGCTCATCAACAGACACAAATAAAATCACACACAAACACACATACTAGCTTTCGCAACTGTTGGTCACTTCTTCAGGAAAAGAGGAAGAAAGGAGAGGATAAAGGGAAGGATATGGGTTTTAAGGAAGTGGAAAAGGAGTATTTCCAATCCCAGGAGTGGAAGGACTTACCTTAGGGGAAGAAAGGAAGGTAAACAAATACACACACACTCACACACATCCAAACACAACGCGTTTCGATATGTATGTATTTGTTTACCTCTCTTTTTTCCCCTAAGGTAAGTCCTTCCACTCCTGGGATTGGAATGACTCCTTTTCCACTTCCTTAAAACCTATATCCTTCCCTTTCTCCTCTCCTTTCTTCCTCTTTTCCTGAAGAAGAGACCAACAGTTGTGAAAGCTTGTATGTGTGTTTGTGTGTGATTTTATTTGTGTCTGTCGACGAGTGTGTCCTTTGGGTAAGTCATCCGTTTTCTATTTTTTATATTTGTTTATCCCACCAGGAAAGTTTCCTTCTATAATTTTCATTAGATCAATAATTTGTAATTAGTGTTTCGGTGTTATGTAGACTCATAATTTTAATGTCCACCCCCATGAACCACAGACATTGACAAGGTGAGTTGATTTGCGTGTCTTATTGGTACAAATAGCCGTACCATAGGTGCAACCACAGCAGAGGGGTATCTGTAGAGAGACCAGACAAATGTGTGGTTCCTGAAGAGGGACAGTAGCCTTTTCAGAAGTTACGGGGCAACAGTGTAGATGATTGACTGAGCTAGCCTTGTAACATTAGCTAACATGGCTTTGCCATGCAGTTACTTCAAACGGCTCAAAGCAAGGGGAAACTACAGCCATTACTTTTCCTGAGGACAAGCAGCTTTACTGTATGAACATATATGATGATGGCATCCTCTCGGGTAAAATATTCCAGAGGTAAAGTAGACCCCATTCGGATCTCCAGGCGGGGACTAATTATCAGGAAAGACAACACTGGCATTCTAAGGATCGGAGTGTGGAATGTTAGATTCCTTAATTGGGTAGGTAGGTTGGTTAGAAAATTTAAAAAGGAAAATGGATAGGCTGAAGTTAGATATAGTGGGGATTAGTGAAGTTCGGTGGAAAGAGGAACAGGATTTCTGGTCAGGCGAGTACAGGATTATAAATACAAAATCAGTTGGTGGTATTACAGGAATAGGTCTAATTATGAATAAGAAAATAGGAATGCGGGTAAACTACTATGAGCAACATAGTAATTGCATTATCATAGTCAAAATAGATACAAAGCTAACACTAACCACAGTATTACAGGTTTATATGCCAACTAGCTCTGCCAATGATGATGAGAATGAAGAAATTTATGAGGAGGTAAAGGAAATTATTCAGACAAAGGGAGAGGAAAACTTAATTGTTATGAGAGACTGGAATTCGGTAGTAGGAAAAGGACGGGAAGGAAAAATAGTAGGTGAATATGGACAGGCAAAAGAAAAAAGAGGAAGCCACGAAGAATCACGAAAGAAGGTTGTATACGTGGAAGAGACCAGGAGACACTGGGGGGTAACAGATAGATTTTATAATGGTAAGACATAGAATTTGGAAGCAGGTTTTAAACTGTAAGACATACCCAGGGGCAGATGAACACTCTGACCATATCTTGTTAGTCATGGACTGTAGGCTGAAATTGCAAAAAGGTAGGAAAATGAGGAGATGGAACCTGGATAAATTGAAGGAACCTGAAGTTCTTGAGAATTTCAGAGGGAGTTTTAGGCAACAATTGAGAGAAACACGTGGAAATAAAACAGTAGAAGAGGAATGGGTAGCATTGAGAGATGAAATAATGAAGGCAGCTGAGGACAAAATAGGTAGAAAGGCAAGACCTACAAAAAAATCCTTGGATATCACAGGAAATACTAAATTTAATCGATGAAAGGAGAAAATATAAAAATGCAATAAATGAAATAGGAAAAATAGAGTACAGTCGACTAAGAAATGAGATTGACAGGACATGCAAAATAGCTAAGCAGGAGTGGCTGGAAGGCAAATGCTACTCAGTAGAATAATGTTTAAATAGGGGAAAAATTAACCGCCTACAGGAAAATAACAGAGGCATTAGGAGATAAGAAAAGCAGCTGTATTACTGTAAAGAACTCAGATGGAAAACCAGATATCAGCAAAGAAAGGAAAGCTGAAAGGTGGAACGTTTATGTAGAGGGGCTCTACAAAGGAAATGAACTTAGAGACAATATTGTAAAAAGGGAAGAGGAAGTAAATAAAGATGATATAGGAGATACTATACTGAGAGAAGAATATGACAGAGAGCACTTAAAGACCTAAATCGAAACAAGGCCCCTGGATTGGAGGACATTCCCTTAGGACTACTGAAGTATCTGGGAGAGCCAACCATGACAAAGCTTTTTCACTTGGTAAGATGTATGAGATAGGGGAAAACTACCCTCAGACTTTTAGAAAAATGTAATAATCCCCATTCCAAAGAAAGCAGGTGCAGACAGATATGAAAATTACAGAACCATCAGTTTAATAAGTCATGGTTGCAAAATACTAACACTAATTATTTACAGAAGAATGTAAAAGCTGGTAGAAGCTGACCTTGGGGAAGATCAGTTTTGATTCAGGAGAAATGTAGGAACACGGGAGGCAATACTCACTTTACGGCCTACTTTAGAAGATAGATTATGGACAGGCAAGCCTACATTTCTGGCTTTTGTATATTTGGAAAAAGCTTTTGACAGTGTTGATTGAAATAGGCTCTTACAAATTCTGAAATCAGCATGGAGTAAAATATAGGGAATGGAGGAATTAGATTAGGTAATAGTGAATGTTACTCGCTGATACTCCGGATGTCGCACATGTTAGTCTTCCGTGCCAATTTTAAATGTCTTTCGCAAAGACAGAAGAGTATCGACCGATGCTGAGCATTTTTGCCACTTGGAGCACTGGAATTTGTTGAACAGTGATGCGCCACATTTTTATTCTTTGAATATATGTAATCTTTTACTACTGTAATATTTTATTATTCCATGTAATTGTGAATTTCTTGTTTTCATTAAAGTAGTTGAGTTACATCTCCTGCTTATTTTACCAAGTTTTAAGTATGGAAGTTATTAATACATCTAACCATTATGTCAGAACCATAAAGGTGGTAGACAAGTTTTGTTACTTGGGCAGTAAAATAACACATGATGGTCGCAGTACAGAGGATATAAAATGCAGAATGGCAATGGGAAGAAAAGCATTTTTGAAAATGAGATATTTGTTAACATTGAATATTAATTTCAGCGTAAGAAAGTCATTTCTGAAGGCATTTGTGTGGAGTGTTGCCTTGTATGGGAGTGAAACATGGATAATAAACAGTGCGGACAGGAAGAGGATAGAGGCTTTTGAAATGTGGTGTTACAGAAAGAACGCTGAAGATTATCGCGTGAATCACGTAACTAATGAGGAGGTACTGAACAGAATTGACGAGAAAAAGAATTTCTGGCATACATTGACTAAAAGAAGGAATCGATTGGGAGGACATATTCTTAGACATCAAGAAATCATTAATTTAGCATTTGAGGGAAGTGTATAAAAATCTCAGAGGGAGACCTAGAGATGAATACAGTAAGCAGATTCAAATGGAGAGAGGTTGCCATTCTTATGAAGAGATGAAGAGGCTTGCTCAGGAAGGAGTAGGGTGGAGTGCTGCATCAAACCAGACTGAAGTAAACAATAACAATTTTAATGTGTTTCAGCTTGTGGTTTAATTTTTTATAAATACGGATTTGTTTAGTGTGGTAGTATTTTTGTTAAGTTCTGCAATAACTTTGTATTTTCTGATAGATTATTGAAATGAGTGATTTAATCATATTAACTATTTGATTTAGGATCCAGTGATATATAAAACATGATCTGCCCTAATTTATGTAAAAGTAATAATATAGTAAGGACAGTTTACAACTCACCGCAAAGACATGGCGATGAGCTGCGACAGGCACATACAAAAGACACACACATGCAACACTTTCAGCTATCAGCCATGGCCTTCTTCAGAAAATAGAACACTCACGCAAACACAGTCATACAACCATCACCTCCAGCCACCGCCGCACAAAGTGCGCAGCTCGTCGCCACGTCTTTGCAGTGAGTTGTAAACTGTCCTTACTATATTATTAATTCCAACCTGGACTTTCCATTATTATATTATGTAAAAGTAAGGTAAATATGTAATAATGTGGTGCAATAGTTACAGTGTGTAATGTTGTTATTTATTTATGGGAGCAGCATATTCTGTAACTATGCATAATGTATTCTTAGTGGCTGTGACTGTTATTTACAAATGAATCAAAACTCAATATTATGTAATGGGATAGCAAATATTAACATGTTCTTTAAATAAACACACTCTTATGTAAATGTAAGTGAGTCATAATGGTTTAAACAGAATCAAAGAATATCACAAATTACACGTTGTAATATGTTAAAATGTGATGTATAACATTCTATTTGTTAACCATGTCGATAACTCCCCTGGTAGAAGTTTGCTGCAAAAATGTAAATAGCTTCCTTTCACAAATAAAACATATATTTATAATTTGGCGGGTTTTTGAAGGTCTATGGAACTACGAATGAGTGACATCACATTGGATAAGCCGATTTATTAGAAGACAATAGTTTACATTGACATTGGCAGATTGAGACTAACTTGTTCACTAAGTATTGACTGACTGTGTGCACCAGTTTGTGCATATTTATACATCATTGTGTTTTCTATAATAATCTTGAACAAATGAGTTACAATATAATTCCCTGCTGTCATTAACTGTTAATCATACATGACTCAAACACAAATAAGTAATATATAAAATCACTAAATTTAGATTAGGAATACTATAACAATAAATCAAAACAGAATTAGGTGTATAAGTAAATTACGACTAGAGCAATGTTGGTTTCTGTTTACAACTGTATACTGAACAATTAATAACGATAACATAATTTTAAGGTAAGCAGAGCATTGCAAACAGATAAGTGGGTTACAATAGACATAAGAAAATGTTATTGATGAAATCCATTAAAAAAAACATATTATTGCACAATGTCACTGCAAGATCTCCTATGAAAAGAAGCAATTTGACAAAATGCTTTTGAAAATGTTATTGTTATGGTGAAATAGTTTCCTATTATATTGTAATAATCTGTGAATACCTTCATAATTATACATAAGTAAAGCATCAATTACATATGGTATCATCATCTTCATATTACAAAACAAGCTCAATCCTATGAGATATATTCATTACAATGTCTTGTGGTAAACTTCTACTTACGGTTCCTGAAAGGTTGTGTCTTTAATGTTGGCAATAAAAATATATGTTAATGTAAGGGATGTGCAACATATAAGAATTGTTACAAGCTCTACTGAATGAATATTTGATGATGGTGTCTTCTTGAGTAAAATATCCAGGTGGGGACTACTCAGGTGGATATCATCATCAAGATAAACAAAACAGGAATTCTGTGAATCACAGCGTGGAATGTTCTATGCCGTAATCAGGTAGGTAAGTTAGGAAATTTGAAAAGAGAAATGGACATATTAAAGTTAGATATTAACGGGGTTTAGTGAAGTTGAAAAGAGAAATGGACATATTAAAGTTAGATATTATGGGTATTAGTGAAGTTCTGTGGCCGGATGAACAGGATTTCTGGTCAGGTGAGTACAGGGCTATAAATACAAAATCAGTTAGTGGTAATTCAGGAGTAGGTCTGATATTGTCTGGGCACTGATGACCTAGCTTGTTATTCCTTATTCTCTGTGCAATTTTTCCTGACAGACTGAAATCTGTTATCAGAATCACTAGCAACAGTTTCCACTCTTTTTTCACATAAGGTAATTCTTTTATAATTATTTACACAGGACTTGTTAATTTAATTTAATTTATGTTTTCTTCTACATGTTTTATTGTACTCACACAATTAAGCTTCCACGTCTCCAATTTTCTCATTTAAATCTATATAATGTACTATTTAATGCAGCAGATTACCAACTTCACCACTGATTTTACTTCCAATCTTACTATTGATTTTTATCCATCTTTCTGTTTTAATTCCTGACACAAATTACCAATTTGACTACTGATTTTACTATTGTTTTCTTCCTTTTTAGCAGATCATAATTATGCCCAACCAGGAGGTTCATCTGATACGAACTTTACAAAACCATCACCAACTGGTCCAGCTACATTACCTATCATAGTGGATTAAGCTTTCACTTCCTCATCCATTATTCCACTTACTTCAAACAAAGATGGATCTAATTCAGATTTATAACCACTGTCTCCTATGGTATCTGATTCTTTGCCAATTCTGTCCACCTTATCATTACGACTAACATTTGCTTCCTGTTGTCCACTGTCCACTAAAAGATTAACTTTTTCACATTTATCATCCATAGTTAATTGTTTAGAACTTTACCTTAGAAATACGATGTTTTCTGGTGGCAATCTTGTCAGAAATGTATAGCACTGCTTACAACGCGATGTACAAGATCAGCTGCTAATGCGATTTCAAAGGCCACGGCGGAATTTCTGCCATCTATTTACAAGTAGTCTTGGAATACTGATTGATTGCTTTTCCACGATGACGTTGGTGTTGCTTCTTCCTCTATTGGCTGCCTCTCGACGTAGATTTTTGCATACAGCAACAGATGCAGCTTTGAAATTCGTAGATGTAGGTGATTGTTTTGAAACCTGTCTTGATATAACACTTGTGTATGATTGTTCACTGAGCCACACAAAGTGTTTTCATTTTCACAGTTACAACGATGTATGCCTCATTCATGATGCACTGTTTGTAAAAGATTGTGAGTCCCAATTCTGTTTATGGACAATTATGTTCACATGTTCTCTTGAAAATTAAGTAATTAAGAAAAAAAACTCACTCTTTTTTTTTTTTTTTTTTTTTTTTAGAAAAGAACTCATTCTTCAGACTACATGGATGAAAATTATTTACTTAGTATCTGTGTAATGGTATGTTGTAACACACTTTGATTCTTTAAGTTTTGAGAATTTGATTGAACAGATTATTCCTGTAAATTTATATACATTTGATATAATGAAGTCTTTTTTTGATCATGTAAACAATCCAGTGTATGTATTTTCTTTGAAATTTTGTGATTTCTATTATTGTAAATTAATTTTTAGTTTTATCTTACCATGCTTTGCACTGCCTCCATAATTATGTATCCTCACCAGTTGAGAGGACGTTGTGTTCTGTCCTATCTTACATCTTCTCTGGGTGTTGTGTGATGATCCATAATTATGTTTCCAATCATTTTTATTATTTTTTAAAAATATTTAATGCTATAAACAAATAAGATACCTTTGTACTTACCCATTTTGTAAGATTCATGCCAGGTATTATATGAAATCTTTTGTAAAGAGTTGAATTTTGGGCCAGAGCCGCCCACCCATGCTGTTAATGTTTACATGTGAAACTCAAAGAACTTGGGACAATATGACAGTTGGTGATAATATGTCAATTGATCGTCAACTTAGAATTCCATTACATATTTGACTGTTTTTTTTTTTTCAATTTTATTATTATTAGTAATCAAATATTAAAAGAATATTAAACTTAAAGTTATATGACCAGTTAGTTGTTCTGAATTTAGCTCGCTTAGATAAATGCAGGTCGCAACACCATTTGTGACTGAAGCTTTACTTATATATATCCATGAATCTACTCATGTATCTTTACAATATAATACAAAACTATTTAATTACAGCAATAACATTGTTCTTTATATCAATCTGGAAATTGTTTCTGTTTATGGGAGATTTGGTAGCTGTGTTGTGCAATAATACGTTTTTGTTAATGTATTTAATAAATAACATTATCTGATGTCTTTTGCAATATACTGATACTGATACTGACAGCCCCAGCTAAACGAATCTCTCCGTGACCAACCTGGTGGAAGCGTGTACGCCGGGGTGTACAAGATTATGCATCTTGCTGAAAAATCAAACACTACAAGGGCTGAGGGATAAAAGGGTGCAGTGTTCCTGCCAACTCATTGCACCACATTTAGCCTGTTACCTGTTACTCCAGGGAAAGTAGTTCTAACGGGGCAAAGTGAGGAGCTTTGATCAGGGATGAGAGTCATGGTGTCCTCTTCATCTGAATGTAGTGTTGCCAAATCTGAGAGGTCAGCAAGGGAGACAGAAAATCAGCCACCACATCGGAGTATCTAGATCGTACAGGAGTACAATAAAGTTCCACCATTTGAGTATAGCACACAATGTATATTCTAGTACTTGTGTACAAGTTGGTAGTTGTATCCAGACCGACTTCGCTGGGCCAGGGGTGTCCAGAAGTCATTACAAAGAAGACGGTACACAGATATTTCATTGGTTGGCAGTCAACCTGCCGGTCATTCAAATTCTGAAAATAGCGGGGGTAAAATATAGGGAACAAATACCGGTAGCTGTATTCAACTTGTACCAAAACCAGACAGCAGTTGTTAGAGTATAAGGGCATGAAAGGGTCGCAGTGATGGGGAAAGGAATAAGACAGGGTTGTAACCTTTCCCCAATGTTGTTCAATATGTACATTGAGCAAGCTGTGAAGAATTTCAAGGAATAATTTGCAGAAGGAATTAAAGTTCAGAAAGAATAAATAAAAACATTGCAGTTTGCTGATGACATAATAATTCTGTCAGAGACAGCAAATAGTGTGGAAGAGCAATGAAACATAATGCACAGTGTCTTGAAAGAAGGGTATAAGATGAACATTAACTAGAGTAAAACAAGGGTAGTGTCAGAAAATCAGGTGATGATGACAGAATTAGATTAGTTAATGAGACAATAAACCTACTAGATGAGTTTTATTTGGGTAGTAAACTAACTTCTGATGGCCGAAGTAAAGAAGATATAAAATGCAAAATGGCTATGGGAAGAAATGCTTTTCTGAAGAAGCGAAATTTTGTTAACGTCCAATATTAGTTTAAATGTTAGGAAGTCCTTTATGAAAGCCTGGAGGGTAGCATTGTACGAGAGTGAAACATGGACAATGAGGTGTTGAAACAAAATATGATAGGACCTTTTGAAATGTGGTGCTACAGGAAAATGATGATTATACGGGTATATCACACGAGTAATGAGGTGCTCAACAGAATTGGGGAGAAAAGCAGTTTCTGACATCTCCTGATGAATAGAAGGGATAGGGTGGTGGAACACATTCAGAGACAGTGAGAAATTGTCAACTTATATAACTTTGTTACAGAAGTCTGTACACAGTTCTGTAACAAAGTTATACCCATAGCTCAGCATAATGAACATTTTGTATTGTATTTTAACATTCTTTTAATCAGTAATTTTAACATTTAAGTATGATTTATAATTTTGACAAGCTATTCTCAACAACAGTTACCTATTTTGGTGTATTAAATAATCTAACACATATTAATTCATGTTGCCTGTGAAGTAGGAAGGCACTTAAAGTTTATTTCACAACTATTCAAAGACTGCCATCCCTGTGCACAGTTGTTATGAGTGACAGCCTAGGTCCGAGAACCAAACTGTGGCAATTAATGTACATAATTATGACTCACAGCTAGAATATGCTGATTCTCTCCAGAGCACAAAGCATCGTCCATTGCAACGAGTGGTGTGATGAGCATTGCTGGCGTGCAACCATCAATATGCACAAGTCATTGCAGTAGTAATAAAGTATTACTGTCTCTGGCACCAATATGCCCAGTAACAATCTTCAAATGCTCATAGAGTACGGCTAGCTAAAAACCAAATGTTTTTAATCTTTACTCAAAACAATTTTCTCTAAATTGTTACCAGTCACAACAAGTGTAATAATCTGTATGTTCTTGTATATTTGTCCCCCGTTTTTAATATCATAACTGTAGCCTCGAAGACAACAACAACAACAAAATTATTAATAAGTACATGATTGATTCTCAGTAATGTAATGCTGCATGTGTGAGTGGGGGGAGGGTGGTAGGGGTTGAGCTGGCCAGATATAAACTCGACCGTTACTGCAGTGTTTTGCATTTGATTTCCATGGCTAACGGTTCCCAAACTGCCCACAATCGGCTGCCATGGGTATAACTTTTCACATTGTTATTATTTTTCTGTTTATTGCCATACCCCTCAGGGGCTCAGCATTAGTTTGCTGAGTACGGGCTTGGCGAACCCGGGGTCCTGAGCTGTGGGCTGTGTCGTGCCAACAGTCCGCTACACCGTAAGCTCTGTGCGTGCCTCAACGACCATCGTTCGGTGCGATGGTGGAACGTTGTACGTTTCAGAGCCCGGGGATCTTGGCTTAATCGCCCGGGTCGCGAGGACGGTACAAACCTCTATAAAAAAAAACCTCAATCTCAAGGTGTGCTACGTGCCGAGGAGATGCATGGCTGTTGAGGTTGAACAGCCGCTAGCGAGCAACCTCTGAGGAACCTGCCGCACCTCAGTTGTACAAGGCTTACCCAGGCAAGCGGGGCTCTGCCTGGGTGGACCTTTAGATCCCTAGCTGCTCGTGGCACGAACATGAAACGAGCAAGTAAAAGCGTGGCCGGTCGCGAAAACGGCGTCTCTAAGCGTGGGAAGACAGAGTTTAACGCCTCTACTTATGATCCAAAGACGTTTCCGTCCCTTGCCACACCATGGGAGGAAAGAAGGGCACTTAATAGATCTGAGCCATACTCACCTCAATATCTGGTCTGTGAGCGTACTGATGGCGAATCTTTCACTTCTACTAAGCCTCAGTTTTTTGTCGACACAATCGAAGACAAGTTTGGTGAAGTGGCATCATTTTTGAAGATGAGGAGTGGGGCCGTTCTGTTACAGGCGGCGTCCTCGGCCCAATCGCGGGCACTACTTTCCTGCGACAGGCTGGGTGATATCCCGGTGCGTGTCACACCCCACAAGTCATTAAATATGGTCCAAGGTCTTATCTATCATCGCGATCTTTTGTCTCAGACCGATGACGAGCTGCGAGCATACCTGCAGCGACGAGGTGTCCTCTTCGTCCGGCGGGTGTACAGGGGTCCTAAAGAAAGTAGGGTTGCCACCGGTGCTTTTATCTTGGCCTTCGAAGGCGATACACTGCCTGAGAAGGTTAGGGTAATGGTCTACCGGTGTGAAGTCAAGCCCTATGTCCCCCCTCTTATGCGGTGTTTCCGGTGCTGGAAGTTCGGGCACATGTCGTCCCGATGTACTTCCAGCCCAACATGCAGGGAATGTGGGCGGCCACCTCACCCGGACGCCCCATGCACCCCGCCTCCGCTATGTGTGAACTGTGGGCAACATCACCCACTATGCTCGCCGAACTGCTCAGTTTTACATCGGGAACGGAAAATTATGGAAATCAAGACCTTGGACCGGCTGACCTTCTATGAGGCACGTAAGAAATACGAGCGGCTACACCCTGTCCGTATGGAAACGTCTTTTGCCACAGTTACAGCAGCTACCTTGAGACCAGTGAAACCACCGGTGTTGTCTTCTCCTGTGGGCCCTAAGGGCCGTCAATCTTCCGTGACGGGTGGGGGCCCGTCTCCATCTCTCGCTCCCTCGACACCTGTGGGAGCAACTTCCCCCCCACCATCGGGGACATCTGTCCCCACTCCCCAGCCGGAGAAGAAACAGTCTTCCCCGGCCCCTCTTGCTCGGAAGGGGTCCCTCGGGACGCTCCCTTCTGAGGTTTCTCAGAGTGCGCCAGGGGATCCTAGCCTTAGGCTAAAGGATCCAACAACCGATGACCGAAGGGCTTCCAGCTCTTCGACTGTCCCTGATGTCGCTTCTGGGAAGTCCTCCCAGCCCTTACCACCAAAGGGCCAGCGGGAGAGAAGTTAGAAAACAAAAAAGAAGAAAGACAAGACTAAGGACCCTTCAGTGGCTCGAAAGGAGCGCTCGCTCACATCTTCGGCCACTGAAGACGAGGTGGAGATCCTTGCGTCCCCTGAGGATCTCGCCTTCCTAGGATCGCCAGAACCCATGGTTCTCGATCCTGCGAATTCTGTGGAATTGGCAGCAGGTGCCCCTGCTGAATAACCATTTCGTCTCTTCCATTATGGCTATTCAGCAGACAACAAAAGAAATCTTGCAGTGGAATTGCGGCGGTTTTTTCCGCCACCTGCCTGAACTACGGCAATTACTCTGCCGCTTCCCTGCGATCTGTCTAGCCATGCAGGAAACATGGTTCCCTGTCGACAGGACCCCAGCCCTCCGAGGCTATCGGGGCTATTTTAAAAACCGAACCATCTACGACAGGGTTTCTGGCGGCGTCTGTATTTATGTCCACGCCTCTGTCCCCAGTGCTGCTGTGCCTGTTCAAACGTCTCTAGAGGCAGTCGCTGTTAGACTCCGGGTAGTGCGAGATTTTACCATCTGCTCTGTCTACCTTCCACCTGATGAGGCCATTTCTCCCACAGACCTCGCAGCCTTGGTCGCCCAACTTCCCCCACCCTTTCTTCTTTTGGGGGACTTCAATGCCCACCACCCTCTGTGGGGTGGCACGCAGACCTCGGCCCGGGGTAGGGATGTAGAGTCTCTCCTGTCAGAGCAGAATCTCTGTCTTCTTAACACCGGTGCTCCTACCCACTTTAGCACAGCACATGGCACGTATTCTGCCATAGACCTGTCCGTCTGCAGCCCTAGCCTCCTTCCACATCTCACCTGGAGGGTCCATGACGATCTGTGTGGCAGCGACCATTTTCCGGTCTTCCTGTCGCTCCCACAGTGTTCGCCTGCCGACCATCCGCCTCACTGGTCCCTCCGTAGGGCTGACTGGCCAGCTTATTCTTCAGCTGCTGTGATTTCCTCTCTGCTTCCAGCAGATGTTGATGCCGCCGTTCAGCAGGTCACAGAGGCCATCGTTTCTGCAGCCAAAAACTCTGTTCCCACCACATCCGGTTCGCTCCATCGTCCATCGGTGCCCTGGTGGACACCGGAGATTGCTGAGGCCATCCGGGAACGTCGGCGAGCACTACAGCGCCACCGACGCCACCCATCTGTTGAACATCTTGTAGCCTTCAAGCGTCTCCGGGCACGGGCACGGCGACTGATACAAGACAGTAAGAGGGCTTCCTGGGAGAAGTACGTCGCCTCCATTGGTTCCCGCGCTTCTCCTTCAAAGGTGTGGTCGCAGGTTCGACGCCTCTTTGGGCACCGCCCACCAGCGGGAATTCAGTGTCTCAGCGTACATGGTACGTTCTGTACTGACCCTGTCGCCATCGCTGAGCACCTGGCAGACCATTTTGCACGCACCTCAGAGACTGCTGCTTGTGGTGCAGACTTTCGCGCACTTAAAAGGCAAGCAGAAAGCCATCTGATCTCATTTCGAACGCGACGTCGGGAACCGTATAACATCCCGTTTACTGAGTGGGAGTTGGAAAGTGCCCTTGCTGCATGCCCGGATGCCTCCCCTGGACCTGATCGCATTCACAGCCAGTTCCTCCGACACCTATCAGCGGATGCCAAAAACCAACTTCTCGCCCTGTTTAATCGCATATGGCTTGAGGGTGTTTTTCCGTCCTCGTGGCGGGATAGCATTATCATTCCGGTGATTAAGCCTGGGGCAGATCCGCAGGTGGCTGATAGTTACCGCCCGATCAGCCTCACCAACGTTCCATGCAAGCTTCTCGAACGGTTGGTGAGTCGGAGGCTCATGTGGATCCTCGAGGACCGAGGACTCTTGGCGCCTCAACAGGGTGGGTTCCGTCAAGGCCGCTCCGCTATCGACAATCTCGTGTCGCTGGAGTCGGCCATTCGTACAGCATTTTCTCGCCGTGAACACCTGATTGCCGTCTTCTTCGACCTACGAAAAGCGTACGACACCACCTGGCGCTATCATATTCTGTCTACGCTGTACGATTGGGGCTTACGGGGTCCACTTCCTACATTCATTAAGAACTTCCTGGCGTTGCGTTCTTTTCGTGTTCGTGTTGGTTCTTGTTTCAGCTCACCTCATTGTCAAGAGAACGGAGTCCCACAAGGTTCCGTTCTTAGTGTTCCTTTATTCTTAATCGCCATAAACGGCCTTGCTGCGGCTGCGGGGTCATCGGTTTCTACTTCCTTGTATGCCGATGACTTCTGCATGTATTACAGCTCCTCCAGCATCGGCGTAGCTGAACGGCGGTTGCAGATCGCAATTCGAAAGGCACAGTCGTGGGCGTTTGCCCACGGTTTTCAATTTTCTGCATCCAAAACCCGTGTGATGCATTTCTGTCGACGTCGGGCAGTACACCCGGAGCCCGAACTTTACTTAGCTGGCGACCTGCTACACGTTGAAGAGACGCACAGATTCTTAGGTATGGTGTTTGATGACCGTCTCACCTGGGTGCAACACCTTCGCCAGCTGAAACGAAAGTGCTGGCGCCACCTCAACATCCTGCGCTGTCTTAGCCACACGGTTTGGGGAGCCTCACGCCCAACGCTGTTACAACTTTACGAGGCCCTCATTCAGTCGCGTCTAGACTATGGCTGCATAGTCTACAATTCGGCTGCACCATCAGCACTGCAGGCGTTGGACCCAATTTTGCACTGTGGTGTCCGTTTGGCGACAGGGGCTTTTCGCACAAGCCCTGTGCCAAGCCTCCTTGTCGAAGCTGGAGTCCTCCCGCTACGGTTCCGTAGGCAACACCTGTTAACGTCTTATGTTGCTCGTGTTCAGGCCTCGCCCTTCCACCCGAACCGCCGGCTCCTATTTCCAGACGCTGCACTACCTATCCCTGCACGACGGCCAAGGTCGGGATACCCGATCTCGGTCCGTGTTCGTATCCTTCTTTCGTCTCTCACATCCTACCCACTTCCTACCATTTTCCACTATTCCTCTCACACTCCTCCTTGGTCCAGTCCTCGTTTGCAGCTCCGTCTGGACCTGTCCCATTCGTCGAAGGCCTCTGTTTCCTCCGTACATCTCCGTCACCAGTTTCTGCAAGTGCTCGAACCGTTCCGTGCCACAGACGCCATTTACACAGATGGTTCCGTAGTAGATGGCCGTGCTGGGTATGCCTTTCTACATCACAACCATGTAGAACAGCATTCTCTGCCTTGTGAGAGTAGCATTTTCTCCGCCGAGCTGGTCGCTATTCTCAGAACTCTACAACATCTCAAAGCCTGCCCCAGGGGGTCATTCGTCATCTGTACTGACTCCCTGAGTGGCTTACAAGCGATCGACCAGTGTTTCTCTCGGCACCCAATAGTGCGGTCGATCCAGGACACTGTTCACTCCCTATGCCAATCAGGCCGTTCTGTGGTCTTTGTGTGGACCCCAGGTCATGTTGGCATACCAGGGAATGAGCATGTAGATCGATTGGCCAAGCAGGCCACTATGGGACCACCTCTCACAATTGGTGTCACGGAACAGGATGTTAAACTGGTGTTGCACCGGAGGGTGCGCGAGGCTTGGAGCACCGAGTGGGTTACGGCGACTGCACCGAATAAGCTTCGGGCAGTGAAGCTCTCCACAGCTTTGTGGAAATCTTCACTGCGGCCGACCCGCCGAGAGTCGGTTGTCCTCTGTCGCCTACGGATTGGACATACGTGGCTCACCCACGGGTATCTTCTTCGGCGTGAGGCTCCACCCGTGTGTCGATGTGGCACTGTATTGACAGTGGCCCATCTTTTGATGGACTGTCCGCTTTTAGCCGACCTGCGGCACTATTTTACTCTTCCAGACGCACTACCTTTAGTTTTAGGAGACGACACCTCTATGGCTAACAAAGTTTTAGGTTTTATCCGCGCTGCTGGTTTTTATGACTCTATCTAACGGTGGGTGCAGTTGCCTGACATCTTAGGCTACCACCAATCTAGTTTTTTCCCTTTTCACACCCTTAGCGGTTCTTAGTGTATGCAGTATGGCTGGCTCATCCTGTTTTTTCTTTGTGATCAGCCAGCCAAGATACTCCACTAGCCAGTTTTATTCCTGACTTTCTTTTAACAATTCTGTGTGTCTTTGTTTTACGTTGTCAGTGGTCTGTCCATCGTCAACCTGTACTTTATGTGCGTGACCAATTTTAGAGCTTTGTTTTACTTTTTATTATTGACAGTGGACTCTCAGTTAGTAACAGGGGACTGATGACCTAGCTGTTTAGTCCCCTCAAAAAAAACAACAACAACAACATTATTGCCATAATATTGTATTCTGAACATCCTTCTTAATATTTGTAATGTTACTGTATTGCAGTCGGCCTGAAGATGGTCTCACAAGCAGACTGAAACTTGTTGCCTTAGAACAATAAAAATACTCTTGTAATTGAGATTGTGTTTAAAAAATATATATTACATATTTGTACTTCTGGTCTATGTAGTGTTCTGCAAAGGCTGTATCTGGCTTTGTTAATCTCCAACTTCTGTGCTGTTTCCCAAGTCTAATGCAGATGGATCAACCTGTCTGTCCTATATAGAATGTCTGACACTCTTTACTTATGATTTTATACACCCCACTGTTCATGATGGCTCGGTGTTTGTCCTTGGAGTTGGAGAGATGTTGACCTATAGTATGTGGGATATAGAAAAATAATGAAAATACTTTTGCCTTCAAAATGTTACCAATCGTATTGGAAATTTTATATAAGAAAGGCAGCCTACATCTTTTTCTTTTTGTTCTTTCTGTAGTGTTCACTGGGTAAAGTAGGGCTCTTGCTAGTTTCTTCCTTTTCTTATTAAGCATTTTGTCAGTCAAGGTGGGCTGAAATACATTATTTGTTGCTATTTATTGCTTTTATTGGGCTGACTTCTTGGTCATAGTCATCTTGGGTCATGTGAATGAACACAAGACGGAGTATTGTATGGTGGAATGCTGCCTGTTTGCAAGCTGTTGGATGTAGAGAGGAAGCTGGGATAGAAGTATCAGTAAAGGTGCCTTTCCTGTAGATTTTAAAATTATGGCTCCTATTTTCTATCTGTATGCTGATGTCTAAGAAGTTTATGGTGGGACCTCTTATTTCTATGCTAGAAACAATGAATGCGACTATTCATCTGTGCACTCTTTCACAGAAATGTTTCTACACAACATTCATCCTAAGAAGCACTTCAACATATTCAACATGGTTGAATGTTGTCTCGGCCAAATTAATTTCTGCTTTCAAGGCAGCTATTGCAATCAGGCAGATGGCTTGGCATTGGGCTCTCCATGTCCCCCTTTCTAGCAGAAATATTCATGGATAAGTGGAGAAAGAATTTCTTAGGAGTAAACCATTGGAACAACATGTAGTGCACTGGTTCAGATATGTGGGTGATATCATTAGTATGTTGAAAGGTTCCATTAGGCAACTACAGAAATTCATGGAAAACATGAACCAGTGGCATTCAAACATAAAGGTTACCATGGACATGGCATGGCATCAGCTATAAAAAAGTATATAATAGGATCTTACAATAATTTAGTTACTAACATAAATAATATAAAAGGTAATCTAATGAATGCAAAACATATATGTAATTGGTTCTAAATTAATTATAAAACAGAAATACTGTCCAAAGCTGAAATCCAGAGAACTGTAATAATATTATGGTCTATCTTTTATTGTGTACCTTGCAATCAGTAAGTCACTAGCAAATGGGCTCATAACCATAAACCTAGATCATAAAAATAAAATAAAGTTTTATGAAAGAAGTGTAGCTCAGTTTATTTAATGATTTTATTCATTTCAAAATTGAAAAGACTTTTCTGTTTCATCTAATGTCCTGGGAATTGTCAAAAATTAGGCTCAACAGTTTAGAACACCCAGTGAACTTCAGTCCTAGGTAGTTGATTATTATAATCTCAGAAAGGCTAACAGCGCCAGACAATGATCTAATTTCTTGTGGTGGGTAATTCGTGAATGAAACAAAATTATTGCTACTGCTCTTGAAATGTCAATATTGGGTGGGAGAACTACATACCCGAGAAGAAGGAATGCTGGGAGAAACGTGGGGAGAAGTGTCCCCTGTAGGACAGTGTCACCTAGCAGAGCACTGGGAACTGCTTCTGGCCAGGAAGTTTGCAAGTAGTCTGCAATCCCCTGTTATATCACTGGCAAGCATGTTATGAGGTACCTTGGTCAGGCCTGGGCCTCAGTGCTGCCTTGTTCAGATATAGTGAACCAAGTTGTCCGCCAGGGAGTTGCAGCAGGAGTGCGAACCCCCTGAGCTGGGCATGAGGCTGGCAGCGGTTTTTGGTGCATTGGGGGTAACTGAGCTTCATATGACCTAAAGTAGTTGATTGTAACATGTAATGCTATAGGTTCGGCTTCCTAAATGAAAAAATATACAAGAAAAAGGACGTATATAGTTTTTAAAAAATGAGAGTTGTGCAACACTGCAACAATACCATACACTACCACTCCTGCTTAATCTTCTTTGACAACTGTGTTTTAAGTTCAGTTGTGACATCTTTTAGTACATCCATCTGATTTCACAGCTAAGACCATATGAAGCAAGTTTTACATCCATTTGATCAGTTTTTATGCAGCCTATGTTGCTCTTCACATTATAGAGTTTTGGCCTTACCTGTTCACATGTCCTAGTTTTTCATTCATTTTGCTACTTAGATCTTATCTCATTTCAGTGAAAAACCTGAGTAAATGTTTAAGTATGGCACCATTTTCTCATGAAAATGAACTGCTAATTATCACATGTCCACTCATAACTGAGATTGTGAAAATTTGTCCTAGCTCTAAATCATCTTCAGCTATTGTATTGTCATCTTCTTTCTGCTTATCTTACAAGGTCACTAATAAATATCATCATACAAAAAAGGTTTTATTTTGACAACAGGGGTGGGGGGGAGGGAGAAACAGAAACAATCCACGCGGATTTGTATAGATGAGGATACCACCCATCGGCTTTGAACAGGCACGTAAGGGCAGCCAGCCTGGGATGTTACATCTGTTAAAATTCAAAATGACACATAAATATCAAAAGAGAGAGAGAGAGAGAGAGAGAGAGAGAGGCGCACACAGAGTTGTCATATCCAGAGCATGTGAATCTTGTACCAACCCCATAAAATTCTCATACTTTACCTGCTAAATGCTCTCTTACAAATTGAAAAATATTTCATTCATAACGTACTCACAGTAACAGACACTTTTTTTTTTTCTTTATTGTAATTTCAGACGCTCTTCAGTCTACAGAATTAAAAAAACTTGACACAGCAGAAACATGTAAGATAGAAAGTAGATCAAAGGTTGGAGATAAATCACATTAAAAATTGAGACTTTAAATGGAGAAAAAACAAAGTATTTAAAACAGTGAAACAGTGGTGTCATAAAAGTTTTGAAACGGCGATGGCGGTGAGTAAAACAGCTGCTCAGGATGCAGAGGCACATACACAATTAAAATAAACACTGGGGGGGGGGGGGGCAGCTATGGGTTGACCATCCACTATTGTTGAATTAAAACAAGAATACACCACACATATGAAGAACCACACAATTAAAAGTGACGGTGTTGGCTGCGGGTTGGCCGTTCACTGATGTTAAAATAAAAACGATGTAACTAGAAGACACTACACTTTGTGAAGCACTCCTACAGAAGTACATACGGTGGAGCACACACAGTATTAAAGATGTGATGTGGGGGGGGGGGGAGATGAGAGGAGAGGAAGAGGGTGGGGAGGAGCCACAGGGCCAGCGGGGAAGGGACTGCAAGGGGGGGGGGGTGATGTTTCAGGAAGGATCACAGCTGGTATGAAGGGTAGATGTCAGGTCAGAGGGCATCATCTGGGAGGGGGAGGGTATGGAAGTTGCCATGGGGAAAGGATCTGGAGTATGGACAGATGTAGAGCATGAGTAATGCAGTAGTGGAGATGCATCAATGTAACACATACTGAAATGAATGCTTATAGAATTTGAACAGTTACTAAATAAATGGTCATATATCTTTATCAAAGTCGATACGTCTTGTATTTACGTCAAAGATATTGGATAGTGGAATAGGGAACTTTGACATATAGGTATCTTTCGTCAAAGAAATATCATAAAATGTAGTGCCTCACTGTATATTTGATTATAAAAGTTACTTGTCTTCTGTGTGCTGCAATGCAATATGTAACCACTCCAAGCACTAGCATCGCTGATGCTTATCAATGTATGCGTGTGTTTGAACATAGCTGCAACGCCGCCCCATAATTAACATTTAACCCCAGTAGCAAGAAATCGCTGTAACCTTGCGAGTGCCGATACCAGTGTGTGTAGTATGGTGGTACTGAACCAAATAATACCCAACTTAAGTAGATACACACACACCCACACACATATACAAGCACACACACAAAGGCCTTTGTGTTTGCACTTGTATATGTGTGTGGGTGTGTGTGTTTACCTATCCTTTTTCACCAAAGGTAAGTCTTTCCTCACCCGGGATTGGAATGACTCCTCACCTGCTTCTTTGAACCCAAATCCTTCCCTTTTCCCTCTCCTTCCCCACTCCGCCTGAAGAAGCAACAAGGTTTCGAAAGCTTGCTTTGTGTGTGTGCGTGCATGTACATGTGTTTGTTTTATTTATGTTTGCTGTGACCTACCTGTGCTCCACCTCCTGTGTCTTGAAGTGACTGGCGGATCTGGCTGGCTTACTGTAGCTATTGCTCGCACAAGTGATGCTAAACAGGGTGGCCTTGAATCTCTTCCTGAGAGGGACATTGTTGCTTTCTACAGGTGGAGCATTGCTGAGGTACCTAGTAAATCTGGTACTTCATATTTTTGTTTGAGGACAAGGAATAGGTGAAGTTTTTCAGGTGACGAAGGAGTACATGTTTGGGTCAAGGTGTCTGGCCCGTTTGGAGAAAAATTTAATGTTCAGGGAGACGTTATTGTGGTTTACTTACCAGGCAAAAGAGCACAGGTATGTAGATAGAAACACAAGTAAAAACACACAAATGCTGAGCTTTTGCAACCTTGGGTTGCTTTGTCAGAAAAAGAGCAGGGAAGGAGAGGAAAAAGGAAAGGATGTGGGTTTTAAGGGAGTGTGTGAGGAGTCATTCCAATCCCAGGAGAGGAAAGACTTCCCTTGGGGGGGGGGGGGGGGGAGGATAGGTAAACACACACACACCAAGGCAGACACATGTAAAAAAGAAAGAATTTGGACAGATATGCCAGCTGAGGCAGAGGCTCTGCCCAGAGACCAGGGGCAAAGATATTATTGAATGGTGGACAAGAATTTGAAATTACTGGAGGTTGTTACCAGGTGGACAATGGGAAGAGAGAATATGCTGAAGGGCAAGTTCCCATCTACAGAGTTCTGAAAGGTTGGTGTCAGTGGGAAGTATACAGATAACCCGGACGGTGTAACACTGTGCCAAGATGTGCTGGTTGTGCACCAAGGCATGCTTAAGCACAGGGTGATCCTCATTACCAACAAACACTGTCTGTCTGTGCCTGTTCTTGTGAATGGACAGTTTGTTGCTGGTCATTCCCACATAGAACGCTTCAGTCCCGTAACCGGAAGGTGTACACTATTAAGGGCAGAGCCAATTGCGATAACACCCACATGATTTACCAACTAACATGCCTGCACTGTGAAGCATTCTATGTGGGAATGATCAGCAACACACTCTCCATTCGCATGAACAGTCACAGATAGACAGTGTCTGTTGGTAATGAGGATCACCCTGTGGCTATTCATGCCGTGTTGCATGGCCAGCACATCTTGGCACAGTGTTACACCATCTGGGCTATCTGGATACTTCCCACTGACACCAATCTTTCAAAACTCCAGAGATGGGAACTTGCCCTTCAGCATATTCTCTCTTCCCGTTGCCCACCTGGTCTCAACCTCTGCTAAATTCAAATTCCTGCACACCATTCTATAACATCTTTGCCTCAGTTCTCTGGACTGAGCTTCTGCCTCAACTGGTATCTCTAACTTCTTTGTTCTACAAATGTCCTCCTTGGTGTGTTTGCCTGTGTATATGTGTGGGTGTGGGTGTGCTTGTTTACCTTTCCTTTTTTCCCCTAAGGTAAGTCCTTCCATTCCTGGGATTGGAATGACTCCTCATGCACTCCCTTAAAACCTGCATCCTTCCCTTTTTTCCCTCCTTCCTTCCTCTTTTCCTGATGAAGCTGCCAACAGTTGTGAAAGCTTGAATCTTTGTGTATGTGTGTGTCTTTGTATCTGTCGACAAGCCTGTGCTTTGGGTAAGTTAAATGATCTCTATTTTTTATATATATTTTTCCCACCAGGAAAGTTTCCTTCTATAATATTTGTTTTACTACATCTCATTCTCCGCTGGACACCGCCTCTGCTTGTTGTATCCCCACACTTATGTTTCCTCTCCACTCCCCCCCCCCCCCCCGCCTCCGCTAATCCCTTCTCCATGCTGTGTAGTCAGATAGTCAGAGTGTGTTGGGCAGCCAAAGGTGGCTGACATGTGTGGATGAGTGTGACTGACTGATTGTGTGAATGAGTGTTCTCTTTTTGAGGGAGGCCACGGCCAAAAATTTAGAATTGTGTGTGTGTTTTTGTGTCTTTTATTTGTGTCTGTTAGTGGCTCAATGTTTGTCTTTGTGGTGAGTTGTTCCCTAAAAAAAATCTACTTGTTATTATTATGATCATTACTTCTATTGTAAATAAGATTGCTGGTAATCTTGATGTGGCTTAACCCCCGAACATAAAACCCCTAGTTATTTCTTATTTTTTGCCAGGAATTTAAAATTCTGGATAAACCCTGACAAACTATAAACGATCCTTTAAAAAATAATTCCTCACTTATATTCGTTCTAGCACTGAAGTTAAATTTAAATTTTATACTCTGAAAATACTGGGGCAACCCAAGTTGATAACTATTACACATCTTCTCAACTTGCCAATTGCTTTTTGTGCAGAGAACTGATTAGTATGAAACTAATAGATACACTTTGCAAGCTAACAACACTGACTAACTTAAGCATAATTGTACAAATTTAAAGTTCGAAACTGATGTGACTTGTGCATCAGAATGCAGTCGGAACAATAAACAATACTGTCAACTAGCATGGGTTATATCTCAAACAATGGATGAAACATTACTCTTATAAATGCCGCAAGCATATCCTATTTATATTATACATGTCCTATTTATATTATACAGGAAGTTCAGAGGGAAAAATGTACATTGTGAAAGAAAAAATCAAAAATTCCAAAACAAATCTGTACAAATTATTGATGCTTATTTGTCTCTTTATGAGAACTAAAGATGTATTCTCTGCTTGAATTTTTTATAGTGTTAAAACATTTGTTAACCTATAGGACAAAACAGGTAGTAGCAGAACATAGCTTGTTATTTCTTAGTAACTAGCAATGTCTGCATTATAACAAATTGTTCGTGACAAAATGACAATAATGAGGCAGTTGAGTTTGGTGACAAATAAATATTGATCATTCTGTGATGTTAGAAGTGCTCCTAAATGGTGATTATGAGTTTGATGACAGTGATAAAGACCCAGATTAAGTAATGAAGAAAATAAGGTAAGAATTGCCACTAACTTTGTATTTGCCTTGGCATGTAAACAATGGCATATATTGTAGTTTACATGTTTTACAAGCTATAGAGAAGTTCACATGCTATTTGCTGTAAAGATGGCGCTTTTAAAGCAGGAACCTGAAAAAAATTATTTATGTTATTAGTATCATGTTGAAATGGGTACTGTTTCACCCAGATGAAGAGGTCATCCAGTGCAGTTCTTCAAAGCCTTCAAATGTCCTTGAAGAATCCTATGTAGAGGTCCAGAATCCATTGATGCAAACAAATTCAATGATATCTGTTTTGTCTACCGTACACACTTGATAGGCTATACATCATGGTTATTACGTAACATTAAAAGATGCTGAGCAATCCAAAGCAAGTGATGAGAGAAATGACAGTAACATTTGAATACCCCTATTACTGTTTTCAGTTGTTAAACCTATTAAATTTAATTACATTATATTGTCTAATTAATATGTTGACTTAAAGTCTCATCCACTAATTTTATAATGTCAAATATTGCTGGAGAAAGTAAATATTTTTATTGCCGTGAAAAGGATAGTATCCGCATTTTACAACTATGGACAACATGGTATTTACCATATATTTATGTCAATGTGTCTTGTACTGTTTCATTTCTCAAAATAAATAAATAAAATAAAAAATTTAAAAAATTATGTTTCCAATTTGTGAACTTACCAGTGCATTCTTTAGAGTTCAAATATGTAATAAAATTTGAAGAAAAGATATATGTAAAACGTACACTTGATGCCAAAAAACGGTAATGGCTGAATGCAACCCAATTAATATAGCTGTGTTGCAGATGCTCTACATACAAAATCATTGTGGAGAACAGTTATTTCACTATACAAAATTGATACCACAAAGTACACTAGAGAATACTGTTCCTTAAGGCAATCAATGCAGATTTAAAATATTAGAAAACATGTTATTAGAGATGAGACAGGTCTTCACACTTGTAAATTGAATTCAACACATTAAGTGACACGTAAGACAGTCTTAAATGACGTGACAAGTTTTTGATATCAATTTGAAATTTGAACTTATTATTAACTAAAAAAGCTTGTATGTCTGATCGTAAAGAGATATAAAATATTGACTTTTAACTGGTATCGGCGTACTCTGCGTCCACTCATTTGTACCAATGCTGACATCAACAATGGCCTATATTTTTGTGACAGTGCACACACATTGGAGCCAACATTGAGTTGAATTCATTGAAAGCCAACATAACCATGTTTGACACACAGATCACATCTGATGTATTAGCGATTTTGAGTGTGAATGATTATATTTTGTCACTGCGAAAAAAAAAAAAAAAAAAAAAAAAAAGGAAACACTGTAAAAGGTGATGGAGTATGTTGTTTCACTTCATACTGTACACCTCGAAAACAGCAAGTTTTAAAATATGTTACAAGTAATCTATACACATAAAAATTTGAAACTGCTCCTGAAAATGATTGTGCTCAAAATAAGGAAAAGAAAGATTCATTTTGGAGGAAGCTGTACATGCTATGTTCTTTTAGCAGTGATGTTTCAATTTCTTGCTACAGGAGACAGTTTCAGAAGCCTTCACTTCCTTTTTAAAATAACCATGTAAGTGGTAGTGCTTGAAGTTTAGAAAGCAGTATGTGAACTTTGACAAGCAATGTTAGGTAATGTTAATTACATTCAGTAACCAAGTGTCTCAAGAGCATAATTAAGTTTGAAAAGCTTATATTTCTTTTGCCTATATCTATTTCCATGTTGTTAGTGATCATGCCTAAAGTTTACAGTGGCATTTTGATTTTTGTAATTGCTTTCACAAATGAATCTCTTTATGAAGCAATTCTAAAATTTACAAAGAAACTTGGAAGCTTTAAAATAAATGGTGAGAAGGAAAAAAAAAAAATAAATAAAAAAAAAATAAAAACACAGCTTAGAAGATGAGCAAACAAAGATAGTATGAAACAATGTTGGCACTAATGTGTGGATGATGTACTGATATTGGCCCAATGACCTTTGATATTTGGTCAAAATACTGACAAGCAATGGGGCCGTACCAATGTTGGAGTCCGTGTTGGTTCCAAAGCTATTTCACCAATCCATACATTGGACAAACACTGTTGGCACCAACTTTGGTTCCAATGTGTGGAACTGGCCTTACAAGAGTGAATGTTTTAATTGGTGAATAAATTACAATAATTTTATAATAATGGAAAGTCCAGGTTGGAATAAATAATATAGTGAGGACAGTTGACAACTCACCGCAAAGACGTGGCGACGAGCTGCGACAGGCACATACAAAAGACACACACATACAACACATTCAGCTATCGGCCATGGCCTTCTTCAGAAAATAGAGCACTCACGCAATCACACAGGCACACAACACAGTCATACAACCATCATATGTGTGTATATATGTGTGTGTGTGTGTGTGTGTGTGTGTGTGTGTGTGTGTGTGTGTGTGTATGCGGTCTTGTGTACTTGCAGTGTGCATGCATATATTTATTTTATTTTATTTTACTTCATTTTATTTTATTTTATTTTATTTTCTCCGCTCACCCACCTCCCCACTCCATTCCTAAGCTGCATCTCGTTATTCCCATCTAACCCATCCCCACCACCGTGACGTAACCTTTCTATCCCCTCCCCCTCCCCTCCCCTCCCGTCCCGTCCCCGATTCGCTGCAGAGCGTGATTCGAAGTGTGGCAGTCGGAGGTGATGGTTGTATGACTGTGTTGTGTGCCTGTGTGATTGCGTGAGTGCTCTATTTTCTGAAGAAGGCCATGGCCGATAGCTGAATGTGTTGTATGTGTGTGTCTTTTGTATGTGCCTGTCGCAGCTCGTCGCCACGTCTTTGCGGTGAGTTGTCAACTGTCCTCACTATATTACAATAATTTTAGCACTGCATGAGAACTCCCATGATGCTTATTTGGTATCTGATAGATCCACTAAAGATATGTAATGTAGTGAGATTCACAGGCATAAAACACACTGAAGGAAAGTTGCAGTAATGGATGCAGATTAGAACCCATTACATATATGACTTCATAACTCTGCACAGTTACCAACAATACAATACTGGAACCTGAATGCTGATACAAATGATTTTTGCCTGGCAGATATTCGAACCCGGTACATTCCACCATTGTATTAGAGCTACAAATATGTTCATTGTTGCATGAGCAGTAACTTGATGTGCACATGCTCAGCTAGAGGTAATGAATAATGCTGTGCTGCCTGGGACTCCAACCCCACACATATTGTCGTTGACCTTACACGACTTGTCAACCACAAGATTCCTCTTCACTAGTAGCTAGGATCACCCTGTTTGTAGAGACCTGGAGCTGTTTGGTATCCTGGATAAATAACAAAATGATTGGAATCAAAGCTCGATTCCCAGTCCTGAGCCAATATATTTAAGACATATAAGACCATCCAAAATACAAAATGAAGGTGTTCTGCATCTGACAGCAAAAACAACCAATTATGTTCCTGTCAAAAGCAAGTAGACCAGTTTAACTACAGCACAGTCCTGTGTTCTGTGTTTGACATTACTGATGACAATTAAAAACTGATACTCCAACAAGAATAGAATCCATACCTTAGTCACTACAAGCTAGCCTCAGTCCAACCAAATAACTCTGCACAGTTACCAACAATACAATACTGGAACCTGAATGCTGATACAAATGATTTTTGCCTGGCAGATATTCGAACCCGGTACATTCCACCATTGTATTAGAGCTACAAATATGTTCATTGTTGCATGAGCAGTAACTTGATGTGCACATGCTCAGCTAGAGGTAATGAATAATGCTGTGCTGCCTGGGACTCCAACCCCACACATATTGTCGTTGACCTTACACGACTTGTCAACCACAAGATTCCTCTTCACTAGTAGCTAGGATCACCCTGTTTGTAGAGACCTGGAGTTGTTTGGTATCCTGGATAAATAACAAAATGATTGGAATCAAAGCTCGATTCCCAGTCCTGAGCCAATATATTTAAGACATATAAGACCATCCAAAATACAAAATGAAGGTGTTCTGCATCTGACAGCAAAAACAACCAATTATGTTCCTGTCAAAAGCAAGTAGACCAGTTTAACTACAGCACAGTCCTGTGTTCTGTGTTTGACATTACTGATGACAATTAAAAACTGATACTCCAACAAGAATAGAATCCATACCTTAGTCACTACAAGCTAGCCTCAGTCCAACCAAATATCGAATTTTACTCTTGGTAGTAACACATGATGTCTGCAATGCCTCTGCTGAATGAAACTATCGTGTGTGACATATTTACCAAAATTAGCATGAACTTCAAAAATACCTTTTGTTGCTAAAAGCACCACTGCTGAAGAGAGATGGAAACCAAAATGCTTACAAAACAAAATATTACTATTTTCCTGAAGTATAATAATTTCTCATTTGAAAGTGGATATAGCTGGTTTAGGTGACAGAAAGATCTCTAGCAATGATCAATGTGGTTAGGCTGGGAGGCAACAGAATGGTTGTGTGTTGGTGAAGTCAATGAAAGTGAAAGCCAAAGAGCTGGCTGTGGGGACAAAATGAACTTTAGCATAACCCAAGCTATATGTTAGATTGTGAACAAATGTTAGGTTGTGTGTTGGTAAATCCAACAAATGCAAAGTGGAAATAGCTGGATAAGGAGACTGGATTGTCTGTACCCAAGATCTAACGTTAGGTTGTGAGGAAACAGTTTGGTTGCAATATGGCGATGTCAATAAAAGTGAAATCTGTTGTCAGATTGGGAACAACAGTTTGGTTGTGAATTGGTAAATACAACAAATGTGAAGGCTGAAGTAGTTGGGTGATGTGAAGGAATGGTCTGAAGTGAAACCCAAGATCTACTTTAGGTGGTGAAGGAACATTTTGCTTGTGAGCTGGTGGAACCAATGAATGTGAAAGATTAAATAGCAAGTTGAGGTGACAAAATGAATGGTAACAAATTTTAGGGTCTAGGTTATATTTGGAGGCAGTAGTTAGGATATGGGTTGGTGAAGTCAATAAAAGTGAAATCTGAAAACATGATAGAGGTGGCAAAATGATCCTGAGGGTAACCCAAGGTCTATATTAGATTGGGAGGCAACAGTTTGGTTGTGAGCTGTCAAAGAAAACAAAAGTGAAAAATGATGTAGCTGATTGAGGTTACAGAATGATCTGTAACAAACCTCAAGTTCCAGATTAGGTTGGGAGGCAAAAGTTTGATTATGGGTTGGCAAAGTCAATGAAATTGTAAGCTGATAAGCTGGTTGTGGTGGCAGAATGATCTGGAGCATTATCCAAGGTCTATATTAGTCTTGGAGATCACATTTTGGTTGCGAGTTTTTGAAGCCAACAAATAAGATTACTGAAGTAGCTATCTGAGGTGATTGAATGTTATGAAGATTATATAGTTGATGAGATGTAGCGTGAGCTATGACGTCAGGATGCGCAGTGGCCCTGCGCCGGTTTTGTGTAGTGGGGGAAGGTGCGGGCCCATACCTGCAGTGACCGCCGCACAGTTCGCTTCGCGCGTTTCACTACAGTCCGAAAACATAGAGTCGTCTGTGCTTCGCCAGGGCTGTCTAGGCAGTTTACACTGCCCGAAAAAGGAGGAAAATACAAAATTTGGACGGCATATAAGACCACCCCACATCGTTTTATCAACTAATTTTTTCCTTGTGAGCTTTGGTTTGCCTATGAAAAAAGAAAATGTCTAGTTTTCATTTCGCGCGAGTTTTTAGTTTTATAATGCTTCTCACTCCAATTTGATGAAAGTTTGCGGTTAAAAAATCTGATTCTTGAACACGTGGTAGTAAAACATCCCAGATTTCTAATAAATCACTCACCTTTTCATAATTCATGGCAGTCGCTTTCAAATGATGCTATTTGTCAAGTGCTTGCACATTATTTACAAATCGTGTACTGAAAAAGTTGGATAGCGGGCAGCTTACTGTTCTATCCATTTTAGACCATACGTTACAGCGAGTTAAACGGAGCTAAAAGTACAGAAAAGTTATTGAAATAGTAGTCGCACTGATATCTACCTCCTTTCACAAGTAATTGTGAATTATCTGGGCGACATCACACCGCAATCGCAAGCCTTTGATGTTGGGCGTAGCGTGAAGAACTACAATCTACACCACTGAGTAAATGAATTGCTGGCCACGTGTGTCACTTGTTCATTCTGTGTTAATTATTCATAACACGAAAACAAGTATAAAAGTGGCGACCGATTACAACTGACAATGATCTGCTATGGTTCTACATTAGGTCACACTTTACAAGAGTCATACAACTGATTTGTTGTCCACATTATACAATTCCATAGTGTGTTGCTTTAATAAAGGCCAAGTTCATAATTACTTTGAAATTCGATGCCACTGGTTGAATTTCGAATCTTTTCTTGAGACTATTTTAGGATCAGAATAGGCTCGTTCTTAAAATCCAATTCCAAGTAAGAGTGGGAATGTAGAAAGTAAATCTGCCAGTGGGAAGCTGAACTAAAAGTTAAAAAGCAACATTTTTATTTATACAATTTATTTCTAGCTGTCAACAACTTTCAAAATCCAGACATACTGCAAGTCTTCCAGATAATTTACTCTTCGAATCTGACAAGTCTAATTGTACTGTACATAGAAAGTCTTCGATATTTCATCAAAGTAATTTATAGCCTAGAACAGCAAGTTAGTACAAATTGTGATGCTCCTCTTTTTCCAAGTTTATGATAATGAAATTGTGTCTGATCAGTCTTGAATCGATCGGCCAATTGTTAACACGAATTGTGTATTTTTCCATTCTAAGGAATGGATCAATGTCTAGAAAGGGTCTTCTAAAAATAAAAGAATTGAAAAGATAGCTTTCATAGTCAGCGACCACATAATCTCCACAATGCATACTATCAAAACTCGCCTTGCCCGCCCTGCTGCTGCGCCGCCGCCCCGCACTTTTCGCACGCGCCCTGCGCTGGCCCTGGGCAAATATCTTTGGGACGGACAGCACCGCTGCCGCTCACCCTCCCACCCGCAAGCGCATCCCCACCTGTGGCCGTTCCCTTCCCCTTACGCGTAGCTCGTAGCTCTTCCTAAATCTCGTCGACTATACCAAGGTCTATGTTAGGGTGGAAAACAACAGTTCAGTTGTGATTTAGCAAAGCCAATGAATGTGAAACCGTAAATAGCATTAAGTGGTAAAGGAATGGTTTATAGCAAAGCACAAGGTCTATGTTAGGTTGGAAACTCACAGTTTGGTTGTGAGCTGATGAAGCAATCAAAAGCTAAACTTAATATGGCTGTTTGAGGTGACAGAATGATCTGTAGCAAAGCTTCAAGGCTAGGTTAAGTTGGAGGCAACAATTTGGATATGGGTGTCAGTAGGTGGCAGCACAAAGCACGTAATATGGAAAAATGTATTGTAAGGGGGGGGTTAATACTTTTGATCATACAGTGAATAATTTCTTTTTCTTCACTAGTTTTATTGTTACTGTTGTAGATTAGAATCATATCTTCATGTATCAACAGTATTTTAAAAAGGATAGATTACCTCTCACCACACAGGCATCACAAAGAATCGCACAAATACTTCTCAATAATACTCAACTTTCAGCTCATAGATTCTTTCTCAGGCATACACACAGTCTCTCACACTCTGTCTTTATTCAAATCATAGGAAACATTAGTAACACTTTTTAGTAGAAGTAATCAAGTTTTTCACATGTAATATAGTCTGAAATTTAGCTGAAGAGGATGAGGCAAAATAATAAAACTACATATTGTAAATAACTCTTAATATATAAAATATAATTGTATTTATCAATGTAGGAATATACCTCCAAATAAAAACAAACCTGAATGTAAACAACACAAATGTCAGTAACACTTTTCTCTTCATTCACATGTCATTAAGGTTTTCAGAGTAATTTATTAATTCCAAATTATTCTGATACAATTGAAAGAAAACAGTTGTATAAACAGTTGATTCTAAAATAGTTAAACAGTTCACATCAGTTAAACATCAGTAATAAAGGTATTTTCGTTGTAAATAATTAAAAACAGCAATACTTCTGAAGGGCATCTAACTCAAGCAGTAGAATGACATAGTAGGTTTATTGTAATCCAGTAGAATACTTGGTACATGTGGTGCACTTATGCAGGAGGGAGCAGGTGCTGTGCCCAGGACTGGGAGGTGCCTACCTGGTTTATGGTGTTGGATCTTCCAGGTCCCCATCCATAGTGTGTAGACAGTGGCTGTTCTGATGCACTATGACACCACTATCTAGCAAGTGTGCTGACCAAAATCACACACCCTGACTGCTGTCCATGGCAGAAAAATGATTCTCTTGAACTCAAAATCGAGGACTGAGGAGACGGAGTAGCATATATGGTTGGCAGACATGGAGATACTTCACAGGGCCTTGGGTACTTTAAGGACTTGTCAGCTACTCAGTACCTCTTCTGCAGGAAAGTCTTGCAGATTTTGTTTACACCTGTGTCTTAATTGAGCGTATCATGTAGTCTGCTTCCTAGTTTGATTAGGGGTGGAAAGGTGGGGGGCGGGCAAGACAAGTGTATATGATGAGTGCCTAACTGTGCACAGATGTGGAATGCCCGAGGCAGGAAATGGAAACCATTGTCAGAAATAAAAATGATTGGTATCACTGTCACAAACAATATTTTGGAATGGGCTCGAATGGTAACCATGGTGAACTCTGTAGTTGCTGAGGAGCACCAAACCACATGGGAAATGTAATAATGTGTTAGTGATAATAAAAACAATTCAGAATGGACATGCTTACTACCACTTGCATGCAGCAACAAAGTGTTATGCCTATCAGTCCTGGGCTGGTAAACATGTCTGTGATCTATATCTTTTGTGTAGGAAGCACCACAGTGTCCTTCATGTAACAACCGTGAAACCTCCCACTGCAAACACCTGAGAGTGACTACAGGCGGAGCTGCAGTGTCTGTTGGTATGAGGAGGAGAGATGTTGGTGCAGAATGGAGTAGTTGTTCAGATGAGCTGCAACCTAGAGAATGAAAAGACCACCCCAATTAAACAAGGTGGATCAACTGGTGAAGAATAGTTAGCTAGTTAGCTGGTTTTTGAAGCAAACACCAGGGGCTACTACAAGCTATCCATGTTCTGATGAGTAGGAATTACTCTCATGTGGTACAATGAGGCAGCCGTAGCCAAGAAGGTTTTTGTTTGGTTCAAATGTAGTTAGACATGATGCTGACTAAAAGTGTTCCTTCAATGTGGTGAAGTCATGTGTATCTGCTGGAAACCAAACAGAAGTAGCACTTTTGTGTAGGGGAAGAGGGGACAAAATGATGGGTGCTCCAGGAATGAATTAGTGGTAAAATGATGTTTGCCTAAAAAGTCTGTAGTTCACACAACAAAGAGAAATGCAGTAGAACCTCAGAGGGCATTACTATGCTCTCCATGTGTCAGGTACCTTTCCTTGAGGTGATATAGCTCAGTTACTCAATAGATAGTTGGAAAAATTTGGATTTCTGCAGTTTGCAGTGCAGTCCTGCAGACCAGACTTTTTGAAAGATGAGCACTGACTGTTCAGGTGCTTTCTCATAGTACAATCTGTAACAGCAGTGTCATCCAGGTAGTTGAAGCAGTGTGAACTATTAGATTTAACTTGTTCCAAATAATGTTGCAAAATTGCAAAGGCACTATCCAGAAACAGATAATGGTAAAAAGTCAAATGGGATGTTGAAGACCACAAGATGCCTGAATTACTTGACTCATCATCCCTGAAAAAGATCAAATTTAGAGAAAACATGACCACCTACTTTTATGTAAACAGTTTCTCAAGAACTGGCAGTAAGTATATGTGTCTACCATTGACTGTGAATTAACAGTGATATTGAATTTGCTGTGAAGGTACTGTTTACCAGACGGTTTCTTGTCAATGATGACAGGTATATAGTCCATTTTGTAGAGGAAATGTGAACCACAACTCCAAGACAGGTGAGCTAGTCAAGCTCAGCTTTTAACTGGAAGTAGAGGACAAAAGGGTGTGCTCAGGAGGTCAATGGCTTCATGTTTATGTGGACCAGAAAGTCTAAGATGCACCTTAGACCTTCCTCAAAGACAGTCTGCATTCTGAGCACGGATATTACAATGCATGAAACTTCCTGGCAGATTAAAATTGTGTGCCGTAACTGGGACTCGAACGTGACACCTTTGCCTTTCGCGGGCAAGCGCACTACCGATGTGCTATCCTGACATGACTCACGATGCCGCCTCACAACTTTACTTCCACCAGTACCTCACCTCCTACTTTCCAAACGTTACAGAAGCTCTCTTGTGAACCATGCAAGACTAGCACTCCTAGAAGAAAGGATATGGTGGAGACATGGCTTAGCCACAGCCTAAGGATTGTTTCCAGAATGAAACTTTCACTCTGCAGCGGAGTGTGCACTGATATGAAACTTCCTGGCAGATTAAAATTGTGTGCCTGAACCGGGACTCGAACCTGGGACCTTTGCCTTTTGAGGGCAAGCGCACTACCGACTGTGCCATCCCGACACGACTCACGATGCCACCTCACAACTTTACTTCCGCCAGTACCTTGCGAGAGTGAAGGTCGGGGTGGGAGTTTAAAATAGGGAAAGTTTAATTTTTAAAACTCACAACCACCAACTGCGAACCAAATTCCTAAACATACAAAAACACTGGATATGTGATTGCTACTGTTTGACTCATTTTCTAGGGGATGATATCACACGTTCGCAGCTTTCCTTCCCTGCATATGATTAACAAATAAATTCATAATAAAGTCAAGTTCATGAGAGAAAAAGGGTGTACTAACTACTATTTTTGAAAACACATAAAAGTTCACTTTATGTTGTTTATTTCACAATATTAGAACCCTATGGCTGATACGTCTGTACATCGACACATTTATCAAAAGAATTATAGCTCGTGAGCCCTCAGACAAAATGAATATTTGCGGCAAATTGTTTTCACACCATGTGGCTGTCTCAAACACCATTTATGTTCATGCCTATGCGACGACACGTGTTACATTAACAAATCACAGTCACTTTAATTCAATGCGATGCACACCTTGTTCCACCACCTGAAAATTCACCAACACACAGTAGCACTCGATTCAACTTGGTGCAGTCTACGACGACTGCGAACAACCACACCTTGCGATTGCCACACACCAAAAAAAAAATCTAAAGTCTCCACCTGGAGATACACATGCCGACTGATTCAGAGCAACGCTGCCCAGCCAGGTACACCCACATGCTCCCGACCCGTCACTTCCTGCCTTCGCGCACGCGACTAAAGCTCAACTGCCGGGGTTTTTTCCCCTACGTCATCAACTTCCCCAAATCAAAATAATTACACTACACATTAAACAAATATCTTCTTACATTTTTATATTAGTATAAACATCCTTTGTACTATTTATTATAATCGTGCAATTTCTTATATCACAGATAAGTGATTTAACTGAATATTTCAAGGTAAAATATACAAGATTAATTGAAAATAAAATGAGAAATAGTTAATATATTATTTTTATAAACAAACATTGCCATGCTAGTTGTGTAACTGTCTTGTATTCATTGGTAATTTATTACTTTTCATTGTCAATTAAACATATTACGCCAGATGTGACTATATCAGCTAATGTATTGTTTATTTATCAACAGGCTATTTTGTAATGAGGTCCTTAAAGGTTCCTAACTGCATCGTATTACTTCAAATGCAAGTAGTATTAGAATATTTTATTTCACGCTGTGCACTGCACTCCACCTGGCACTTGCCATTGTCCCTCTCCCCTCACCAGAAACGAAAACTGGAAAATCCTAAGCTGGAACAAGCCACCAACATCGGCCTGCTCGCTGGCCTCCCGTCAGCTACAAGCACACAGCAAATCTCAACGTGGAGAATTTCTATGTATGGCCTAACTATAAATGTTGTCACCCAACTGCGTACATACATCCATAATTAATAAGATTAAAATTGTGTAACATTTAGTGCATTGGCATGGTCAATGTTTGCAGTGAACTTCATACTGTTTAATTATCAAATGCTATTAATTACCAATATTTCTATTGGACGGTAATCTTACAATACCCCCACTTGCGGCATCAAAACCATGTGCAGGATGGTGCAAGTAGCACCAAAATTAATACATTCAAATGAGCAAAATTTAAAATTACAAAATTATTGAATCGGATTGACTCAAACACTATGCTAATTATGACCTCAACTAATGCAAAAAATAAATAAATAAATAGATAAATAAAAATAAACAGGGCAGTGAGAAAATTTCCCAATATTTGTACCATTAAGACCACTTATAGTGTGTGCATATTTTTAAGAAAAGAATCCTTATAACTAATTACATCCATGAAAAATAAGTGTGCCTGTTGTTTATATACAGAATTGGCACCAAATTTATAATATTATTAACCTTTAGTCCTTAGAGGATTTTGTCCTACATGGAAAAACTAGAATTATCACTATAAAAACTTTTGACGGTGTACACTCCACTTGTTTAAAGGAAATCTCTCACCACTTTGACACTGAGAACCCCAGAGTCAACTCTGGTCCATGGTGTATGGTCCTATGTCTCCATCATTTCAACCAACATGCTGTGGCATCTTAGATTCATGGCACTGGATCAAGCGTTCTTGTTCACACACATCATATGCACCCTACATGGAACAGGAAAAGCAGAAGGCACTCATGAGTCAACATAGACAAAAGTTTGTCTGGACACCAGGATTCGGTTGGTTTTGTATCCCACTCCTCTGCCATCCAGACTTGGTGCAATTGAAACTAAGCATTGAGACATGTAAAGTAACATGCAAATCAACAGAATTAAGAACTCAAAGTGGCTTGTGTTAGTCATTATCAGATCAACCCAAACCACGATGCCTGCACTCTCATCAGCCATGGCTTCAGATGAAACAGACAAGAGAATAAGTGGCCTACTTGGAGTAGTACTCCATCAAATATAAATCAACAACCTGCCTGTGTCAAAAATATATCTTAAAACTCAAATAATACTACCAAAAGAATGTTATCATTTTCTCTTATATCAAAATGACACCTACAAGCATAAATACAAATCCTACCCCCTTGCACCAAAAAGTTTTTTTTTTTTTTTTTTTTTTTTTTTTTTTTTTTTTTTTTTTTTTTTTCTGGTGTGAGATTTTAATTGCATCCCCGTCATCAGCCTCATGGGCTTTCCACAAGTACTCCCCACAATAAAATATCTAAGGTTAAAGTCTAATTTCAAAATTAGTTTATCACAAAACATCTACATTTTTAAATAAAATATTACCAAACCCTATTGATACTCAGGCCAGACAGAAAAATAGTTCTCGTCAACTGGTGTTGCAGAAATTGTTCAATCAACAGTTGAGCACCATTAAAGAAACCAAAATCTGTTATCAGAATCAGTTTAATATAGCAATACTGAGCATTCCCTATTAGACACGTTACCTACCAAACACTCAAAAGAGACAGACATTAAAGGGCAAACACTTTCTCTCATTGAAACATTTCTCAATCCAACCCACCTTTAGCCAAAAGAGCCACAACAAACATACATTCCTCACTTCTGACCCATATGGTCAGTCACACCCACATATGCAACACCATCAGCTGACATCTTCATCACAATTTATCTAACCCACAGACCCCACTGCCTGCCTCAATGACCACCACTTTCTCATTCTCCAAGTCACCCTCTAACGTCCATCACCCCTTTTCGGAATGACTCAAACTGAGCCCTAACATTTTCCTGAATTACGGAAAGTTTAGTTAGTTCACAGTCTATAACAAAGTCATTCCACTGTAGGTGAAGTTGAACTTATCTTATATGCTGGCTGAGGTCCATTGCGTTGTGAGCTGTCTTCGGCATTCACTAAAACATTTGATTTTACAGGATCTTTTCGTAAATTAAAACCATGTCAGATGATATGGAAACGATTTTATTTCCACTTAAACAACGTTCAAATCCATCACATTGTTTCACAATCAAAAGATGCAGCGGCAAGCCAAAAGAGCTGTTTATAGGTTTCTCGCTGCTAGAAGACTCTATCCAAGACTAAGTAAACAATGGTTTCTCTCAACATCTTTCTGCGTAACCACGTAATAAGATTGATGACAAGGTTTTGTAATTCACAATTAAACAGTATTCTTTTACATTAAATATGCCAAAATACAGAAATTAAAACATTACATTTAAGCTTTGACTATTTATGTCAATGTATGTACTTGTTTCATGAAATTTGTATTTAAATGTGGTACACAAATTTAACGTCATCCTTTTGACTAGTCTTTACAGTGCTCAAATTATTTACATTATTTGTGTTTTCGAAGTGCACACATATTTGTTTTGCCAATATTGTGTATGCGTACTATTATTGTGACATGGAATTTTAATGTTTTTCAGTTTGCGGTCAAATTATTTATTAATACAGATTTGTATCTAGTGATATATAAAACATGGTCTGCCCTAATTTATTTAAACAAAAGGTATATATGAAATCATGTTGTGCAATAATTATAACATGTAGTATTATTGTTTTTATACAAATTAGTATCTATATAGGTTCAGCAATATCCAAAACTAAGTGTAATGCATTTTTAGTGTTTGCAGCTATTATTTACGAAAGTATTAAAAAATGAAAATTACGTAAAAGGTCAGCCAGAGTTATATTTAAATCAATGTACTAGTTCTTAAAAGCGTTTTACTAATAGTGTTAATAGAATTTCAAACAGAAGGCGAAAATGTGATATTTTACATGTCCGGTAATGAAGTTTTATTTTAGGTGTCAAATGTTTTGTGTTTCTATGTTGGCAACTGATTTTTAGGAGTGTGCAACATAGCAGAAGCGTTACACACCCCCCTACATAGTGTACCTGAAATGTAATGTAGGGTGCACTATGTACTATCGTTTCAATATGTTGTGATTTAAGTGTTAATAGTGAGTCTGTATTAGTTTAGGCTAAAATAAAAAAGTTGTATGTTGATTGTAGTCTTGCAAATGCTGGCGGTTGTTGATGTTGCATGATGCGCCGACAGTTATCTGCAAACTGCTGTTGGTGATGTAGTGGCTCGCAGCTTCAGCTGACTGTAGTTACAGGCATTCAAAACGGTTCCTACAACATGGTTGTATCTTTCTCAGAACCACATACTATTTTTCCCTAACTACATACATAAATAAGCATACTGTGATCAGGCTATTGGAAAGAGTAATCAATTTTCTCAATACAGTATTTTAAACAAATTCAAATTATGGGTTCAAATTAACCCTTAAATGTTACTGAAAATAAACGAGAAATCTCTCTCATTTACTTTAGTTCGAATAATGAAATAGCAAGCTTTTACAACTTTTTTTTTTTTTCAAAGAGTATTGATATTCATATTGTAAACAGTTATGTATGGTATTCATTCATATAAACTAAGTATTTTACTCAGAATAATTTTCTTCTATGTGTACATGTGTGTAAATGCCATTATGTGAGAACTACGCTCCTAATTCCTCTAGAAAGGGTGTTGTACATTGAAATAACTTCACAATTTATAGTCAATTTACTAGGTGGAATGAATGAAATAATTAAATAGTACAACAATGGATAGAAACAAGCTCTCAGTGAGCACACCAAACAATTATCATTCAAAATTATGGTATAGTTAAAATGGTTATATAGACAGAAAATGTAATCGTGGTTTTGAAACTGTTTGTATTGAATATTTCTCATACAGTTTGAGAGATTGAGAATGAGCAGTAGTAAAGAGTATAAACAAATTAGATCATAGTACTATATAATATTTTACTTATTAAAAAAAATATATGCATAATAAAAATTCAAAAAACTAACCCCCCTGCGAGTAGTTAGCAGTGGCAATGGTTAATCTCATAGCTCAAATCAAGCATGGAAATTAAAGTAATAAGTGTTAGTTCTCAACTGATCCACCAAAGTGTCACATTTTTCCCAAATCGTGGAAAAATTTAAAGAAAAATGAAAAAGTTTTTTTTTAAACTGCCAAACTACCCCCACTCTCAAGGCAGTAATCAAGAGAGGGCGGAAAAATACACTGCCATTAAATTACGTCCACGGCCAGGGCAGGTAACTGACTCGCAAACGGCTACAAAAGCAGAAAAAGACTCTGGTTGCATTTACCTATATTTTGTTTAACAACTTAGTGTTCGTAAGGTATTCCGATACACCATTTAGTTTTCATGGACTATCTTCTAAACGGAATGTATGTATTAATGGTAACTACCTTACCAAGAGTTACAAGACGCAACTGGCAACTTGACTATTTCTGCAGAAGTAAAAAACAGCACATAGTTTTTTTGTTCTTCTTTGAACAAACTGCCCCAATCAAACACAACACAGTCCAGAGTACCCTATGTTTGTTGAATGGTGAACAGTTACTACCCCCCCCCCCCCCCCAATAACTCAAAATCAACATTCAATGTTGTCCAGTAGTGTTTGAAAATGAGTGACAATCATACAGTAGAAGTGGATGAAAATGAGTAACTATCTTAAGTGTTCTGAAAGTCTGTACATGTCTACGTTAACAGTGTAAAATCTCATAATTATATACTACACAAAAGTAAAAATTGACATATGGTCTGCCTGATCATTTTCAGATACAGTACCATATCAAAACTAAACACACTGTAATCAACTGCAAATTGATACACAAAGCTTGCACGCATGAGCAAGTTGTTTGAATAAACATATGTGTTCCACATGAAAAATACAAAATTATACAAGTTTGGTGATAATAATAATAAAGAGTAATAGGTAGTCTGTAATGGTTCATTAACCTTCATATTTGTGGTATGTGCAAGTACACATGATAAACATTCCAAGTATGTAACTTGTAAAACATCAATAGTTTCATTGTAAACTTTAAGAATAAAAATGAAAATTATACCTTGCATCAGCCAAAACTGTGTCATATGTACAATACACTATAATATGGTCATCTTAAACCAGTATTAAATATTTTCCTATTAAGCTGTAAGCTCAAGGATAGAAATTGAATTTTATATTGGTCAACACTTGTGTGGTCTATGTGTCCTCCCATGCTTATAGTCACTTTTGTACTAATTGTTAGCAAGTCCCTCTTGACACGTCAAAGTACAACCCAAAATTCAACCAAGAACACAAAAATATTAATGAATGACTAACAGGAGTCAAAAGAATTAAAGGATTTAAATTGTAATGCACTGTGGACGTGATTAATAGAAAGATCACAGTACATAACTGAGGTAAGCATTTTCTCGTATATACAATGATATTTCAAGCCATAAACAAATAATGAACACTTCAACATACCTTTGACTATACATATGAGGTTACTAAATTAATTATTGTATGCCATATTCATAAATGGTATCAAAATTATGAACAAGTATCTTCCTTATAGGTTTCAGAGTAAGAGCAAGGTAAAATTCACAAGACATTCATTAACTTTTCTGTAGGTAGGATTTAAAAGCATTAATCTATCTGAGACCGATCAACTTTATGGATCGTGGGTAAACAAAACTATAAGCATACAGCTAAGGGTTTCAGTTAACTTCAAGAGGCTCAATGTATGTATGTAGATAAACTTCTACTCTGATCTTAACAAATGGACTACACACATAGTGAAACATTACTTGGGTTTCAGATTCAGTTACTAGATTTTTTAAACTTCCTCAAAATTATTCATGTTTATGTTACTAGAATCACAACTTAAGTTGACAAACAGAAGGTATACTTTCATATTTGCTTTACTTAATTCTTTAACTAACACTTCAGTAGATGACTTAACATTTATATCAGGGTTTGGAGCTAACATTTTCAGTACCCTTAACACTATCATTTTGAGATTCCTCAGCAGTATCAAGCAATTCTAACATCTTAGACTTCCAGTAAAGCATCTGTTCAGAGAATACACTAATCTTAAATACTACATCATCATCATCATTTTTCATTTAAATATTCATTATTTTCATATTCATTTTCTTTATGACATATTATTTCTTTCTTTTCAATATATGAAGCATTTTTCCACTTCCATTTCAGTAACTTAATAACTATTTGTTCAGTATCTTCACTGACAATTCTTAACCTAATATAAATTTCTCATGAACAGCACTTACCATTTTTCTAACTTGTCATATCTTTTGATGACTACACAAAGACTTCCACATTAGCTAGTGGTTTCTAAACATCATAACATAAGACTCCAAAATTCCTGTCAAACACATTAAATAAACCCCCATCATCTACCTGTATTTCACATTGTATTTTAATTCAATACTCCTCAATGTTTGTTATTATTTGCAACTGTATTAACTGTAAACATGAACTCACTATTTAGTTCAAACTGTATTTCAGTATATTTACTTTTCTTAAGAATAAAGTCCATTGGCCTATACATTGGCATAAGTAAAAGTATTTCATATTGAAAACCCCCAACTAATATCTCAGATTAGGTACAGTATTAGTATTTGGTATAAAGTTCTTCTGAATTGATGGTTAACATCCACCTACACATTTTTTGTTCATATTTTCTCAAAAATTCCAACTGGTAATAAAGTTTAGGGTTCACATATTTTAAGTTTCAATAAGCATATAGCAAAAATGCATATATCAAAAGGTATGTCTCAGCTGTTTTCATTTATCAGTGGCAATTAAAAAGTTTTTTCAAATAACCATAAAGATTTACACTGAAGGAAAACTTAAAGCATAGAATTTATTCTGCATTGTGAAAATGATTCAATAGAAGTACACAGCACACGACTGGGGACCTGAACTGGTGTCAGCAGTTTCATAACTAAAGAGTAATTATGCCCCTAAGGTATTACTTCAGTACATAGCCTGATGCATCTCATTTTGTCTATCATCAGGTAGAATAGGTAATGGTACATTACTACTAGGTCCAAAATTAAATGCAAACAATTGTGTCTGGTTTGCCCAAGAACATACTTTACTCCTTAGACTTTGCTTAAGTAACATAATTTCTGAAGTGTCAATCAAATCTGACGAAAAACAATCGTTGTCCTGTGGCATAAAATAAACAGGGCGAAATTTCTTTTTAGGCCTACTAGGTAACTTCACTACTGGTAAACTAATTACATTAGTACATCTAGGAATACTCAAAGTTTCAGTATGTGACTTTTCATGAATTTCGTCTACACACTGTGGTAATTCTGTGACTGTACATTTACTTTCGACTTCTTGCTCAGGGTTATCTACAACACAGTTACATTCAGTTTCTACTTTCAAATCAGAAATATTAAGTTTACTATTACATTGTTCAAAATCGCGAATCTTTCCAGTTAACTCTGTTTTAGTATCCTGGCTCTGAGAATTTACATAACTTGAACTGTCATCTATTTTTTCAACACTGTCACTCGTCTGTGAATCTTCTGAAGTAGCAGCTACCAAAACAGTTTTTTCTACACCATTGAGTTTTGCATAAAGTTTTGTGTCTAAAATACATTGTTTTAATTCGGTCCCTGCTTGAGCCATTCTGTGGTCTAGATTTGTTATTGCCTTAGTTGTTTGAGATTTCATGTCAGATAGTTCGGTTTTCATGATTTTTATATCTAATTAAAGTTCAGTTTCCATTTGTAATAAAAATTCCAAGATTGATTTATTTTCTATTTCCCTGTTTGCTGCCATATTACTAATCTGTTGGCCAGTCTATTGTAAATCACTAGATAATGGGACCTGCTGCTTTCTTGCAATCGGTGTAGAACTCTCAATACTAGAACCTTCTACCCCACTGTCAAAGTCCGAAACTTGAGTATCATCTTTCTCCTTTCTTACTGTATCCATTTTAAAATATGTTTTCACTCCACATAAAACCCCTATCACACAAACAGTCACTACAAAAGTTACTACAAAAGTACTTAGCTGGTCACAAGGATGCGGCGATACAGGAATCTAGTAGTACAAATTACTGCCATCTTCCTCCATTAAATTTTGACAACGTAGGTGTGGATAGTATTGTAGTCGAATTCTGCACTTTTATGATGGTTTTACTGCACATCCATCATATACATTATTTTCCTTGTATCCTGAAACACATTTTACATTAGTGAATACTCTTTAAAATCCTGGTCACGGCACCACTTCTAACGTCCATCACCCCTTTTCGGAATGACTCAAACTGAGCCCTAACATTTTCCTGAATTACGGAAAGTTTAGTTAGTTCACAGTCTATAACAAAGTCATTCCACTGTAGGTGAAGTTGAACTTATCTTATATGCTGGCTGAGGTCCATTGCGTTGTGAGCTTTCTTCGGCATTCACTAAAACATTTGATTTTACAGGATCTTTTCGTAAATTAAAACCATGTCAGATGATATGGAAACGATTTTATTTCCACTTAAACAACGTTCAAATCCATCACATTGTTTCACAATCAAAAGATGCAGCGGCAAGCCAAAAGAGCTGTTTATAGGTTTCTCGCTGCTAGAAGACTCTATCCAAGACTAAGTAAACAATGGTTTCTCTCAACATCTTTCTGCGTAACCATGTAATAAGAGTGATGACAAGGTTTTGTAATTCACAATTAAACAGTATTCTTTTACATTAAATATGCCAAAATACAGAAATTAAAACATTACATTTAAGCTTTGACTATTTATGTCAATGTATGTACTTGTTTCATGAAATTTGTATTTAAATGTGGTACACAAATTTAACGTCATCCTTTTGACTAGTCTTTACAGTGCTCAAATTATTTACATTATTTGTGTTTTCGAAGTGCACACATATTTGTTTTGCCAATATTGTGTAGGCATACTATTATTGTGACATGGAATTTTAATGTGTTTCAGTTTGCGGTCAAATTATTTATTAATACGGATTTGTATCTAGTGATATATAAAACATGGTCTGCCCTAATTTATTTAAACAAAAGGTATATATGAAATCATGTTGTGCAATAATTATAACATGTAGTATTATTGTTTTTATACAAATTAGTATCTATATAGGTTCAGCAATATCCGAAACTAAGTGTAATGCATTTTTCGTGTTTGCAGCTATTATTTACGAAAGTATTAAAAAATGAAAATTATGTAAAAGGTCAGCCAGAGTTATATTTAAATCAATGTACTAGTTCTTAAAAGCGTTTTACTAATAGTGTTAATAGAATTTCAAACAGAAGGCGAAAATGTGATATTTTACATGTCCGGTAATGAAGTTTTATTTTAGGTGTCAAATGTTTTGTGTTTCTATGTTGGCAACTGATTTTTAGGAGTGTGCAACATAGCAGAAACGTTACAACCCCACAACTCAGCCATCCCTGCTCACATATACACACACATAAACAGTACACTCCCACTTTATCCTTTAATGTTAGCATACACACATACACATATGTACAGTCTTTACTTCAGGTACCACTGTTGAACTGCAAATCTGATACAAGCACATGTTTTAATACAAACAACAAAAGAAAAACATTTATAAAGAATACTTATAAACTTGACCCCAATGCTTAAATCTAAACACACAACTAGATACTAACACAGACCATATAATAAATATACACAAATTCTTAACCTACTATCTACAATGCATTGACTCTCATACTTCATGACAGTTACTTGTGTAAACATGCCATTAAATCTTTATCACTTACAAAATTTTTGAATTTCACCCTCTTCATGCATCCGTCCAGACTTAATTCTAGCACGGTATCCTTATAGTCTAGTTGTGCCCCATATTTGCACAAAAAATCATTTCCCAACACTAAATTTAAGCGAAGTCCCTTTATGACAAGTAAACCTTGACTAAACAATTCATCCTCAACCATCAAGTCTAACACTACTTCCTTATTCACTGGTTTGCTATAACTGCCAGTAGCATTCTTTATCCGTACCCCAGTAACTGGAAACTCTACTGTCCCTGTACTCTTGATTTGATTGTAGAAATCCTCTGAAATACCACTAATTGTACTTCCAGTATCAATCAATACAGTTTCACAGACCCCTTCTACCTTAACATTTATAATGGGCTGTACATTTTCAATGAAATCTTCCTTAAGTTCATTTTCTGCCAACAAATCCTCCTCAGTTTCTTGCATACAGTTCTTAACCATAGTATTTACTTCCCCTACATAACAATATGGTTGTATGTCCTCATCATTTCCAAATATTTCACTGAATGCTTTCCCAAATTCTGAGTTTATTGCACTCAACTCCCCAAGTTTCCTTGCATACCCATATTTCTCTTCTACCCATGTCACTGGCTCCACTGATTTTAAATGTCCAAGGAATTGGACCCAATCATCTGGACCATATTCACTTACTTCTTTATCAATCCACCCTGCTCCTACCCCATCACAATCCATTTCCTTACAGTTTTCATTGCTGTATAGTACAAAAGTTTGTACACTTTCCTTATCATTATCTATCCCCTCCTGTAATACACCAAATCCTTCATCTACTTCAATTTGGTCTACAGCACACATGCCTAATCCCCTTAATCCATTGTATTCATTGTCCCCATTCACTAAGACTTTTACCAGGCTATAGTAAGTTTGATCCCTATTACATTGCTTCCCAAGTTGGTCCAAATACTTATATTTGTGTAATAGCCAATCATCTGGTGCCCACATCCTAATCAACTTTATCTTCTCAATAATACCTCTGTCCTGTCGCAACACATCGTCAGTTACAGGTGGGTGTACATCAGTATTGACAATTTCACCTAATTCAGAAACATTCACACTTCTCTCATTATTCATACTAGACCCAGTGCGATTTAATGTTTTTACTGGATCACATTTAATTTTTTGAAATTCAGAACTCCATTCATTCTCATTCACACATTCAACACCATCTATGCTGGCTCCAGTACCATCAATATTTACATTCATACTTTCACATTCAGTCAACACTTGTGCCTCTGACCTATCCAAAACTAAGGCTAACCAACACTGTTTTTATCTTCTTTAATGTTATTATCAAATAAATTTCACACATCATATTCCCCTTTACTGTCCTCATTCCTATCCTTTCTCCTTCTGTTTGCCTCTCTTTTGTCATGTTGCATAAACCAATCCCCAAAAATTTCCTCACTACCTATAACAGCATCCATCTGACACATACTTTCCTCTCTTTTCTCCCTTTCCTTGTTTACTCTATTTATGTTTTCTTCCCTCTTTTCTTTATCCTTGCCTTTGTGAACTCCTACTTCCTCTTTCCTATCATCATTTCTGTCCATGTGACATAGTTTTTCCTCCCTTCTCTCCCCATCTTTATTCCTACTGTAATTATGGTCATTAGATCCCCTGTTATCCCATCTTCTGGTCCTATTTTCACCTTCCTGCTTTTGATTTCTCCTATCATTTTCCCATGTTTCCCTCTGGTTTCTATTCTCCCAGTTGTCTCCTCTGTTATTGTTACCTCTCCAATTTTCATTTAAATTCCTCTCTCTATCGTGGTTTCCCTGGTTGTGACCCCCATTTCTACTGCCTCTGTTTTCATTGTGGTTCACATGCTGTGTCCCCCTGAGCTGTCATTCCATAACTAAACCCTGGTCTATCTTTTCTACAAATTCAATGAAATTCTCAGCTGAATCTGTGGGATGATGAATTAACTGCCAATGCAAATCTGCAGGTAACCTCCTACATAAAGTGGAAATTACTGCTAAAAGACTCAAAGGTGTATCTAAATGCACTAGTTTCTCAAGTTCCTCCTGACAAAATTCCTTCATGCTCTGTTTCCCTTTCACATAGTTTGGCCCGTTCAAGAATTCATTTTGTATCTTAGCTTGCTTGGCCTCCCCCAATACTTATTTTAAAACAATTTTTCAAATGCCTCAAAAGTAACAAATTTATCAGCACACTGATTTGCCCAAGTTTGAGCAGAACAGTCAAGCATTCTCTTTGCTAACTTCACTTTACACTAGTCTGACATACCAGGCACAAATTGATCCTTGCATGCAGCCAAAAAATCTACTGGATGATAATTACCCATTCCTGAAAACTTTTTGCACCATGGACCAAGTAGTGTGTCCTGATGCAGTACACAATTCTAGATTATTTATTCTAGTGTTCACCTTCTCAATCTCAGTATTGTTTACTGTCACAACTTGTTCTATCTTTTTCCTAAAGTTACATTCTGTATTCTCTAATTTTCCTGACAACAAAGTTTTTGTTTTCTCAATACCTGCCACCATCCTCTTGTCAACCTCAGCCAATGCCTGCATAGTGCCCTCATTCCTGTGATCACATATTTGTTTCACATCATCTAACTTGCCTCCTACCTCAGTCTCAATAGCACCAATTCTGGCATGTATCTCCTTTTCCCTATTTTCAAACTGTTCTGCTAAACTTCCTATCTTTTTGTCAATGTCTGTGATTATTTCTGCCTTTAATGCAAACATTGAATTTTGTAGTGCCCCAATGTCTGCCTTAAAGTCTGCTTTCAATTCTGATTTTACAGTTCCTATTTCTGATCTTATTTATGATTCTAAATTTGAGTTTGAAATTTCTATTTTTTATTCTAAATTTGAGTTTGAATTTTCTATTTTTGATTCTAACTTTGAGCTAAAACTCGCTAACATGGCTGCGATCATCTCCGGTGTCAACAACATTTCCCCACTATTTACCCTCTCTGGACTTTCTGGTATGCTACTCTCTGAATCTACGTTGCTTGGCGACCTTTTAAAAACCTGCTCCATGATTTGGTGCCACAAGAAAGCTTGATTAACACACAAGAATTTATAGCGCCAGCTGCTTTACTTATCTTTTAATCCAGAAGTTGCTGCAACGAGCTGCGACGTCCCCAACGCTCGCTGCCGTCTGTTGTAGAAGCTGTGGCTGGAATATGTCCTCGCTGCTTCCCTTATCCTTTGTAGAATCGAAGTTGCTGGGCCCCGTCGCTTCGTTGGCGACTTCCGAAGTCCCCCCGAAAACTGCCGTCCGTTGCAGAAGATGAAATTTGAGTGCGTGGATCCCGCGCACCGCCGCTCACTGCTGCCGGGCCGATGAGCCGTCGATCGCCAGTTACGGATGCCCGCGCCTGAACTTTGCCAGTCACCAACCGTCGTTAAACGCATGACGCGTTCATGTATCATCCACGATTATGCTGTTTTGTCCACTATCACTGTCCTAAGAACACCCTACCTCTCTGTCCGAGCAAGACCAGTGTGAATTTATCCCGCTCTCTGCTGACAGCCACCGCACACACTTGAAATTGTCAGTCGCGTCCGCGCACTTGTTTGCAACTGTTCATAACTGTTCACTGTCCTATGCACACCCTAATCTCTCCGTCTGAGCAAGTCCAACGTGAACTTATCCCGTAACGAGCCTCCAAATGCGAGAGTGAAGGTAGGGGTGAGAGTTTAAAATAGGGAAAGTTTAATTTTCAAAACTCACAACCACCAACTGTGAACCAAATTCCTAAACATGCAAAAACACTGGATCTGTGATTGCTACTGTGTGACTCGTTTTCTAGGGGATGATATCACACATTCGCAGCCTTCCGTCCCTGCATATGATTAACAAAAAAATTCATAATAAAGTCAAGTTCATGAGAGAAAAAGGGTGTACTAACTACTATTTTTGAAAACACGTAAAAGTTCACTTTATGTTGTTTATTTCACAATATTAGAACCCTATGGCTGATACGTCTGTACGTCGACACATTTATCAAAAGAATTATTGCTCGTGAGCCCCCAGACAAAATGAATATTTGTCGCAAATTGTTTTCACACCATGTGGCTATCTCAAACACCGTTTATGTTCATGCCTATGCGACGACATGTGTTACATTAACGAATCACAGACACTTTAATTCAATGCGAGGCATACCTTGTTCCACCGGCTGAAAATTCACCAACACACAGTAGCACTCGATTCAACTTGGTGCAGTCAACGACGACGGTGAGGCAACCACACGTGGCGATTGCCACACACCGAAAAAAAATCTAAAGTCTCCACCTGGAGATACACATGCCGACTGATTCAGAGTGACGCCGCCCGGCCAGCTACCCCATGTGCTCCCGACCCGTCACTTCCTGCCCTCGCGCGCGTGACAAAAGCTCAACTGCTGGGGTTTTTTCCCTATTAAATACAATGAAAGAATCCCTGAGACGGATTTTCGTCTCAAATATGTCAGAGACATTATTGATAGAGCTGAAGCATTGAATTAAAATTTGTGGTGCGGCCGGGAATCGAACCCGGACCTCCATGCTTACTAGGCAGACGTCTTAACCGTTAGACTATCACACCACTAACGATTAAGGCGCCTCGGAATAGTCTATGTACGATTTCCCTCCACAACACAAACCTTAATTCAGCTTCTTTGTTCCAAAGATAATTGCCACTAATGCCAAGGCTCTCCATGCAGCGGAATAGCACCTCAGCAATGGACATGGTGGAACAATCCTGTTATGGTGATATAAATACCAATTAAATACAATGAAAGAATCCCTGAGACGGATTTTCGTCTCAAATATGTCAGAGACATTATTGATAGACCTGAAGCATTGAATTAAAATTTGTGGTGCGGCCGGGAATCGAACCCGGACCTCCATGCTTACTAGGCAGACGTCTTAACCGTTTTTTTTTTTTTTTTTTTTTTTTTTTTTTTTTTTTTTTTTTTGTTCTATGGGTAGTTCTGTTTATTGCGGACGCTGATCGTATTTGTTCGTTGATGTTCAAAGTGTTCTTGGCTCAGCTTTTTTATTACAGAGGGCGTTGAGCCCCCTGACCGGGCGCGCTGAGCCACGGCGGCCGGCACCGTTAGACTACCACACCACTAACGATTAAGGCGCCTCGGAATAGTCTATGTACGATTTCCCTCCACAACACAAACCTTAATTCAGCTTCTTTGTTCCAAAGATAATTGCCACTAATGCCAAGGCTCTCCATGCAGCGGAATAGCACCTCAGCAATGGACATGGTGGAACAATCCTGTTATGGTGATATAAATATCAATTAAATACAATGAAAGAATCCCTGAGACGGATTTTCGTCTCAAATATGTCAGAGACATTATTGATAGAGCTGAAGCATTGAATTAAAATTTGTGGTGCAGCCGGGAATCGAACCCGGACCTCCATGCTTACTAGGCAGACGTCTTAACCGTTAGACTACCACACCACTAACGATTAAGGCGCCTCGGAATAGTCTATGTACGATTTCCCTCCACAACAATTTCCCTCTTTGGAACAAAGAAGCTGAATTAAGGTTTGTGTTTTAATTGATATTTATATCACCATAACAGGATTGTTCCACCATGTCCATTGCTGAGGTGCTATTCCGCTGCATGGAGAGCCTTGGCATTAGTGGCAATTATCTTTGGAACAAAGAAGCTGAATTAAGGTTTGTGTTGTGGAGGGAAATCGTACATAGACTATTCCGAGGCGCCTTAATCGTTAGTGGTGTGGTAGTCTAACGGTTAAGACGTCTGCCTAGTAAGCATACAGGTCCGGGTTCGATTCCCGGCCGCACCACAAATTTTAATTCAATGCTTCAGGTCTATCAATAATGTCTCTGACATATTTGAGACGAAAATCCGTCTCAGGGATTCTTTCATTGTATTTAATTGATATTTATATCACCATAACAGGATTGTTCCACCATGTCCATTGCTGAGGTGCTATTCCGCTGCATGGAGAGCCTTGGCATTAGTGGCAATTATCTTTGGAACAAAGAAGCTGAATTAAGGTTTGTGTTGTGGAGGGAAATCGTACATAGACTATTCCGAGGCGCCTTAGTGGTGTGGTAGTCTAACGGTTAAGACGTCTGCCTAGTAAGCATGGAGGTCCGGGTTCGATTCCCGGCCGCACCACAAATTTTAATTCAATGCTTCAGCTCTATCAATAATGTCTCTGACATATTTGAGACGAAAATCCGTCTCAGGGATTCTTTCATTGTATTTAATTGATATTTATATCACCATAACAGGATTGTTCCACCATGTCCAGTGCTGAGGTGCTATTCCGCTGCATGGAGAGCCTTGGCATTAGTGGCAATTATCTTTGGAACAAAGAAGCTGAATTAAGGTTTGTGTTGTGGAGGGAAATCGTACATAGACTATTCCGAGGCGCCTTAATCGTTAGTGGTGTGGTAGTCTAACGGCATTCCGCCGGCGGCGGTCGTGCTGTGCGGAAGTGTGGAGCGACCGTGTGTTTACATCGTCGCTGCGGGCGGCCGAGCACTGTGAGGTGAGTGCGCGCTTCAGCGTTGCTATTGTAGAGGAATGCTAACCGAAAGAAATGGATAATCAACCAGAACGAATAGATACTTTGAAACTGAGTTTCGACCCGAATTTACCGAGACCGAAATCCTTCGAAGTTGAATTATTTCTGCGAGATGTTATGAAAATTACCATAGATGACATCATTGGCATCCATTTGTCAATTGTCAGTAGCACGGTGTACCTCAAGTTAGTCAGCCCGACGAAATGCGAGCAGATATTAGAATCTTGTAGTGGTACATTAAAGTTTAAACATTCGAATGGTCATGTTGGTGAAGTACGAGTGTCATATGCTGGTTTTGGAGTACGAACAGTCAGACTATTCGAACTTCCTTTTGAAATAACTGCCGAGCAAATTAATGCGAAGCTGAAAGATTACGGGAACGTCATAAGTAACGTCGCCGAAAAATGGTCCGGGCAGCACATATTCCCGGTACTCAATGGGGTACGCCAGGTGAGAATTGAAATGATAAAACACATTCCATCTTACATTACGGTATGCGGTTATAGAGCTATTGTGATCTACGATGGCCAACCGCGAACTTGCTCGGCTTGCGGTTCCACAACGCACGTCCGCGCCCAGTGTGTACAGCGGCGCGTGGCGCAAATACCGACAGGCGAGCGAGAGAGGCAGGGCCCTATGTCTACGCTGCCGATAACCTTCGCAGCTGCCGCCCGAGTAAACACCGAACCGGAGCCCAATATAGATGTCACACTAGAGTCTTACATGGAGCTAAAAGAACAACACACACCCATGGAGGCGGAAACTTCACCAATCACTCCGCAAACTGCCCCGCAGGAAGTGGAGGAGAGTAGACAAGTGAGTCCAGAACAAGGGGACGGACTTTCCGAGGCAGTGCACGTTGCTAACTGCACGCACATGAACGAACAATCTGGGTTCGAAGACGACAACGAACGGCAGGCCGAGACCACCTCTCCGAAGAAACATAACAAAAGACGGATGGCACACGACGGAGCAGACGTAAACGCGCAAATACTGCGCGAAAAGGCAAAACAGATAAGCCAAAAACTGACGGATACAACAACTCGGAATCATTCCGGCAATTCTCAGGCCCTAAAAAAGTCTCGGACTGAGAACCCCGAGTCTCTCCAGGGGAAACAGACCTCAACAGTACAAACGAAGATGGACATTGTGGGCCAAGATGACAAAAGTAAACACCCAACAGAAAGAAAACCAGCATCAAGGAACCGCAACCCTACAGGCAATTGGGCAGACGAAATGGAGGACAGTACTCCAGATGAAGTGATGTCTGATCTACAGGAACATATAAGAGGGACCTCACCAGGAGTCCGGAAGGCAGACGGCATCCGGCAACGGGAGTCCACGACCCTTGCTCCTGAAGCAGAGGACGACTCGGACTTTTTCTAAATGCTCCACTACGGTATTCACCCGGAAGGAGCATAGCACCTAACACACTTCTGGCAACATGACACCTCTGCAGGCGTACCGCATTGCCACGATAAATCTCAACAAGATCAGTAGCACATTTAACTTGAGAAATCTTCAAGATTTTCTATACGCGGCTGAGATAGACATCGCATTGTTGCAAGAAGTTGCAGAACTTAGCCTAGAACATATAGCAGGCTACAATGCGATAATTAATCCCGGTAATGGCAGTGAACACGGGACTGCCATCATGACCAGGGAAGGAATTATTGTCAGTAACGTGGAGAAACTAGCAAATAGCAGAGGTATTGCCATTACATTCAATAACACGAGGATTATTAATGTTTATGCACCTTCCGGAACAGGAAAAAAGCGACAGCGGGCGGAGTTCTTTAAAGGCGACATAGTGCCTCTCTTCGCATCGCAGACTGAACACATAATTTTTGGAGGCGATTTTAACTGCGTCCTTAGCCGAAAAGACCAGACCCCCAATTTCAATACGTCCATGGAACTTCAGAACATAATCAGGGAACTCAATCTGGTAGACACATGGGAGTTGCAACATGGAGATGCGCCCGGTTTCACCTATGTAACCAATCATTCAGCCAGTCGCCTCGATAGGATGTACACAACATCGAACCTGCAACAACACATTCTGCAAGCAGAGAGATGGCCGACGGTGTTTTCAGACCACTCCGCGTACATCTGCACCATAAATTTAGAAAAACAGGGAACATATAGAGCAAGAGGATTGTGGAAACTGAACACATCACATCTGTCAGATGCAGGGTGTCATGCCATATTTCGCAATACATGGGCGGAGTGTGAAAGAAAGTTTCCGAGATACGATTCGGCACTTAAATGGTGGATAAAATGTGCAAAACCTTCATTAATAAAAGCTATGAAACAGCACTCCCGCGAGAAATACTCATGGCAGAAAAGAACCGTAGAATTTTACTTCCAGTGCTTGAGAGATTTATATAAAGAGGATGCAGCAGTTACGGACAACTTCGCACAGATCAAAAGAATCAAGGCCACGATTTTAACAATTAAACGGAAACAACTGGCAGGTTGCCAAGTTAGAACTCGCCTACAAAATGCCACACACGAAGAGACGACGTCAATGTATCACGTGATACAAGAACAAAAGAAACGAAACAGGAAAATATTGACCGCGCTAAAAACTTCAGACGGAAGGTGTGTGACCACCCAATCTGATATACGAGAGGAAATTTACAACCATTTTTCTCTACTGCTAGCAGACAAACCAGTAGACGAAACGGCACAACTCGCTCTTCTGGCTCGTTCGTCGACGAGATTAACTACTGCAGAAGCTGAAGAGCTGGCGACAGAGATCACCGAGGAAGAAGTAACAGATGCCATACGAAACAGCCCAAAAAACAAATCGCCCGGCCCCGACGGACTGCCAGCTGAGTTCTACGACACCTTCAGACAACAGCTGGTTAGCAAGTTGACTCTCGTATGCAACGACATCATGACTCACAAGAATGACTCCTTCAAGGAATTCTGCGAGGGAATCGTGGTGTTAGTGCCCAAAACACCAGGAGGGAAGACTGTAGACAATCTCAGGCCAATAACCTTACTAAATAGTGACTATAAAATCTTCGCACGCATCCTCATGCAACGGTTTAATTCGGTGATTGACAAGGTTACAGGTGCCTATCAGACGAGTGTCGGCAAGAACAGGACAATAACCCAGACATTAAATGCATACCGCGACATCATAACGACGGCTGAAGCATGCGACATCCAAAGCGCCATAGTGTCGCTTGATTTCGAAAAGGCTTTTGATAGAGTGAGCCACTGCTATCTCTTGCGGACCATGGAGACAATGCACTTCCCGAAGAAAATAATTGACACAGTGCATACACTTCTGACGAATGGCACATCAAGAATCAGTGTGAATGGGCAATTAAGTAGACCGATCACCATCATGAGCTCAGTTCGGCAGGGCTGCCCTCTGTCGATGATTTTCTTCGCAATAGCTCTCGAACCTCTCTTGATCTCCCTGACTCAAACCTTGCCAGGATTGCAAATACACGGTCACAAAATCATATGCCAGGCATATGCGGATGACGTGAGCTTCCTGGTCACGGACGCCGAGCAGATAACAACAGCTTTCCAGATTATATCAACATACGAAGCCGCGTCTGGAGCGAAATTAAACCGAAATAAATCTGGGATTATGAACGTTGGTCGAGGAGTAGACCTTCCAACTGCCACACCAATCAAAAGCATAGCAACACTTAAATGTCTTGGCATAGAATTCACGTGTAACATCCGCCGCACGGTGGCCACTAATTATAGGAAGCTATTGGCAAAAATACGGGCTGCAATACAGCAACATAGTTTGAGGAACTTAAACATCATTCAGAAAGTGGAGCTAGCAAACATCTATATCACAGCGAAAGTAAACTACGTCGCTCAGGTCCTCCCACTGCCGAAGGTTATAGCTCAAAAAATATTAGCAGCTCTCGGTCACTTTGTCACTAGAGGCCAAATATTCAAAGTAAAATATGACACACTGACGTTACCAACAGAAAAAGGAGGCCTTCATCTCACAGACATGTACCTCAAAGCGAAAGATCTTTTCGTCAGAAATATGTACAAACAATGGCGACGATCACCGGATACTCTCACGGCTCACCTCCTGAATGAAATAACACCGGCCACTATGGAACCACCTGTTGACGTCCATCACATACCGAACGCGCTCTGGCATCTCAGATATTTCTTTTTAGAACTCAGTTATATTATAATGAATACTCCTGAGAAAGATCGATACAGGGTAAAAACAATCTATAACAATATGATGGAATGCAAACAGGGTAACGTCGTAGAAAACAAATATAAAGGATATAACTGGCGTAACATCTGGCAGAATATACATGACCCACACTTACCATCCAATGTGCGGTCCACGTGGTATATGGCGGTAAATAGAAAAATACCGACCAATGTAAAGTTACAGGCGATTCATCTGGCAGACACACCAAATTGCAGCAACTGCAATCAAGTTGATACGGAGGAACACCGATTTACATGTGAGCCCGTCAAAGACATATGGCAACTCTGCACGGACAAACTCGCGTGTATATTACGCACGTCGCCCAGAACAATCACACCAACACGACTACTCAACCCAGAAGAAGTTCCCTATCCTAACGCCAAGAGAAAGTCAGTCAACTGGATAAAGGGACAGACAGTACACTATGTTTTCTCAGAAAGCGAAAAAAGTAAAAACGACTATTGGTTAACACTGCAGACCGAACATCAGAAGTTACAACGATTTGAAAATTACCGAGAAAAATATGCATGTTTTTTACATAGAACATTAATTTAAACGAAAAAACAACCTTTGCAGAATGTTTTGTTTGCTTCTCTTATTGCTTCAAAAACTAAATTATAATAACGTTTTACACAAATTCCTGGTGTCGGTAAGAACGGAGGTAACGGTGACAAGCACTTCGAAGTTAAATGAGAAGACGACTCAGTACCACCCTAACAACAACGAAGATATAGAAACGATAAATCACGGTAACTCTGCGTTAGTAAATCTTTTTGAGAAGACGAACTTTGAAGCAGCTAGAACATCGAGCCGTGCAGCTGAACACCAAGGAAAAAACAGAGGAGGTACATTTACTTTCGTTTTCTAGAATGGAGTTCCTTTTGTTTTATTTTCTTTTCAAACAACAATTATGGAAGCTAACCGCTGATGACATAATTGGGAAGGAAACAAAGGTGGTCACATCACACTGCAGCGGGCAGCTACCGCAGAAGAAGCAGTTTAATTTCACCTCTTAGGAACTATTTAAAAAAAAAAAAAAAAAAAAAAAAAAAAAAAAAAAAAAAAAAAAAAAAACGGTTAAGACGTCTGCCTAGTAAGCATGGAGGTCCGGGTTCGATTCCCGGCCGCACCACAAATTTTAATTCAATGCTTCAGCTCTATCAATAATGTCTTTTTTCCCTATGTCATCAACTTCCCCATGTGAGCTGTTCTAACCGATTTGCCAACGTACAGCGCTCAGCCAATACATTTCTAAAACTTTACTTAAAATCAAAATAATTACACTACACATTAAACAAATATCTTCAACGTTTTTATATTAATACTAGCTTATATGCCCGTGCTTCGCAACGGTTGTTAAAGGAGGGCCTTTGTAGATCCTGGTTTTTAGGGTTTCGGACCTAGGTCAGCCAAAACAGTATCCTTGTTGGATCGTTCTGTCAATAAACTCAGTTCTCCTAGCTAAGATGTCAAATTTAAGTAGAAGTAATTGTCAAAAACAATGAATGTTCATAACGTTTTTCATATAAAACGTGAAATTATGTCCGTACTCCGGAACGATATAAATTCAATGTTATGTTGTGTTCATAAAGTTAACATTGCGGTGTGTAATTCTCTGTTTGAAGTAAACTTCTGAAAATACTTCCATCTTTGAGATGAGAAATAGTAGTAATTAAATCACCCACACCAACTAATCGAAGTATGACTGTGACTGTAGTGTAGCGCTCTATTAATCATTTGTTAGCCTATCTGCATTTTCAACTTTGTCTCTGTCGATCGTCGGTAAAGTATTGAGGAAAACGCGCCGAGAAGTTAAAAACTTATATATTTGATATTATACGTCGTTATTCTCAATTTTGTTACACATTGCAACAGCAGCGCCGAAAGCAGCTGGCAAATTACATTTCTGAAAACGATATTGGATAAGTGTGACTATTGATTTGTAACAGTTTTCACAAATATCTTCTTGAATAGGAATTTGGAATGAATTGTAAGACTGTGTGAATCATGAGACTCTATACAAAAGAGTTTCACGTGAAAGTGCTGGTCATAATGAGATGTGACAACAATGGATGTATCTGATTCGGTAAAATTTTACTTTCTATCCTGGCAGCCTCATGTTTTTATGTTGGCAACATCAATAGCACGATATAAAATTGTTGCAAAGATGACCGAACAACATAGAGTGTAGATAAATACTGCTGTTCTTGCTGTATGCTTGATTTCACGACAAAATATTTGCGTGTCACGCAATTGGCTTATGACGATGTCACATGATTCTCGTTATTCAACATCTGTTGCCAACATTATCACGGGAGGCCGCTGGGATATGAGTAGGACTACGTCGCATAGTTTTTATTGACCCAGCTGTCAAACGATAACACCTTTCACATCAGATAGTGTCGCGGCATTGATCTCTATCCTCTGGATGTTGAACTTCAGTTTTCTTAGCATGCCAGCCATAGATATTCATATTTAGTTTCTTGCCAAATTCAAACATGGCTGCTAAGAAGCATTTAAAGAAAAAGAGAAGAAAATATGTTTCGATTCCGTTTCCATATCAGCCTACAACATCGAATATGGAATTAAATTCCAAATCAAGAGGTAAGCAAGTAATTCTTTGTCACGTAATGACCGATGGAAACTCGTTTGCCAAATTTAAACATGGCGGACAATGCGAAATCGTTTTATTGCATATTTTGCGAATTTTTGCTCGTCACACTCACCCTCTGCCACGCACCGCGACCAAACTTCCTTACTAACATCATTAGACCAAGGGCTATCTACCACCACAACCACGAGTGGGTGGCAGTATGTGGTCATGGAGAAAAGTCTGTCAGCACGTACACACACAAGCCTTTTATATATAGATATAGGTAAACATCCTTTGTACTATTTATTATAATCGTGCAATTTCTTATATCACAGATAAGTGATTTAACTGAATATTTCAAGGTAAAATACACAAGATTAATTGAAAATAAAATGAGAAATAGTTAATATATTATTTTTATAAACAAACATTACCATGCTAGTTGTGTAACTGTCTTGTATTCATTGGTAATTTATTACTTTTCATTGTCAATTAAACATATTACGCCAGATGTAACTATATCAGCTAATGTATTGTTTATTTATCAACAGGCTATTGTGTAATGAGGGCCTTAAAGGTTCCTAACTGCTTCGTATTACTTCAAATGCAAGAAGTATTAGAATATTTTATTTCACGCTGTGCACTGCACTCCACCTGGCACTCGCCATTGTCCCTCTCCCCTCACCGGAAACGAAAACTGGAAAATCCTAAGCTGGAACAAGCCACCAACATCGGCCTGCTCGCTGGCTACAAACACACAGCAAATCTCAACTTGGAGAATTTCTACCTATGGCCTAACTATAAATGTTGTCACCCAACTGCGTACATACATTGCTACCATAATTAATAAGATTAAAATTGTATAACATTTAGTGCATTGGCATGGTCAATGTTTGCAGTGAACTTCATACTGTTTAATTATCAAATGCTATTAATTACCAATATTTCTATTGGGTGGTAATTTTACAACCTCGTCTCCTACTTTCCAAATGTCACAGAAGCTGTCTTGCGAACCATGCAATACTAGCACTCCTGGAAGAAAGGATATGGTGGAGACATGGCTTAGCCACTGTGTAAGGGATGTTTTCAGAATGAAACTTTCACTCTGCAGCAGAGTGTGCGCTGATATGAAACTTCCTGGCAGATTAAAATTGTGTGCTGGAACCGGGACTCGAACATGGGACCTTTGGCTTTCGCGGCATCATGAGTTGTGTCAGGATAGCACAGTCGGTAGTGGGCTTGCCCACGAAAGGCAAATTTCCCAGGCTCGAGTCCCGGTTCCAGCACACAATTTTAATCTGCCAGGAAGTTTCATATCAGCGCACACTCCGCTGCAGAGTGAAAGTTTCATTCTGGAAACATCCCTTAGGCTGTGGCTAAGCCATGTCTCCACCATATCCTTTCTTCCAGGAGTGCTAATCTTGCATGGTTCGCAAGAGAGCTTCTGTGACGTTTGGAAAGTAGGAGGCGAGGTACTGGTGGAAGTAAAGTTGTGAGGCAGCATCATGAGTCATGTCGAGATGGCACAGTCGGTAGTGCGCTTGCCCTTGAAAGGCAAAGGTCCCAGGTTCGAGTCCCGGTTCAGGTACACAATTTTAATCTTCAAGGAGGTTTCATATCAGCGCACACTCCGCTGCAGAGTGAAAGTTTCATTCTGGAAATATCCCTTAGGCAGTGGCTAAGCCATGTCTCCACCATATCCTTTCTTCCAGGAGTGCTAGTCTTGCATGGTTCGCAAGAGAGCTTCAGTGACGTTTGGATAGTAGGAGGCGAGGTACTGGCGGAAGTAAAGTTGTGAGGCGGCATCGTGAGTCGTGTCGGGATAGCAGAGTCGGTAGTGCGCTTGCCCGCGAAAGGCAAAGGTCCCAGATTTGAGTTCCAGTTCCGGCACACAATTTTAATCTGCCAGGAAGTTTCATATCAGTGCACACTCCGCTGCAGAGTGAAAGTTTCATTCTGATTACAATGCATGTTAGGGAATCTCAGCAGAAACCAACTGTATAAAGGCTCTGATGGAAAAACCAAAGGACTAAAAGACATCAAACCCAAAGAGGTTTTCAGAACTAGCATCATGGACAAAAATAAAGGTAGTAGCTTGAGTTTACTGGTGGCTTCAGCCATGAATTCGCTAAACAGTGTCGAGCACTCTTTACCATATGCCTGAAGATGCCCATTTACTGTTGACACTGACAGAGCTCAGAAGTCTGATTAAGGCATTAAGCATGGAAACTGCCATGCAGGCATAGAAGAGAGGACCAAAATCTCAATAAATGAATGAAGGGAGGAAGATTAAGAGTTTAACATCCCATCAACAGTGAGTTATTAGAAATAGACTCAATAAAAAGCTTGTTGGAATAGGACAAGGAAGGAAGCTTATGGTTTAACATCCCATAGACAGCATGGTCATTAGAGACGGAGCTCATGCTCTGATTTTGTGGGAATGATGGGGAAGGAAATCACCTGTATCATTTTAAAGGAACCATCCTGGCATGTGACTCTAGTGATTTAGGGAAATCACGGAAAACCTAAATCTGGATGGCCGGAGGTGTGAATGCGAGTGCAGTGTCTTACCACTGCACCACCTTGCTCAGACCTTGTTGGAATAATGTTCGGGAACTGAGCCTGATGGTGTCACTTCCTGACTATTCACATCCATTGTTTCTAAACCAGAGTCCTGTGCCACTGAGTGGCTGGAGATGACAGATGTGTGTCTGTGAAGTGTGCCCATGTAATTTTATGGGTTACATCTATTCTAATCACTGAAAGTTTGAGTCCTGTGTGTGTGAGTGTGTTTTTTCTCTGTGCTTGATCAAAATATGTGGTGGCTTGCTGACCCATGGCATGCGAGACTTCATATAATTAGCATTTGATAAAACCTCTTCAAGTAAGGGATTTTCTAACTGGGACACATTGCGTGATCTCCCCAATGTTGCAAACCATAACATGTGCATATGATTCTTTTGCATTGTCCATCTCAAGAGTTAGCCTTGTGACTAAGGGTGTTGATGGTCATAGCCCAGGTTCAATAAGACAGATGGTGCTAATTCTTGTATTGGTAAAATTCAACTTTAGGTGCCACAACACGCATGTGCTGACAGTAACAGTGTCTAACAGTAGAGACAAGGTGTCAAAAGACAAAGTGGAGGGTTCCTGCAATAGTGTCAACTGTTGCGACTCCCTGATACAAAGTGCGGGAAATCCAAAATAAAAAAGGACTCAACAAAACTTCATATCCTCAGTGTGGAAGGTATAACATCTACATCTACACGGGATACTCTGCAAATCACATTTAAGTGTCTGGCAGAGGGTTCATTGAACCACCTTTATACTATTTATCTTCCATTCCATTCTTGAATAGCGCACGGGAAGAAAGAACACCTGAATCTCTCTGTTTGAGCTCTGATTTTTTGTATTTTATTCTGATGATCATTTCTATCTATGTAAGTGGGAGTCAACAATATATTTTTGCACTCGGAGGAGAATTTTGGTGATTGGGAGTTTCGTAAGTAGCCCACGCTGCAGCGATAAGCGTCGTTGTTGTAATGATTCCCATCCCACATCCTGTATCATTTCCGTAACGCTATCTCCCCTGTATGCCCTTCTTTGAACTCTTTCGATGTCCTCTGTCAAACCCATCTGATAAGGATCCCACACTGGGCAGCAGTACTCCAAAAATGGACAGACAAGCATAGTGTATGTGGTTTCTTTTGTAGTTCTGTTGCATCTTTTAAGGGTTCTGCCAATAAAACACAGTCTCTGGTTTGCCTTTCCCATGACATTATCTACAATTTCTTTCCAGTTTAAGTCTGAAGTAATAGTAATTCCTGGGTATTTTGTGGAGTTTTTGGCCTTCACCTTTGATTGATTTATCTTGTAAACAAAGTTTAATGGATTTCTTTTTGTACTCATGTGGACGACTTAACACTTCTCATAATTTAGAGTCAACATCCAATTTTTACACCATAGTGATATCTTATTCAGATCATTCTGTAGTTGGTTTTGATCTTGAAAGGATTTTACTAGACAGTAAATGATGGCGTCATCTGCAAACAATCTGAGAGAGCTACTTAGATTTTCCCCTAAATCGTTTATGTAAATAAGGAACAGCAGAGGACTAATAACACTACCCTGTGAAACGCCCGATATCACCTTCATTTTAGTCAATGCCTTACCATCGATTTACTATGAACTGTGTCCTCTCTGACAGGAAATCCCCTATCCAATCTAAATGCTGGGTGAAGTCAGAAAGGCCTGTCTATGCCATGAAAGGCAATGTTCATACACTTCCCAGTCTTCCATCATCTTGTCATAAGGTGGGAAGGATATAGTAAATGGTGCTGCTAATGAATTTTTGGAGAGTAGTAGAGCAATTCTCATAATAGATATTGTCATTCAGTTTCTGCACTTATGTCTGAAACAAGACCTTCCTGGTAAGAAAATGTAAAAGGCAACTTCACAAGAAAAAATACCTAAAGACACAACCCTACTCATTGCCGACCTTGCTCTAACCCAAGAAACAGAATGATACACTCAGACTGACATTAACAGATTCATTACACTTTAACAGGACACTTGATACTTGCGGTGCACTGCCTTGGCCTGTGTAATATTGCCTGTAAAGCATGTAAAGATGGAACTCAAGAGGCAGATCTGGCTGTGTTAGCCTCTAAATACTATTGGTCAGCTGTTAGAGCACATGTTATTGAATGGCAGTCTCTGGGTCTTTGAAGGTCATTGCATTTCCAAGTGGCATCTGCTGCTTTCTGATGTGTGCCCTATGACTACATGCCTGGTGATGTCAGATGTATTTCAATGCAGGCCACTACAGAAAGCTATAAATGGTGGCTTCTGTGGCTTGAGTTTTTTGTTTGCATAACCTGTGCTATATTTTTGTAAATAAACTCTATTATACAAGTGAGAAGTGAGTTTGTTACTTAAAAAGTAATCTCTGTTTATTAGTAGCCATGTTCATGCTGGTGAACTTCAGTACAGAGAATAAAAGCCAAGAATCGATATACATCAGCGTTACAAGTTCAATTTTGGAGGAGCTGTGTTGTTCAAACCTGGTCACACATAATACCATGCACTTCACATTGTTTACAGAGTATGGATGTATATGAAGCTGTATAAGGGTGGAACAATGATTTATGTTAGAAACAATGTAGTATTTAAGGCCCTAGACTTCTTTGTATTGAGTAGCACTTCAAAATGTGTGGAATAGGACTGACAGCAAATAGTAGTATATCAGTTGTTCTATTATCAATTTACAGAGGAGGATGATGTAATAATGTCAAGCAGCTGAATTTTCCACTATGGTAACAGACCATGCTAGTACTCTGATTGATAATGTTTTTCTCGATACGTCTAGGCACAGCAGCTTGACAACCAGTGAAGTATTATATGGACTGTCAGGCCATGATGCAGTACATTTAAATCTTAACATAAAACAAAAACCTATAAGAAAAACAGAGACAATAACTAAATGAGTAAAATAATAAATAAATAAATGGATACGTATAGGCAGATGCTGCAGCTAGTAGACTGGTCCAAATGTACAAAATTCAGTAGACATCTTCTCAAAATTTGATGTTTTTATTAATCAATCAAGTCTTTTTAAGGAGGTATTTGCTCAGGAACATCCAGCATATATGGCCACTACTACTGTATTCCCTTCTATCTGACACACAGATTACTTCACAGTATGTTCAAATCTATCCAGGAACATTGATCTGGTAACTCAGTTAATGAACTGTTGTGGGACTCTGAGTTCACCTCTCCTACTGAGGGAATTTTAAATACTACTGTGAACCAAACAATGTTACTATTCTCCACAGTGAAGGTGTTCAAAGTAACTACTTTATACCACAAACAGCTACTTTTGTGCCCCCCACCACTTGGCCACTGTATGTACACAGCTACCAATGTTTCACCGACAACACGTGAACAATCTGCAGTCCTGTGAGGCAAGGAACCTTTTGACACTGGCTTTTATCATCATGAACGTAATGTTTTTGCCACTTCCTGGCTTCCACACTTAGTCATCACAATAACTACCACTAGTTTTGGTGTTAATTCTCCATTCAGTGCCTTAGAACAGTGCTCAGCAACTTTTTGAGCATTCCATTGTCCATTCAATTAGTAGCTCCAGCTACATCAGTCATATCAGTCTATGGCATGTACTAACTGACTGCTGATGTCTTCAGTACACCAGCCATGAAATTATCATTTCTGGGTCCACACTGAGGCAAGCAAACAAACTTCAAGTACCACCCTAGTCATATGGACCAATGAGATGTGCAACACATTCCTCTCCCTCAAAGACTCGCTCACTTGAGTTGCAACACTGGAGAACCCAAATCCAGATGCTGAAGCCCTTATCTCTAAGACTGCAAGTGACTTCGCCATGGGCACCACTCTCCAACTATGTCATAACAGAGAGTTCTCTTCCTTTCATATCTTTTCTAAAAAATCTTTCAAATACCCAACAAAAATACTCAGTATTCGATAGGGAGTTGCTAGTCATTTATCAGGTTGTTAGGCATTGGTCAAGGGCCACCTCTTTTATGTGCTTAAAAGGTAAAGCATTCAACAATCCAAAGATTAGTTTGAACCCACAACCTTGGGATTCATAGTCTGGCACTCTACCATTTGCTTATAGACCACAAACCCCTAGCCAACACCCTTTGCAAGCTCATAGCTGATACTCCCGTCTCAGTGTTTCTGCCAATTTGAGTTTATATTTCAATTCACAACTGACATCCACCACACCAAGGGTCCCAATAACATCTCAGCTGACGTTATGTCCCAAATCAACTTCATGTCTGCATGTGTCAACTTTTCAGATCTTGCACATGATGAAAACACTTAAAGACTTGTAGCTGACCCCTCCACTTCATTGACTTATGAAAACAAAGTTCCCAAATGGGGAGGTTTGGTGTGACCATCTACCAGCACCCTGCCACGTCTCATACTGTTAGGCCTACTTTGTCAAGTCTTTGAGTCACTACAGTGCCTGGCACACCACGGCATTCAAGCCTCAGACAACTGGGTCACCCGACAATTCATCTGTCAAGATGTCAAGAACGATTTCCAGTCTTGAGCATAGGCCTGTGAACCATGTTAGCAGAATATGATCTCATGCCACACAATCCCTCCCCCTTGGCAAATTTGAAGTTCCACTACATCACTTCTGTCACATCAGTGTGGATAATGTCAGCCCTCTGCCACAGTTTTAAATATGTTCTCTTATGCATCAACCACATCTCGCACTGGATACAGGCTATACCAATCTTGAATATTATGGTGAGAGATAGTTACCAAGCCCTTTGTACCAGGATAGATTTCCATATTTGAATGCCGGGTCATAGTCATAACCAATGTTTGACTTGGCCACATTTTCCAACCTTTCCCTACACATGCAGCATAAATAAGCCCCACACAACAGCCTACCACCCTCTAGTCAACAGGGTCATCAACTGGTGGCATCAGACACTAAAAGCTGCCCTCCACTGCCATGATTACTTGTGGGCTGAAGGTCTACCTTTGGTCCTCTTTGGACTCTGAAACTCTTTCAGAGACCCTGGTCCTCCCAAGAGGTCTCGTACAGGCACAGGATGTCACTACAACACTTGCTATTCCTGGTTACATCACTTGTGTGAATTTGCACATGGCAAAAATGCTACTCATCACACCAACACAGCTACATATGTTCATGCTGATTGCACTTCAAGATTGTAATTACATAGTCCTCAGGGATGATGTTGTCCACACTCTACTTTAGCTATCATACTCCAACCCTCATAATGTGGTATCCTGAATGGACAACACGATTGATATCTTGGTTAAAGGAGTCTGTCTGTCAGTCTCCCTCAAATGGGTGAATACTAGGCATGACAAAGCTTCGGCAACACCATTGTTGGAAGATAATTCAATGATCAAGGATGCCTTACTCCACACGGGTGCCTCACCCTCCCCAGCTTCGCCCCTCCCTCATGCTTTTAAATTGAGCCAGGCAATTAAGGATATCTGTGTCACTTTTATGACAGCTTACCTACACAGTTCATACACATCCTCACAATTCTGTTCGAGCCGATTGTCTCTAATGACTGAGTGACAGATGTCTCACTTTTATGCCATCTATATGATATTCAATGAGCAATACATGGGTACAACCAATCGCCTTCCTTCACACACCACAGTGTCAGCATTTCCTTCGCCCTCATGTGTCAGTCTTCACACAGAAACCACAGATGAAGATGAGATACTTCAAGGTGTGTCTGAAAAGTTTGATGAATGGTCTCAGGAAATATAGGAAACAAGAAATACAATAAAAATACCTTTACTGGTCTACAAAGTAATTGCCATTGTCCACAATACACTTCTGACCTTGGCTGTACAGCTTTTGGAAACTGTCAGCAAATGCTTCTTGTGGAATTGCTCAAAGCACTGAGATCACACATTGTTGGATCTCCACAATCATTGCTAATTTAAGGCAAGGGAAACAGAATGAAGTCTACTGGTGCCAAATCTGGAGAATTAAGAGGGTGTGGAAGAACAGTGACCTTGTATCTAGTGAGAAAGATGAGCAAGCAGATTGCAATGTGTAGACGGACATTGTCCTGCAGGAAATTCCACTGTCCACTCTGGTACAGTTCTGGTAGAACCCACCAGATGTGTTACAGCAACAGTTTCAGAACTCCCTCATAAACTTCTAGGTTCATGGTATGACTCTCAGGTACAAATTCATTATGAATCAAGCCCATACTATCGAACAAGGCAATCAACATCATCTTTATCTTGGATTTTGTCAGCCGATTTATTTCTAGGGGTGGGGAGACAATTAACACCATGCCATTGACTGTCACTTGGTCTCTGGATCTTATTGTTAGCAACAACTCTCATCTCCTGTGGTGATGGTTACCAAAAATTGTGGATTCCCATCAGACATATCGATGAAATCTCCAGATACTTCTATCCGAGTTTTCTTCTGCTCATCTGTCAGCATGTGTGGTACAAACTGGTTACAAATCTTCTGCTTTCCCAAATGTTTATAAACAATAGTGTTTACACTGTCTGTGCAGATCTTCAACTCACCTGCTATCATTCTCAAAGAGAGCTGCCAATCACACTTGTTCGATGTTGTATGAGACTGTGATTGTAGATGGTCAACCCAAATGTGCCTCAACCTCAACACCTTCCTTTCCATCTCTAAAGGGTTTAAACCACTCAAACACACATTTTATTACTCACTGCTTCAATGCCATACACATGCACTAACATCCCATGGGTCTCCATCACCATTTTGTGTAATTTGTAACAAAACCTTAATGTGTTGTTCTGTCTTGTTCTCCATGTTAAAATGACACAAGTTCTCACACTAGCTCATTAGCTGGGCTGCAGTGTGTACCACAGCTTCACTGCAGTGCTTTGCATGGTAAGGGGTGCTTGTTGACCTGTCTCTCAATGTGAATGAACAGGCATTTCATTCTCTCCAGTGCAATTTGTAAAATATGGTACCATTCCCCGAACTTTTCAGTTGGACCTTGCAGTTACCAACACTTTCTTGCTATAGTCTTCCCCAGCCCCTCCAATGTTACTGTCATCATGCCTGGGCTGGCCACTCACCCAATGACTATGGCAATGATTGAGGATTTCCACACCAGTATTTCAAGCCTATGATCCACCACCCAACAATTGCTTTTATCGAGTAAGCAGTTGAACATCATGCTGCTACCGGATGCTGCACCCACACTATCAATGACGCCTCTTTCACCCTATCCTATACTCCATATTGCAAGGAAGAGGAAGGACTATATAGTGATGATACCACATGTATTGATGCCAGATAAACTGTTTCTTCATTGTATGAACTTCTTTGAGTGCTTCATGCATAGTCTTTTTTATAACATTTCCTGTTCTGTTCCACTGTGTACATGATTGTAACAAAGTTTGCAATATAATCTTTATATTATTAAGTGGTGAATGGTGTTAATCATTCAGTACAGTACCCAATTCCCATAGCAGTTTTTTCTAGATGAATCATACTACAGAACTGATGAATTTCTTGGCAAAATTAATAGTATCTCTTGATAATGCTTAAATCTATCTATGTGATGTATACAATGGATTAATCATACTTTGTATGTGAACAGTATACATCAGTACTAAAATTTATTAAATTATCCTAGCAACAAATAATCCTGAGCTAATAAAAAGCATCAAAACAGATACAGGGATTAGAGAACATAGAGTTGTAGTAGTGAGACTTAATGTCGAAATTCCCAAATGCACCAAAAATAAATGAAAAATATATCTATTCGGTAAAGCAGATAAAATTTCGCTTCACGCTGTCCTGAGTGATAGTCTCCAGTCTTTCAAAACTAAAAATGCGAGTGTAGATCAGTTGTGGCTTACTTTCAAACACATAATATCAGTAGCAATTGAGAAATTTATACCAAATAAATTAATAAAAGAGGGGGCTGACCCCCAATGGTACACAAAACAGGTCAGATCACTGTTGCAAAAGCAAAGAAAAATGCATGCAAAATTTAAAAAGACACAGAATCCACAAGACTGGTAATCTTTTACTGAAACTCGTAACCTAGCGCGGACTTCAATGCAAGAAGCCTATAGTAGTTACAACAACGAAATCCTGTCTCGTAATCTTGCAGAAAACCCAAAGAAATTCTGGTCATATGTGAAGTACACTAGCGGCAAAACACAAACAATACCTTCACTACGCGATAGCAATGGTAATACTACCGATGACAGTACTGCTAAGGCAGAATTACTAAACACAGCTTTCCGAAATTCGTTCACCAAAGAAGACAAAGTGAACACTCCAGAATTCAATCCAATAACAGCTGCCAGCATGTGAAATGTAGAAGTAGATGTTCCTGGAGTAGTAAAACAACTTAAGTCATTAAACAAAAACAAATCTTCCGGGCCAGATTGTTTACCAACTAGATTCCTCTCAGAGTATGCTGATGCAATAGCTCCGTACTTAGCTATCATATACAACCGATCACTCAGTGAAAGATCCGTACCCAAAGACTGGAAAGTTGCCCAAGTTACTCCAATATTCAAGAAAGGCAATAGGAGTGATACCCAAAATTACAGGCCAATCTCATTGACATCGATTTGCAGTAGGATTCTGGAACATATACTTTGTTCAAACATTATGAACTACCTCGAAGATAGCAACCTATTAACCAATAGGCAACATGGATTCAGAAAGTAGGCAACATGGATTCAGAAAGTATTGCTCTTGCAAAACACAATTTGCCCTTTATTCACGTGAAGTGATAAGTGCCATTGACAAGGGATCTCAAATCAATTCCATATTTCTGGATTTCCGGAAGGCTTTTGACACTGTACCCCACAAGCGGCTTCTAATGAAATTGTGTGCTCATGGAATATCTCTCCAATTGTGTGATTGGGGGCAGAAAAGGACACAGTTCATTGTAATTGATGCTAAGTCACCGAGTAAAATAGAACTGATGTCTGGCGTTCCCCAGGGAATCATTATAAATCCCCTACTCTTCCTTTTGTTTATAAACGATTTATAAGACAATCTAAATAGCTCCCTTAGACTGTTCATGGATGATGCTGTCATTTATCGGTTAGTGAAGTCAACAGAGAATCAAAAGCAACTGCAAAGCAATTTAGACAAAATTTCTACATGGTGCGAAAATTGGCAGTTAACACTAAATAAAGAAAAGTGTGAAGTAATACACATGACCACTAAAAGAAATCTGTGAACTTCAGTTAGACGATAAATCAGTCAAACCTTAAGGTCGTAAATTCTACCAAATACCTAGGAATTACAATTACAAACAACTTAGACTGGAGAGAACAAATAGAAAACATTGTGGAGAAGGCGAACCAAAGATTACGTTTCATTGGCAGAACGCTTCGAAGATGCACCAGTGCAACCAAAGAGACTGCCTACATCACACTTGTGTGTCCTCTCCTGGAGTACTGTTGTCCATTGTGGGACCCCCACCAGGTGGGACTGACGGAAGATATTGAGAAGGTTCAGAGAAGGGCAGCTTGTTTTGTTTTATCACGATACCGGGGGAAAGCGTCACGGAAATTTTTCACAAATTGGGATGGAAATCATTAAAAGAAAGATGTTATTCATTGTGGTGTGATCTGTTTGTGAATTTTCAATCACCAACTTTTAGTTATGAATGTGAAAATATTTTGCTAGCACCCACCTACTTAGGGAGACATGACCATCCCAATAAAATAAGACAAATCAGATCGAAAGCGGAACGATTTAAGTGTTATTTCTTCCCCTGCGCTATTAGAGAATGGAATGGTAGAGAAAAGTTATGAACGTGGTTAATGAACCCTCTGCCAAGCACTTAAATGTGATTTGCAGAGTATCTTTGTAGATGTAGATATAGATGTAGATGTAGAACCCTTCAAGAGTCTGCAGAGTAACTGCAAGGTTATATGTCACACTTCTCAGTTTCTGTAATTTGTATGATAGAAAATTGTAGATCATTTGTGCACAAAACAGTAATTTGTAAAAAAACTTCACTCTTCTATGTTCAGGGATATGTTCTCACAGGGATCTATGGAACTCTAAATAAATAAACCAGTAAGTCAACAGCATGCAGTCCTTAGGCTCTGACAGTAAATACACAATATAACACATAGGATAAATTGGCCGCTAGATGTGTAGATCGCAGGGCAAGCATGGGGATAGCGGTAGTGGTGGGGTTAGCAGCCAGAGCAGTGAGCGAGCGCTGGACGGCAAGTGCCCAGCTCACTGGCCAGCAGGCAGAAGGGGACTGATGTGGCTTTCGCTTCCAAACGAAGAAATGAACTCGCCTGATGCTTCAGATGAAAACTTGTCTCCGCGCATTGTCCACCTTATCCTGCACGGACTCTACATGTAGGTGTTATTGAAATGAAGTAGATAATACACTGCTAGAGGCATTTTTAAATGTGTATACAATTTATTGTAACAAGCAGCTAACTATAATGTTAACTGAATTTCATATAACTCACTTATCTGAGCAACTATAGTAGGTGGTGGAAAATTTATTCTGCAGAAAATCTGTTATTATTTCACACTTGTAGGATCAGGAATAAATGACAGATGCCTGGAAGAAGCAAGAGCATTCTTTGCAGATGTGAGGTTCCGTTTCATCATACTTCCCCATTCAGTATTGCTGAAATTATGAGGTTTCCAGAATGAAACATCCCCTAGGCTGTGGCTAAGCCATGTCTCCACTATATCCTTTTTTCCAGGAGTGCTAGTCTTGCAAGTTTTGCAGGAGAGCTTCTGTGAAGTTTGGAAAGTAGGAGGCAAGGTACTGGTGAAAGTAGAGTTGTGGGGCAGCATCGTGAGTCATGTCGGGATAGTTCAGTCGGTAGAGCACTTGCCTGTGAAAGGCAAAAATCCCAGGTTCGGGTCCCAGTTCCGGCACACATTTTTAATCTGCCAGGAATTGTAATATGAGGTTTGTTGGGGTTTCTCCAAGAGTAATGCCTGATGTATTTGGTGTACACGATCAAGGGCAGAGCCACTTGCGATAGCACCCACGTGATTTACCAACTGACATGCTGGCACTGTGAAACGTTCTATGTGGGAATGACCAGCAACAAACTGTCCATTTGCATGAACGGTCGCAGGCAGACAGTGTTTGTTGGTAATGAAGATCACCCTGTAGCTAAACATGCCTTGGTGCATGGTCAGCACATCTTAGCACAGTGTTACACTGTCTGGGTTATCTGGATACTTCCCACTGAAACCAATCTTTCAGAACTCCAGAGATGGGAACTTGCCCTTAAGCATATTCTCTCTTCCTGTTGCCCATCTGGTCTCAACCTCTGCTAAATTCAAATTTCCACACACCATCTTTAACATCTTTGCCTCATTCTCTGGACAGAGCCTCTGCCTCAGCTGTTATCTCTGTCCAACCTCTTTGCTTTCTAAAAAAGTTCTACCTTATTGTGTTTGCATGTGTATGTGTGTGGGTGGGTTTACCTTTCCTTTTTTCCCCTTAAGGTAAGTCATTCCAGTCCTGGGATTGGAATGACTCCTTTTCCACTTCCCTAAAACCCGTATCCTTCCTTTACTCCCCTCCTTCCTTTCTCTTTTCCTGAAGAAGCTACCAACAGTTGTGAAAGCTTGTATGTGTGTTTGTGTCTGTTTTTATTTGTATCTGTCAATGAGCCTGTGCTTTGAGTAAGTTATCTGATTTCTATTTTTTGTACATATTTGTTCCACCAGGAGGGTTTCCTTCTATAATATTCAAGATCATAAAGAGTAGGTCACACTGATATTCTGCTTTTTTCTTTTATTATTAAAAATACATTTAATACATAGAGAAAAATTCATTTACAATCACACAGAGAAAAAAACGAACAATATTTATATTACAAAAAAACACTCTGAAATGGCCATTTCATAGTGCAGTCAAGGACAAATTAAATTTACCAAGTAAAATGCCTATCAAAAATACAAGTCTCTTTCTTGAAAGCACATTTGCATTCAAAATTTCAATATTAAAACAGAATACATGTTGCACTTCATATTTCTCCAGGTGCAATATATATATACATATCAAGAATTCATCATTTAAAGAGCTCTGTAGCTCATACTGTTTTCACATTTCTTTGGTCTGACAACAATTACTAAAGGAACTCACTTTTATTCAGTCTTCACAAAATCTATACTGCTGCAAGATCCTTGTAATTACTTTTCAGACATATGGGTGTCCATACATCACTAAAACACTTTCTATGTACACAGACATGGATAATCACTTCACACATTTCTATTTTGCAGTTCACATACAATACACTTTTGAAGCCTACAGTCTCACCAAAACCTAATAAAAAGCAGTTTAACAAGTAATCATGTTTAATGAACATGATTTTTAATACAATCTTGATGATGTCCATTAGACACGCTCATTATCTTCTTTTGGTCACCTGAAAAGAAAAAGATAATTAGTGACGGCATAATGGCTGTGTGTGTGTGTGTGTGTGTGTGTGTGTGTGTGTGTGTGTGTGTGTGTGTGTTTTCTATTGGCTGCAAAGGCCTCTTGGCATTTTTACATTATATTTCTTGATGATGGGAACAGTTAATGATGAAAAATATCATGAACAGTTTCTATGTCCACATATGTGTACCAACATCAACTAAGAATTATATTCCCTGTCGACAATGCCCTTCCTACAAGAAGTATTGCTGGAACAAGATTTTGAAATGCATTACTAAAGGAAAGAAATTCTTGGAAAGATGATTTCAGAAAAGTAATGGGCATGCATTTGCTCCTCTCCTGAAGTCTTTGAAACTACCAAAGTAAAAAAAAAAAAAAAAAAAAAAAAAAAAAAAATATCTGCTTGTTTTTGCAGTACATATTTTTTCCCACCAACAGCAAAGATCTATTAGCAACATACAATTGCAGAAAAGCACACCAAAACATGTTAGATTATTAAGCGAAGCATGAAATGCTTCAAGGCTCAAGAAAAATGTCATGGTCAAGGGATTAAAACTATAAAAAATGAGCTCTATTAGTGACAACAGCTATCCTAATTGGTGACACTCCCAACAACATTAAACTTCTGAAGGGAGGTGTTTATAGTGCTCATGGCATGAACAAAAAATATAACATATTCATTAATAATGTCAGTATTTTGTTAAAAAACTGTTTTCCTCTAAAAGTAACCCAAATTAAACAGAAGTCTACAATAAAACCATGGATTACACAAGGAATAAAGATTTCATGCAAGTCAAAAAGCAAAATGTATCTATCAGCTAAGAGTAGTTCCAATGATGTTAACTTAGCTAAATATAAGGAACACTGTAGAATATTTAAAAAAGTAATTCAGACATCTAAACAAATGCGCTATGAGAAAAAGATAGCCAAATCAAACAACAAAATAAAAGCAATACGGGATATAGTGAAAGAGGAGACTGGTAGAAACAGAAAGGAACAGGAGCAGATAGCATTAAAAGTAGATGATACATTAGTAACTAATGGGCATAGTGTGACAAATCTATTTAACAAGAACTTTATATCTGTTACTGATAGTATGTGATTGCCAGGGTCAGTAAATAATGCCCATGAATATTTGGAATTAGTATTTACAAATAACTTCAAGAACATGAATATGTCAGTCTTCTCAACAAGAAATAACTTCCATAATAAAATCTTTAAAAAGAAATCATTCTAGTTGTTACGATAAAATATCAGTAAACTTAATTAAAACATGCTCTTGTGAATTAAGCACAATTTCAAGTTATTTGTGCAACCAGTCTAATATAAATGGAACATTACCTTATTGGTTAAAATATGCAGATATTAAACCTCTAGTCAAGAAAGGGGAGAAAGAGATACCATCAAACTCCAGACCAATTTCACTTTTACCGGCATTCTCAAAAATTCTAGAAAAGGTATTGTACAAGCAGCTTCTCAACCACCTAACCTCAAATGACATATTGTCTAGAACACAGTTTGGATTTCTGAAAGGTTCCGATATCAAGAAGGCTATTTACACCTACAGTGAGAATGTACTTAATTCATTAGATAATAAATTACAAGCAGCAAGTATTTTCTGTGATTTATCAAAGGCATTTGATTGTGTGAACCATATCATCCTTTTAAGTAAATTAGAATTCTATGGTGTCACGGGAATTGCTGCAAAATGTTTCAAGTTGTACTTTGCTAACAGGAAACAAACGGTGTCAGTGCAAGGGAGTAGTGAATTAAGCCAACAGTTCGTCATCAGATTGGGAAGAAATTACATGAGGTGTTCCACAAGGATCTATCTTAGAGCCATTGCTTTTTCTTGTGTACATTAATGACCTCTCATCAATTACACTGCCAGAAGCAGAGTTCGTTTTGTTTGCAGATGAAACAAGTATTGCAATAAATAGCATGTCGAGGTTTGGTTTAGAAAAGTCTGCTAATGATATTTTCATTAACATTAATAAATGGTTTAAAGCCAACTCATTGACATTAAACTTTGAAAAGACTCACTGCATGCAGTTCAGAACATGTAAGAGATTCCCATCCAGTATATGCATAAAGTATGAAGAAGAGCTGACAGAAGAGGTTGACAGTATAAAATACCTGGGATTACAGCTTGATAATAAATTCAGTTGGGAGGAGCATACCACAGAACTGCAGAAATGACTTAACAAATCTGTATTTGCAATAAGAGTGGTATCAGACATAGGAAAAATAAAAATATAAAAAAAACTTTAATACTTTGCTTACTTTCATTCCATAATGCCATATGGTATAATATTTTGAGGTAACTCTTCAAGTCAAGCAAAAGTTTTAAATAATATATCCCTGTTCCCAACAAACAGCTCAGTTCATACCTACAATACTAGGAACAAAAATGATCTACACAAAGACTTAAAAGCACTTACTTTAGTTCAGAAAGGGGTGTAATACTCAGGAACACGTATTTTCAATAATTTACCAACAACCTTAAAAAAGTTAGCTACAAATAAAGATCAGTTTAAGAGGAGCCTAAAAGACTTTCTAGTGGCAACTCCTTCTACTCCACTGATGAATTGTTAAATAGAACCAAATGATGCATTGTATACCTTTATTAGTAATATTATATTATCAACTTGTAAAAAATAAATAAATTGATATGTTTCACATCCACGAGGATCACCTCAACACAGACCTATGGAACGAACCAACAAAATAGTGATACCTAAATAAAAACTCTGGGACACTTTGAGAAATGTCACTCCAAATTGATATGAATATTACTTCCTACTATAAACAAAATAGTATGCAGTGATGGTGTTAAGTGGCATTAAAACTACTAAGAGATGGATTTGAGATGGGGTGCAGGTCAATTCTAAATGGTGTTACTTGTAAATGACATGTTATGTCGATATGTTCATTAGTGATACTTAGAATGGCATTTCATCATGGGTTTGATAAGTGTGGATGTGGTAAGGAGACTGACAGAACAGTAAGTATTTGGTTAATACTGGGTAATAAGATTAAGTACAACAAAAAACATGGATGGATTTGAAGCAGAAGTCTATTTGATATTTGTATGACACAATCTATGGAAACCACAGCTAACCTAAATCAGCATACTTAGTTGGGTGCTTTTGTAGTAATAATGAACTATAGTTCACTTTAATTGTAACAGTAAATATATCGCTACTGTAAAATTGTGAACTGTTTGTGAGGAATTCACATTACTTCTATGTTGCATGTCAGACAAGCAGCAAACAGTGTGTGATAAATATCCTTTTTTTATTTTCTATAGGATTCTGACAGGAAAAATAATCTGGAAACATTATATTCATCCTACTACTTGATTTCAGCAGAAGTGGACAAAAATAATAGGAGTCTAATTGGTTTTCTCCTTTTAACTAAAGACCAGATCTATAAAATAACTGTACACCCAGCAACAAATACTCTCTCTGATCATGACAGTCATCAGGATAAATATGGTAATGCCTTACATTACCTGATACTAATCAGTGAAAATCATATGGATCAATTATTTACTACAGGGAAAGTGTTTTTAAAGAAAGTTTACAATATTGAGATGGAATATATAATGAACCAAATGATAACCCAAAATTTAATGTATTCCACGATAAATTAATATCATCATTTGAAAATACTTTTCTGCATAAGCAAAGAAACCATGGATCACTAAAGAGTATGAAGTGACCTGTGAAAGTAAAGAGTTTCCCCCTTTACCCTTCCTCTATTGACAAAAATGTTTGAGATCCTGCTGTAGTTGTGCACTATAAAACTTACTCCATAATTACTAAGAAAATTAAAATGCAAATAATGTCAGAAATCAATTACTCTGACAACAGATTTAAGGCTATATGGAATACAGTTAAATGAGAGACAGGACAGCTAACTGCAGAACAGGGTTAACTCATTACTGATTTAACTGGGGGGCCTATAAGTTAAAAGTACTGGTGGCAAATTGGTTTAGTAATTATTTCTTAAATGTAACTGAAAATATAGGGATGAGAGAAATCACATCAGTACGTTTTAATATTTTCTCTCAGAAATAAAAACTCATTTTGAATTGATGGTATTTACAACAGAGTAATAAGGATTTGTTCCCATATAATAAGACACATATTTTTCAAAATATGTAATCCATCACTAACTTAAGGTATTTGATTCCTATTCAGGTTATTCAGGGTTAGCCTAGCAGCAGGAATCATTCCCAATGCCTGGAGGGCAGTGAAGGTTGTCTTCATTCCAAAACCAGGGAGAATTGATCATACGAAGGTCAAGGATATGAGACCAATCAGCCTGTCCTCCTTCATTCTTAAGACAATGGAAAAGCTGGTTAATGTGCATGTTGGAGAAAGGAGGTTTAGTAGGGCTCCTCTACATTCAAACCAACATGCATATCAGCCAGGTAAATCATGTGAGACAGCTCTCCACCAACTTGTTGGGAAGGTGGAGAAAGCACTGCACTTTCAGGGAATAGCCTTCTGTATCTTCCTGGACATCGAGGGGGCTTTTAGCAACACGACCTTCAATTCCATGGTTAGGGCAGCAGAGGTGCATGACCTAGGGACCACTATATGTAGGTGGACTAGGACCATGCTCAGTGGAAGAAAGGTAGAGGCTACCATGATGAATGAAAAAATGGCAATCAACACCACTAGGGGTTGGCCGCAAGGAGGAGTTCTTTCCCTTTATTGTGGAATCTAGTGGTGATTGATCTCATTGGAGAATTAAACTCTAGGCAGTACTTCTGCCAAGTATACGTAGATGATCTTGTCATAGTAATACTTGGCAAATTTGCTGACACAGTCAAGAATATGGCACGAGGTGCGTTGGACATTGTGCAAGACTGGTGCATAAAACAGGATCGGGGGTTAGTCCTAAGAAGACTGTTGTTGTACCATTCACAAAGAAGCATATCCAACATTCAAGTTGGAATCTAAAGCTTTTCAATGAAGTGCTACCTGTGAAGGGGACAGTGAAATATCTAGGGGTTACCTTAGATGAGAAACTGACATGGACCCCTCACATTAGGAATATTTGCTCCAAGGCAAAAGGTACTCTGGTAAGTACCAGGAGAGCTTGTGGCAAAAATTGGGACCTGAGCCCCAAGGGTATGCACTGGGTATACACCACGGTGATTAGACCCAGGATCACCTATAGGGTGGTCATGTGGTGGAGGAAGGTAGAACAGCAGGTTGCTGCTAAGGAGCTTGGTAAGGTGCAGAGATTAACCTGCTTAGCCATAACAGGTGGAATTAGCAGCACACCAACTGCTGGGATGGAAACCATGTTGGATATGCCCCCATTACACCTTTGGGTCAAGATGGAGGCAGCGGCTGGTGCATACAGACTCAAAACTGGCAAAAACTGGAACTCTTTGGGATATCCAGAATTACACACTAAAATAGTGAGTGAGGTAAATATAGGAAAGGTTGAGGAAATGCCAACTGACTATATTATAAGCCCATACTGCTTCAACAAGCCTTTCAATATAACAATTGGAAGTAGGGAGCAGTGGGAGAAAATAGTTCGACACCGTACGGGGGATATTTTCTGGATCACTGATGGGTCAAAATCAGACCAAGGCGTTGGGGCTGGGATATACGGGGTGACGCCAAGACTGGAGGGCATCATCTCTCTAGGAAACCTGGCCTCTGTATTCCAGGCCGAAATCACTGCCATCAGGGTGTGTGTGGAGGAGAATTTGCGTAGGTGCTACAAAGACCGTAGTATCTATATCTATTCAGACAGCCAGGCAGCCCTGAGATCTTTGGCAGTTCCTACAACATGGTCTAAATTGTTGCAGAATGTCACAGGGTTCTGGTGGAGCTAGGGGAAAGCAATAAAGTAAACCTATTGTGGGTCCCTGGCCACTCGAACATGCCGACAGATTAGCCAGGATGGGGACAGAGACTATTTTATTGGACCGGAGCCTGTCCTGACAATCACCAAGGCAATGATCAAATTGGAGCTACGTAACTGGCTCAGAAGACAGCACATAGAATATTTGACCAAAGTCTATCGACAAAAACATGGCAAGGTAATGATGCCAAAGCCATGTTTTAAAAGAAGCTCTGCAATCCTGGGCCTGAACAGGAGAGAGATTAGACTCATGGTTGGATTGCTAACAGGCCATGGGAATTTCAAAAAACACCTACTTCCAATGGGAATAACAGAAGAGGATCCTAAATGCAGGATCTGTGATGACGGTGATGAAACTGCATCACATCTAATCTTCAAATGCATTGAATTGGAGAGTAAAAGGCACAGAACATTTGGGACAACCAGTACCGAAGAAATTGTGTGTAATAAAGAACTGGTAAAGGGACTCCTTGCACTGTTTAAGGGCATTTGTTGGCTTTACTAGATATACAGGGAGCGATACCACACAATAAACTTAGTTTTGGTGCGGGCAGTGGCGGGTTGGACTAAGACTGTTTTGGGGTCCCTGAGAAAATCAAATCAAATCAAATCAAACTTAAGGTATATCACCAGAGAGAGTGAAATACAGGCTAAGTCACGGTTTGCCCCCAGTTACTGAAAGTTATTCCTTAGTTTATTTGGAACAAAAAATGTAAATACAGTAATGGGAACAGATCCATAACGACAGAGTTCTGAAGCATGTCAGTGTGTGTGGAGCACTACACTTGTGTTTACAGGACACACAATCAGTCTTAGGCAGACAAGTGAAGCAAGCGCATGGTATGTTTGTATAACGACCATGTTTTTCATACCACAATCACTGTTTACTGTTATTTTTTCTGAGTAGAGTACACTTGGCAACATTTTATATGTTTTCATCATAGGAGTATGGAGATATGGTGTACATTTAGGGCTTCTGTGATGGCAATGCGAACACTGCTGTTGCCGAATATTACCAGTGGTATCCTAATCATAGGATTCAAAGTGCCAAAACATTTAGTGGAACATACTGAACATTGCTAGAAATTGATACTCTTCCCAATATTTATATTCACTTTGAATGACAATGTGACCGTTCAGAAGAGCACAGTCCTCGTTCAAGTACAAGATGCCTACTATATGATTGAATGTTTCACAATGTAAGATATGTAGGATTCTTCACAAGAATGGACTGTATCCTTTTCATAGTCAGATGCTTTTTATGAGAAGACTTCCCACAACTTCTTGAAGATCCTCCTCTGGAAACAAGGTGTTAAATTTAAGTCCAACATGATGGAGCACCAGCACCACACTTCCACCATGTGGTAGCAGCTTATCTCCATCAGTCATTCCCAAATTGATGGATGGGTCATAGTTGGGGGGGGGGGGAGGGGGTGCTATCAACTGACTTGCCAGGCCCCCAGATTTAACACCCCTAGAGTTTTGCATCTGGGGGTGGATGAAAGACATCATGTATGCAGTTAAAGTGGAAACATGAGAAGAACTGATATGGTGTATTTTCCATGCTGCAACATCTATAAGGAAGGAGGTTCACTCCCATGGAAATGATTGTCATCAGATGCAGGAAGAAATTTTGCTTTGAATCCATTTTGAATGCAAGACACTGCTACAAAATTGTTTAAATTAATTATTATGTACGACTTTTATAGTGAAATTCCCCATTAAAAGTTTTTTTCTGACATTTTCCTGAGTAGCTCCTTAATTATGGATCTGATCCTATTACTGTATTTACATTTTTTGTTCCAAATAACCTAAGGGATACCTTCCATTGTAATGGATTTAGCCTTAAGGAACATATTTGTTTGGTCAAGTGAACTTCTGGATACCATATGTTACAAAAGCCATACTTATGTACATCTATGAATATATTTGCAGAATACTTTCATATATTATGTAAATACTTTGTCCACTGGGCCTGATCATGTAAAGTGAAGTAAGTATGTTTACAAGAAAGGTGCAAGGATGAATGCCTATACAGTTATTACCAATCTGTTTTAGCACTAATATAATTTTTTAAAATATTTGAGATAGTGTTGAATTCCAGACTAATATCCCACATGGACAACAATAATATCTCCAATAAATCATAGTTTGAAATTAAAAAGAGATGCTCACTGAGAGCACATTCAGTCACCAAATTTTCATGTATAACATAGCAAAATTTCAGTGTTTGGTAATTTATGTAACCCTAAATGAGGCATTTCACTGCATGAATCGTAATATTCTGCTTGGAAAAGTGGAGTTATATTGTATTAATGGTACAATCAATCAAGGAGGAATGATGTATCTAAGAAAATGAAAACAAGAAGTTCTACTTGCTAATTCAACCAATGTAATTGGAAGGGGGGGGAGGCTTATGACTGGGGAAGTATCACATATAGTGTTCCTGGAGGCTTAACCCATTTCTTCCCAGCGTTGGGTACACACAACATGAAATTTAGCCTTACAAAATGCAATCAAAATGGATTTACTATACAAAACTCACCATGCATGTGTATTAAAAGGCTTTAACACTTAGATGAGGAGTTTTGTATAGTAAGTCCACTTCAAATGCATTTTGTAAGGTTAAATTTCATGTCGCGTGTATGCAACGCTGGGAAGAAATGGGTTAATTACATTCACTATTGCTTCTCAGACAGGCAAACACACTTCTAATATGACACACAGAAGTAGTTACTTTTATAGATCTCTCCATTACTGTAATCAATCAAAGCATATGTAAAGAAACATTAAATGTAAATGATGTACACTAGCTGTCTGTGAATGGTTTCACTCTCAATTTGAAAAAGGAATAACATACTCAGTTCTACATAGATGGAGCTACTACACCACTGATAGTTGTAAGATGGGGTGAAGATGTAATAACTAGAACGGAATCTTCCAATTTTTAGATATCCATTTTGAAGAGAATTTAAACTAGAAAAAGCACCGTTTGTAACAACATTGTTTGACCACATTTACACTTAAAATCGTTTCTAACTTTGGGCAGAGAGAAATAATTACGTTGACATATTATTTTCATTCTATAATGCCATATGGAAAAATATTCTGGCTGACTTGTCTTTGTAAAAGTCTTCTTTGCGAAAAACTGTGCTGTAAGAAAAAATAATGTGATGCTCACCTATAATCATCTTGTAGACTTTTGTTGAAGAAATTAGGCATTTTGAGTAATGTTTCATTGTAGGTTATGGCATACTTATTCCCTCTAATTTTTTTTTTGTAACATCCATTAGACATCAAAAGAAACAGTCATGAAGATAATTAAAATACCAGAAAAAGCAACCTTCATTACTTCACTCAAAAAGGGGCTCACAATGCACAAACCAAAAGTTTTGATCTCTTATTGAGTGTTATAAAATATCTAGTATACAGTGAAGGAAAATTTGAAAACAAATTGAAAGAATTTTTCCTGCTTTTTTTTAATCAAATAAATGACAATGTTATTTACAGTTGCTGAAAAAAAGCAATCAATATATATGCATGGTTTAATTAATGAAAAATAGGAACTTTGATGTTGGAAAACTAATTTTACTAACTGACTGGTAATGCTGTGTGCTGTCTATATGCTCCTTGATAATAAGGTACAAACAAAATAACTGGTTGAAATCTTATGGCTATGTGGTCCACTTGTGAATTTATGTTTTTATTAGTGAAACTTTGGACAGAAAGCATAAGAAATTTAAATTAACATAGAAGATTTAATCTGGCTATGACTCCTAGGAAAAGTAAATAGAAATTGTTTTGAATTTTAAAGTACAAAAATGGAAATTCTTATAGAATCAATCTTGCAGTCTTCAGAACTACAGTATATGGGGAGTGTTTCTGTCTCAATCTGTCACAGAGATTTTGCTTCCAGGAAGTTTAAAAACAGTGCATGTTCTGTTAACAGTGCATGATCTGGAAACAATCCTGTAGGCTGTGGCTACACCTTTACTCCACAGAATCCATTCTTGTTGGATAGTTTCTGTAAAGTTGGAAAACTAGGAGAAAAGTAGTGACGGGAGGGAAGCTAAGAGGACAGTGATTGAATCATGCCTGGATAGCTCACTCAGAGCATTTCCACCTTGTGGACATTACCCTCAAAGGCAAAGTTCCAGGCTTAAGTTCCAGTTTTGAACTATAAATGCTTATTTTTATTTTATTTCTTTTCAAAGTGATTCTTACTTACCATGAACTATGTTGTTTATGCGTTCAGCTACAATGTAACCAGAAAATCCAATACTGACACAGAATGCTTGAAACACGATGAATGTAATCCAGTTACTGAACATGATTTTTATTATAGGATATGCCCAAGGTCCACCCATCATGCGACAACCACTCGCCCTGCAAGAAAGAAAAAAACAAATGGAACTTTCAACATATTTTATATTTTATTTATCTTATCTCCAATATAGATGTATTTTGTTTGCTGTTCATATGCACTTCACTTAAAGCAAACTGGTTAAGAGATGGACACATCTATGCACTTTCTACTTATCTATAGAGGTCTAACCCACTAAGGTGAAGAGTGAAAATAATCTAGTACACATAACAGTGACACAAAAAGCAGAAAGGGCAAGCTTTAATTTTTTCCCTGTATTATTGCCCACAAGAGATATAATCTATTTCTTATACATCATTTTGGGCACCAACTGATTTATGGAGGTGAAATTAATTAAATGCCCATATCATTAATTGTGAGAAATTTTCATTTAAAAGGCATGAGAAGGGTTGTCTGTAATGGACTATGAGTTGCTCCCTTATTTATTTCACATGAAATATTGATTAAACAAAATAACTGCTACATTGTAAACTGCTCAGAAACATTCTATATTAACAGGATATCTGTAAATGTGTGTGAGCTTAAAGTTAGTAGAAGCAGGGAGTGAAAGAGTAAGTCTTATGAAATTAAGACTTAGCCTTTCTGTGAAACAAAACAAAACTAAAATCAAAATAAAGAAAGGCTGTTAAAATTTCATATCATTGCACATCTACAATATAAAGAATGTTGTGCTAGATAACAATGAATATCATGATTGTTAACTGTAACCTGTTTGGATCCTCCTTGGTATGCTGTCAATAACTGTTTTGACAAAGTCCCTCCTGAGGTCATATGTGTGTGAGGAGAGTTAACATGATGATGAACTTCAATTTTCAGTTCGTCTACATCTACATCAGATACTCTGAAAATCACATTTAAGTGCCTGGCAGAGGGTTCATTGAAACGCCTTTATACTATTCATCTACCATTCCATTCTTGAATAGCGTGCAGGAAGAAAGAACATCTGAATCTCTCCGTTCGAGCTCTGATTTCTCATATTTTATTCTGATGATCATTTCTACCTATGTAGGTGGGAGTCAACAATATATCTTTGCATTCGAAGGTGAATGTTAGTCATTGGAGTTTTGTAAGTAGATCACGCTGCAGTGATAAATGCCACTGTTGTAATGATTTCCATCCCAGATCCTGTATCATTTCCATGATGCTCTATCCCCTGTATCGTGACAATACAAAATGGGCCACCCTTCTTCCGACTCTCTTGATGACTTCTGTCAAACCCACATGATAAGGATCTCACACTGGGCAGGAATACTATAAATGAGGATGGACAAGCATGGTGTATGCAGTCTCTTTAGTAGTTCTGTTCCATATATTTAACTGTTCTGCCAATAAAATGCAGCCTCTGGTTGACCTTTCCTGTGACATTATCTACTTGTTCTTTCCACTAAGTCTAATGTAATAATAATTCCTAGGTATTTGGTGGAGTTTACAGCCTTCACATTTGATTGATTTATCTTGTAAACAAAGTTTAATGGATTTCTTTTTGTACTCTTGTGGACGACTTCACACTTCTCATTATTTAGAGTCAATTGCCAGTTTATACACTGTACTGATATCTTATTTAGATAATTCTGCAGTTGGTTTTGATCTTCAGATGATTTTGCTAGATGATAAATGATGTTGTCATATGCAAACAACTTAAAAAAGCTGCTCAGATTTTCTTCCACATCATTTATGTAGTTAAGGAACAATAAGACCAATAATGCTACCTCGTGGAACACTGGCTATCATCTCTGTTTTAGTCAATGGCTTACCATCAATTCCTACAAACTGTGCCCTCTGACAGGAAATAGCCTATCCAGTGACAAATCTGGTGTGATATTCCATAGCCATGCAATTTGATTAAAATCAGTTTTTAAGGTACGGTGTCAAAAGCCTTCTGGAAATTTAGACATGCGGAATCAATCTGAGATCCTTTGTCGATAGCACTCATCACTTCGTGTGAGTAAAGAGCTAGTTGTGTTTCACATGAATGATATTTTCTAAATCCGTATTGACCTTGTGTCAATAGATCATTCTGTTCGATATATTTCATAATATTTTAATACAGGATAGGTTGGAAACCCCTGTTGTAAACTGATGTCAATGAAATAGGCCTGTAATTTAGAGGGTTACTCCTACTGCCTTTCTTGAATATTTGTGTGACCTGTGCAACTTTCCAGTCTTTTTGTACAGATCCTTCATTGAGCGAGCAGTTGTATATGGCTGTTAAGTAAGGAGCTATTGCATCAGCATATCAAATAGAAATCTAATGGCTATACAGTCCAGACCAAAAGACTTGTTCTTCTTAAGTGATTTCAGTTGTGTCACTACTCCGATGATATCTACTTCTATGTTACTCATTCTGGCCTCTGTTTGTAATTCGAAATCTGGAATATTAGTTTCGTCTTCTTTGGTGAAAGAGTTTGGAAAAGACGTGTTTAGTAACTCTGCTTTAGTAATGCTAGCATCAGCAGGATCACCATTTCTATCACTTAGTGAGGGTATTGGTTGTGTTTTGCCTGTTAGTATATTTGACATATGACCAAAATCTCTTTGGGTTTTCAGTCAATTTTAGAGAAAGAGTTTCGTTGTGAAAAGTATTTTAAGCATCTTGCATTGAAGTCCTCGCTAAATTTTGAGCTTCTGTGTAGGATTGCCAATCCTGGGGATTTTGTGTTCATTTAAATTTAGCATGCCTTTTTCGTTGTTTTTGCAACAGTGTCCTGAAGTGTTTTGTGTACCAAGGGGGATCACCACCTTCTTTTATTACTTTATTTGGTATAAAACTGTCAATTGCTGTCAATACTACTTCTTTGAATTGAAGCAATATCTGGTTTACACTTACGATTAGGGTTTGTAATGAGTCAAAACAATTTAGTGGATTTCTATCATTCAATCTCACAATGATGGCCCTGTGTTCACTGACACCTGAATCCATTTTGATTCTAAGGCATATTCAGGTGGATTCATATTAGCAGATATCACACACACTCATTCGATCAATTCCTGCTTCACCAGGTGAGGTGATGCAGTGTTAATTCAAGAGGAAGGTGGTTAAAATCCTCTCTGGTTATTCAGATGTTTCCCAAGATATTCCTAAAACACTCCAGACAGATACCGGGATGTTTCCTTTAAAAGGGCAGGGCAGGTCTAATTTCCTTCCCCATCCTTACCCAAACAACGTGAACTTGAACTCCTCTTCTAATGACCAAGCTATTGACAGGCCATTACCCTCTAATCTTTCTTCCTCTTTAACTCCTATTTCCTGGAGGAGATTTATGGTGTGTTCGTGTATTATTGCATTGAAAAATGATATGTTGTTGAATCAGTGCTTATGAAGTAGAAGAATAAATTGAATTGTGTTGTAAGTCTGTTTTGTTACATCACTGATCCAAGTGGAAATGGGTATAAATAAAAATGGGCCAATCTGCGGTTATTATATATTATGCATTCAAAAATGTCAGATCTTGTTTGGGGAAAGAGGTATAAGTTAAGGGGCAGATTTTTCCTGAGTTATACCTTCATAAATTTCTGTATACATTCTGAATACACAGTTGCTTCCCAGGGAAAGAGTAAAAAGTTGACAAAATCTATTAGCCTTAAGATCATTTTACCCTTATCAATGGCAAATAAATTATTGACTCACACTTTGAAAAATCAAATATGTATATAATGAGGATTTCTTAGGGCTGAAATTTTATTTTTGTTTCCTGATAAGTTGTATTTTTGGAAATATAACCCATTCCTCCAAGACAAGTGAATTAGGTGGCCATCATGTGAACCCAAAATAATTTTCAGAGCACTAAGAAACTAAGGGGTCAAAAACCAATGTTTTCTTCTTGTGTACTGTATGTGCTCTCTGGCATAGTTGCATACTTTGCCCCAAGAAATGAAAAAAAAAAAAAAAAAAAATATGAAAAGTAATGTGATGATAGTGTTACTGTGTACATTGTAACAGTGTGGTAATCCTTAATAAATTAATAAGGGGCAATGTATATATTATAATTTCAAATGCCTATCTTCATCCCCATCTGTCACACATTTCAACAAGTTATGACCCCATCATGTTTGAGTTTGATGACAAAAAGGAACATTATTTGCCCTGCTAGTAGGAGACTGTGACTCTGCAGCAGTAACTAATTTGCTTTTTTTTGTGTTTGTTCACTGATACAAGATAGCAAGATATGAGGTACCACTTAACCTTTGGAACAAACAGGGTGGTTATAATTAAAATGTCTGCTTATCGGTCTCTGGTGCATGCTGTATACATTGCAGGATGTTGAAATTTCATGGATATGTTCAGTAACTGGTCCACTTGTGAATGATGATTTACTTTCTGCCACCAGGTGAAAATATGGTAGTGTAAGCAGTAGAATGTGGTATGGGTGCAGGAATAGGGTGGGATGATCAAACACATAACAATGACTCTGACACATATGTTAGGAGATGGTCACAAGTTACAACATGTGTTCAATATTGTCTACTGTCTCAGCAACATGCTGTATCTGTATCATGGCATCGTCAACAGTTGCCTGTAGTAAATCTGCTATATTGTGTCAGTGTATGTTATCCTTTACATCAAGAACAATTGGGATACGTCTCTGAGAGAGACAATTTTTCAAACATCCCCACAACCAGAAGCCACATGAGTTTAGGTTGAGGAATCTGGAAATCCATACATCTTGCAAGTGCTTAGAGATAATGCAGTCATCACTGAAGGTTTCATGAAACACATCTTTGACTTAGCAAACATGTGGTGACACCACATCTTGCATGAAAATAGTGGTATGAACACAATTATGTTCTTACAAAGCTGGAATTATGTGTTGCACAAGGAGATTTTTATAATGTGCAGCTGTTAATTTACTCCTAACAGCCCCAAAAAGCATCATTTCCTTGAAGGCCAAGCGAGGTGCCACAGTGGTAACACACTGGACTTGCATTTCGGAGGATGGTGGTTCAAATCCACCTCCGGCCATCCAAACTTAGGTTTTCCGTGTTTTCCCTATTTAACTGCAGGTAAATGCCGGGTTGGTTCTTTCAAAGACCATGGCTGACACACTTCCCTATCCATACCCAAACACCCTGAGCGTAAGCTATTCTTGATATCAAGTTACAAGTCAGGTAGGCACTGTGATGTCACTGGAAAAAAATTCTTCAGTGCTATTTTAATTTACACAGAATAGTTTCTCTAAATTGCACCAGTGGAAATAATTATATTTCCTTTAGTAGTGGGAAAACAAGCAAATAGCAGGACATAAAATACTGAAGGGTGTAGAGTTTTGTTGACATAACATAGGCACTCTCCAAAAGTGCTGTCACTAGACCTTGTACTATTTAGACCTACACCATCCCTTGCACTAGTCCCATACTATTCAGAAAGAAAGAAGGAAGATTAGAGCATAACGTCCTGTTGACATTTTTGTCATTAGAGATGGAAGACACTCAGTTTTTGTCAGGGATTTGAAAGGAAATCAGACTTGTCCTTGAGGAACCATCCTGGTATTTGTCTTGAGAGTTTTAGGTTAAATCATGGCAAACATAAATCAGGATGGCTGGAAGTGAATTTGAATTGCCATCCTCCCAAATATGAGTCTTGTGTGTTAGCAGTGTGCCATGTCACCTGGTGCCTGTGGTTCAATTAAAGGGAGATCACCAACAAAACAAACATGTTGCAACAAAATATTATCATCTGTTGTTTTTGTTATGGCAGACAACAAACACTTAAAAAGTATAAATTAACATTGGTAGAATGTGTATACTGACAACACCTTATTCAACAGCCTAATTATCATCTCCACATTTGTTGGGAATGAGTTCCCTGATGTCTCAACCACATTATTCACAGTAGTATGAATACTACTGTGAATAGTAGTATTCTTAGTAGTAGAAACTACAAAATATTTGTAGTTTTGTATTAAAACATTATGAGGAGGCTGAGGAGGAGAAATAGAAAATTTCTTCAAAGAGATAGGGAAGAGGAATGCTAAATAGCAGGACATAAAATACTGAAGGGTTTACAGTTTTTTTTTTTTTTTTTTACATAAAATACTCAAATTTGTCTTTGTGAATTATATGAATTCAAAATATTTAAAGTAGCCTTTGCACAATAACAATATTAATGCTTTACTTATCTCTTAACATTATTATTTTACTTACGTTATGCTGTATAGTAGTACCATTCCAACAATTGTTATAAAAGCACGTCTTCTGCTGGGAAATTTAGGTGCACAAATGATGATTTCCATCAGACTAATAACGATTATATTAGTATGTAGACAGTGGTTCATCCAGGACTCCAGGTAACGTTCCATTATACCCCGATCCTCAATCATGTGTGGTGCTGAGAGATACAGACCCCAAAATAAGACCAACACGATCTGTGAAAAGAACACACATTATAAAAGCATTGAAAACACCCACTAATAATAATAATGAATTGTCAACCGATTAATATTTTATCTGACAGTAGCTTAAAATGAATAGCCAAGTTGGAAAAGATAACAATCAATTTACCACATTTTGGGAACTCGAGAAAAGATCTCTCCTACCCAAACATGTTGTGTTGAAAAATTTGCACTTACCAGTAAGTAATTCTACTACTAGCAGGAAGTGGTTATGTCTCAAAAGTCATAAGAGGGCTATCATTAATTAAAACACACTGGAATATTATCCTGTTTTCGCTTACTATTTAAACACCTCACTCTATAGTGGAAACAAATACAGAGGAGTCCCGAAAACTCAGCCTAATGTGGAGTGAAGGGTGGCCGAGTTAGTGAAAATGCTGGGTTATTGGGAATGGTGTTAAAAAAGAAAAGGTAGTATTTTTGTTATAAAATACATTCTGTTGTTACTTTAAAATACAATACAAATGATGTAATACAGTAATACAAAATAAATTTAAGTGAATATCTAAAAAATGATTTTCGTTACTTACAAGTATGTACTTTATTTTACATTTAGAAAACTACTTTAAGAAGGCATACAGCTTTCAACAATGAACAGTATGAACAATAGCAAGGCCTAAGCTGATTTTAAAAGGCACTGTAAAAAAGGCACTCCCATAATTTTGATCACAACTGTTTTTTCATATGAAGATGCATCTACATACATAATTAATGATACTCAAAGGATTTTTAAATAGAGGCTAGGTGGCACAAAAAAAGATTATGTCCAGTCCAATTTATAGCATAGCCTGTTACTGCTACACACTACGATTTCAAAAAATGTTCAAATGTTTGTAAATCTATCGGACTCAACTGTGTGACTTACAAACTACTTCAACTAAGGTAAACTAACCTAAGGACAAAACAAACACCCATGCCCGAGGGGGGACTCAAACCTCCGACGGCAAACAGCCACAACATGGTACTTCAGTGCACACGCCTAAACTGCCATGATTAAGATTTCAGTTCTTTCTTGCATTCTGCGAGCACAGAATAATTCCAAAGGGTGTGCAGGAAAATGGCCGAGTTACCCGGATTTCCGGGTTACTGAGTGCTGAGTTTTTGGGACTCTAGTGTACTATTAGATTGGAAAATACTAAGATGAAACAAAATATTAAAGGCATAAAAAATGTTCAAATGTTTGTAGAACTTATAGGACTTAACTACGGGGTCATCAGTCCCTAAGCTTACAAACTACTTATGAACTTAAGACTAAGGAAGGCACAAATATCCATGCCTGAGGGGGGATTCGAACCCCCGACCATAGTGGCCGTGCAGACCGTGACTGGAGCACCTCAGTCCCCTGGGCCACTGCAGCCGGCTTAAAGGCATCAACTATTATTTGTAACTGTTAATGAACAATTTATTAATTGAAAGAATAATAAGTAGCAATGTTAATGATTATAGAATCATTTTCAGGTACCATACATCAGTATCAATGACACTGTTCAAAGTGTCAGAAATGGGACACTTATCATAAAATGATCTGTATTTTTTAGGCCTATAGTGTTTAACTTTGTAGATATCCTACAGCTCCTTAGAATTGATAGCAACTTTTACAACTAATGTTTTTGTCTTACAGGAGCACCAAATCCTCCTCCTTCAGCTGGTATGTCCTCTCAACATCGATGAACTCCAGAGCCTTGAAATACCCTTTCACTTTATTACTGTTCTTCAAATGTTTATACACAAAATGTTAAACAATCAATCATTCTTACCAATGTCTTTGTGAAATAGTGAGGCCACCAATACTTTAAGATTCGGATGCTCTTAACTACAAAAGAAAGTTTGTATTTCATTCAAGTTTCAATTATTTCCTCATATTTTTAAGCAAATAAATCCAACCCAGTCTTTAAATGACCAACTGATGACTGAAATTTCTGTTGAAGGGCAAGAAACGTATATCCTTGATGTGGATAGTAGTAGTTGATGACCATTTGTAGTTCATGGTGAGTGTCGAAAAGAGCCTTTTTTATTATATGGTTGCGATTCTGTCCAGCAGTTGTATTGCTAAATACATGTAGTTTTTCCACTTCTGCAGTAATCCCATTAAGATGTAAAAGAAACAATTGCATTCTTCATTAGAGCTTCTCTTAGCTCTCAATGATGTTTCCTATACCATGAATGTGAAAAAAGTAAAAACAAAGTTTATTCAGATAGCATATTTCCTGTGGTAGGGCTGCATAAAATTATGAAAGCAATGGCCATGATGTCAGTTTTAGTCTTTCAGATTTCTGTGACTTTCTGCATCTACTGGCAAAACTTCTTGGAAAATCTTTTGTGAACAATCAGTTTAGTGACAGCTGCTTTCATTGCAAGCTCATTAAGACATGATGTTATTCCTGCAGCTCAACCAAACATCAACTTGCACACAGTTCAGGATGGTTAGCAATTAAAAGTTCATGAATATTTTTAACTGTTGAACTGGACTCCAAATAGGTTACAGGAGTGGAAGTGTACTGCAACTCATGTTTGGCAGTGAGGATGTATGTTCTTCAGTTTTAGCTTTGGTCATTATTTCCACAGTTTAAATGCTTTCATCCATTGTCAATATGTAGTGACTAATGTCTAAAAGCTTATTTGAGACATAATGTAAACCAAAATAGACCTTATGACAAATATCAACCCAACTGAATGTGTTTTAGTTCAGAATTTCCAGTGGTTGCTTTATGTCTAGTAAAATTGTGTCTTTTTATCAGTTCTAGCAGATATATGTGTTTATCAGTTTCAGACACCAGCTGCAGAAATTTTTGATCACACACCGTTCTTCTGCAGCACTACAATAAGCAATGTACTTCATATGACATCCATAATCTTGACCAGTTCTTTCAGCCTCCACCAAACAAACACTTACTTGCGACAAATTTTTCTAAGTAAGTCTAAATATATCAGTAAGTGCCAAACAGGCATTGAAACCATACCCACAACCATGGAGAAATATTCAAATGTTTGTAAACCTATTGGACCAAACTGCTATGGTCATCAGTTCCTAGATTTAAAAACTACTTAAACTAACCTGGGGACAAACACACACACACACACACTCACACACACACACACATACACACACACACACACATGATGAAGGACCCGGGGGGAGTGACCATCTGGTCTGTAGCATGATGTCTAACACCCAAACCACCAGATATCAGACAGTCAGATTGGTACAAAACACTATACATCAATAGTGTGTTCGTTGGCGGTTGTGTTCATGCCTGAAGCTTTTTGTACTTAATATTATTTTTTTCATTATTAGGCTACATACTAATATTACTGTAATTATGCTTAAATTTCTTGTACTATTATTATTCTTATTGTTATTACTGTAATTACTATTAATACTGCTACACATGTGATGCAGTTGTTTCTTTATCCTTATGTTCTGTCTGTGTTTGTTTATTTGGTGAAACTGTGAACTAATGTAATCTCCTTGGAACTAACCAAAGAGTATGAACTTTAATTGACAATCATCATGAAGTGTTCATTTAAGGTTTGTTATACTTTCAGGCATAGAAGTAAATCTTTAACAATTCACTCACGGCCAAACTTCTGCTCTTAATTGGAATCTCAAATATTAGACCACTATTTCATATTATTACTGCAGTATGAAAACCATGTCTGAATGCTTTCAATAGCAGATAATCAACTATTGCAGTAGAGCCTGCTTAGTTTCGTTCCTCAGTTTCATAAAAATTATAGGCCTGTATACCAACATATTTTGGCAGTTCCTTATTAGCTTGATAAAGTGAATGTGTAGCTACAAAAAAATATTTAAGCCCATACACAAACAGTTAATATTAGCATGTCACATTCTTGAAGAGATTCAGTTTGATACCCGCCATGATAATAAAAGGCACAGAAGCAAGGACAAGGTGAAAAGACCATTTATAAGGTGATGTAGAATTTAGTCTACTTTGATGTAGTTTTGAAGATATTATGATGTCTGAAATCCGCTAGGAAAAAAAAAGTGACTATGCACGGAGTACGTGAACATAACTTTTTTTTTTCCTCTTTATTGTTCTTTCATAACCCAGGTGGGGTGGGCTGGCAGCACCTGGACACTCTTCAGCCTACATAAATTATACATTTTAAGAAGAATACAACAAAATACAAAGGAGACAATACATATGACAAGGCAAAAAAATGGAAGATGCCCTTCGCTGAAGTGGAGTGATAGGTGTGAAGTGTTATGTAACAACAGAGAAACACTGCACTGAAGCCCTGATGCACTTGGACAGTTAAAAGACGCAGGTGTCAGCTGTAGGATAGTCATTCGCAGTTGCATTAAAAAAGCAATGATGTGTTACATTCCGACAAAGACACATACGATGCACACGTAGATGCAAGGGGGGATTATTTTTGGGGGGAGGGGGCACAGGAACACGTGCCCAACCCCAGAAAGCCTTACAAAAATAATAATAATAATGAGAGAGAGAGAGAGAGGGAAGGGAGGCAAGGTGGTGAAGGTAGGTGGGTGGGGGGGGGGGGGGGGGAGAGAATCTCAGTATAAGAATAATTAACTCTTACAGAAAAACTCAAAGTCCCTGTAATTGACATAATGTAAATGGACTTTTTGTGTTGTGCTTCCTTTTAATTGGTTCTTGCTCCTTTTTTATTGAGAATAAAACTATGTAACGTTTCTGCTATGTTGCAAACTCCTAAAAACTCAGTTGCCAACATAGAAACACGAAATATCTGATACCTAAAATAAAACTTCATTACTGGACATGTGATATTTCACATTTTCGTCTTCTATTTGAAATTCTATTAACACTATTAGTAAAACGCTTTTAAGAAATAGTACGTTGATTTAAATATTACTTTGGCTGACCTTTTACGTAATTTTCATTTTTTAATACTTTCGTAAATAATAGCTGCAAACACTAAAAATGCATTACACTTAGTTTCGGAAATTGCTGAACCTATATAGATACTAATTTGTATAAAAACAATAATACTAGATGTTATAACTATTGCACAACATGATTTCATATATACCTTCTGTTTAAATAAATTAGGGCAGACCATGTTTTATATATCACTAGATCCTAAATTAAATACTGATAATTTTTCATGCACTAAAATTAATAATCCGTTTGGTACTAAGAAACTATCTTCGAAATTAACAAAACTACGACAACCATATACAAATCCGTATTAATAAATAATTTGACCGCAAACTGAAACTCATTAAAATTCCATGTCACAATAATAATACGCCTACACACTATTGGCAAAACAAATATGTGTGCATTTCGAAAGCACAAATAATGTAAATAATTTGAGCACTGTAAACACTAGTCAAAAGGATGACTTTGAATTTGTGTACCACATTTAAATACAAATTTCATGAAACAAGTACATACATTGACATAAATAGTCAAAGCTTAAATGTAATGTTTTAATTTCTGTATTTTGACATATTTAATGTAAAAGAATACTGTTTAATTGTGAATTACAAAACTTTGTCATCAATCTTATTACGTGGTTACGTAGAAAGATGTTTGAGAGAAACCATTGTTTGTTGAGTCTTCGATAGAGTATGCTAGTGGCCAGAAACCTGTAAGCAGCTCTGTTGGCTTGCTGCTGCATTTTTTTATTGTGCAATGTTTAAGTGGAAATAAAATCGTTTCCATATCAACTGAGATGGTTTTAATTTATGAAAAGATCCTGTAAAATCAAATGCTTTAGTGAATGCCGAAGTCAGCTCACAACGCAATGGACCTCAGCCAGCATATAAGTTCAACTTTACCTACAGTGGAATGATTTCGTTATAGACTGTGAACTAATCAACATTTCCGTGATTCAGGAAAAATGTTAGGACTCAGTTTGAGTCATTCCGAAAAGAGGTGATGGACGTTAGAACTAAAAAAAAGTTTGAGTACTGTGGGCAGGGCGAAGCTGGGAATTTGTACCTGACGGGAGGCGTGCCTAGGTAGTCCTTGCAGGTGCGGTGATCACTGTGTTCCCAGTGGTGTAGGGGTCAGCGCAATTGCCTAGAAAGCAGGAGACCCGGGTTCGAGTCCCGGCTGGGTACACATTTTCAGCTTTGCCCAATCGCAGTTGATGTCATATATTCCATGAATAATAAAAAAAAGTCATCTATTGTTTGGTGATTGCTTGGGAGATTTTGTGTATGTTTAATTCATACATAAATAAAGGATTTAACTATGTGAAAAACAATTATGAATTTCTAAGGTTGTGTTCAGACTGGCGCATTCAGGTGTTTTCGGTAATCAGTATATCACCATGGATTCTTTTCCTAGACTTCGATTTTCCAGTTATTGGACCAAATAAAAAATTTCAAAGGCATTTTTCCGCACAGTGGCGGATACAGAATTTTTTCTGGGGGGAAAGGGGGGGGGGCACATGGCTGAGTAGGATGAACATGTCCTTAAAGGCGTTGTGAGACTAATTTTAAAAATACACACACACACACACACACACACACACACACACACACACACATACAATATAAACATATTGCATTTTAGAAATAAATTTTATTATTAAATAGGAAACACAAAAAATATGCACCAAAGCCACAGTCACCTCTTGGAAAAAAACTTTTTGGTATACTTCCTTCTAACTATTAGTTTCGATTAATCCACAATTAATTTCTGTGCTTTATGGCGTCATTTTCATGTTAAATAGTGAAAGCTGCAAAATTTACAACAGAATATATATATACAGAATTCAGAGTCTCAATGCCCTGTGTTCAACTGTGGACATGTTTATTTCATGCTTTATCATCACAAAGCATGAAACACTTGCCCACTGCTGAATACAGGGTATTCAGGCTCTGAATTTAATTCAATTTGTAACTGTTTTTCAGCTTGGCCAGATGGGTATATGAGAATCGCTATATAGAGGAAGCCATGTGAAATTGGCACTGGTTGCTCCACATATTCACAACTTTCGAATAATTGGACTACAAGACTTAATAAGACAGATCACTTGAAAACTCAAACAATTGCATAATACAGTAAAAAAAAAGTTTTGTACAATGATACACACATGATTATGATATTAAATGTGCCAGATGAATTAATGGTGACTGTACAAAAACCTAGGGCATACGGTTCACAAATGAAGAAAACAGTTAAATGTTTCTAATTATGTGGAATGAAACTGGTAAGGTCTCGGTGCCTAGTCTTACAAACTACTTAAACTAACTCATTCTAAGAACAATGCACACCCATTCCAGAGGGAAGACTCGAACCCCTGATGGAAGAAGCTGTGTACTCTACAACATTGCGCTCCAGATCACATGGCCAATCCGGTATGGTGCACATGGTTTGTCATTTTGATAAATGTCAAGTTCCATACTCCCGATACTCTTTTTTTTTTTTTTTTTTTATTTTGTGATAAATTTTTAAACTTTTCACTGTTTAATGCAGTTGGATCATTGGAATATTTTTTTAATCATAGGTTCTTGAGAACGACATCATAGTGCGCCGAAACTAGTAGTGCATTGGTACTTAGATAGTAGCCTGTAGGGCGTGGTGAGACGTGAAAGTGCCCCAATTGGGAGCTCCAGATGGCCAAGCGTTTAGGCAATAAAATGAAGTTTGATACGGGTCTATCACAATATGCATCTTATCATCTGTCCGTGTGACGGCGTGTTTAGGAAGGGTTGTTTGGCTCAGCGGTAAAAGATCAGATTCGTATTGAAGAAGTCTCGGGTTCAACACCACCCGGTGGCAAAATTTTATTTTGCTCGTTGGCAATGTGTACACCTACATATTGTTCCCGTAGGGATCGTGAGGACGAGATTAGATTAATTACATCACGCATGGAGGCATGTAAACAATCATTCTTCCACGCTCAATACGTGAACGGAATGGGAAAAAACCCTACTGACTTGTACGGTGGGACGTACCCTCTGCCATGCACTTCACAGTAGTTTTGCAGACTACTGATATAGATTGACGTCAAAATTAACCACAACATCATATAGGTTATTTTATTAATTTATATAAGCAAAAAAAGAAAGGGCATTGGATAAACATTTAAATAGGGACTGTAGTTAAAACGTACTTGGGGACGTCGTGTAAGTAAATCGATACTTCCATTTTTTTTGCAATTGATCAATTACATGTACCGGGGTGATGGGGTGATATTCATCGAAAAAACAGGGTAAGCAATAATTTTGACCTCATCTTGCGCACGTTATGAACGCCGCCCTTTTGCAGTTACATGTTGATGTTTTTTGTTTTTAAGTGCACATACATACAAAATAACATATTTGATGTTGTGGTTTATTGTGAAGTCTGTAGTGTACACATTGTGAAGGAGCAAAAACATATTTGCCGACAGGCGGAATCGAACCTATGAACCTTTCATTTTAAAAATCCGATCTCTTAACGCTGAGCCAAACACCGCTTTCTGAATAGACTCTGTCAGGGGCAATTAATAAGGTGCATACCGTGCTAGATCTGTATCAAAATTCCTTTTATTTCCTAAACGCTTAGCCATCTGGAGTTCTCACTTGGTGCACTTTCATATCTCACCGCGCCCTACATGTACCATAAATTTGGAGGAATTCGGCGATGACGAGTAGGCGTCCTCTCCTTGTAAGAAAATGAAAAACGTTCTTTTACGGTTTGAGACCGTTTACCGAACTTGAACCAGGATCTCAGACTGTGGCGGTTAACAAATGAGCTACGTCAGTGCTCGACCTTGAAGTTCCATTCTTTCTACATCCTTACTAGTCGATTTTTTTTATTGTGTTGGTAGATACTATGCTACAGGACATAGTTCCTGGATGATCCCTGAATACTGATCATTCCTCCCATGACACCATACAATGACAGCGCTAGCCCTAAAACAGACACAGGAGAGCGTAGGCGTTCTATCATGTAGTAAGTAAACAGTTTACAGTTGAAATTTCCAGGCTGATTAAAACGGAGATGCTTGCTGAAAATCGAACACGGAACCTTTGACTTATATGGGGAAAGCTCTGTCACTCTCAGACATCTCAAACCTTCCGAATTTCTCAGAAGTTTGTGGGACTGGCATTTCTAAAGGAAAGGATACTTTGGAAAAGGGTGTAAGCAAAGACTTGGAGGTTATTTCAGGAATTAATTTCCACTCTGCAGCTGAGTGCGGGCTGATATGAACATTACTAGTACATCATGATATTAATACATGAACACGAACATTTAAGTTCGGATTTTTAATATAAATCATACAAGGAGGCCAATAAAATTTATTTTATTCGAAAGACACACAATAAAAACATGTGTGTCTGCAGCTATTTAGAATGGTAAAAGAAAATAGGTGCTTTCATAACTATAGCTCCCACGTTGTCTTCCCCATTACGCATTAAAATCTCCAATAAAAATACTTGAACATCGAAGATTGAAGTGTAGGCAACTTCTGACCTGCATACCGATCAGGTGCTAGAAATGACAGACGGAAGTAGCGGAGTTTCGTAAAACTGCATTCTACTGCAGTTAATATTTCAATTGTTGACTTTTGCAGTTCATAAACGTATCTACGTAGTCTTTTCATTGGCTATCGAAGATGGGTGGAGCTGGCAAAGGGACGGAGCCTCAGCTATTTAAGAGCAGCAAACCTTGCTCCAGCCAGCAGTGACGCACTAGAAGGCTCCAAGTTTCCTGCCAGCTCCACAACATCAATGGATATAACATCGTTTTATTTCTCTTTATTAATTTAGTTAAGTTTGACACTAATGTATATTGCTGAAAGTCCTCTAAATGTAATTATGATATATTTCAGAGCTTAATTTCCTGAAGATGGTGTAAAATAAGACCGAAACTAGTCGAAAAAAATAAAATGTTTTGCACTCTAGACTGTTCTCTATATATAAATCTGAAATATTCACATTTGTCTGCACATGCTTTCTTTGGAATTGAAATTGAAGTCGGAGGGTATTTCTCCCCTGTCTCATACATCTTGCATACCAGGTGGAACAATTTTTTCATGACTGGCTCTCCTAACGTTATCAGCAGTTCAGAAGGATTACCATCTACTCCAGGGGCCTTGTGTCTACTCAAATCTTTCAGTGCTCTGTCAATTTCTTCTTGCAGTATCATATCTCCTATATCATCTTCCTCCACTTCGTCTTCCATTTCTAGAACACTGGCTTCACAATGGGAGAATATTAATTATTATTTGGTCAGTGGAGTAAAATGTTTATGTGGCGTAGTACCCGGTAGCTCTATGGCATTTACGTTGGACATTTGGTTTGGGACAAAAGGCTTTGCGGGAGGGGGGAACAACTAACAGTCAATAGCACAGTTGATTGTGTATTCTCTTTTCGATTACAGTGGTCCTAGCCCGACAGATTATGATCACTACGAATCATAGCTGCCGGACAAGAACAGATTTCATATTCCTTGATTGCATAAAAGCGTTTGACGATTGACACGGTGGCCTACTGCAAACCAAGGTACGAGGTAATGGAATCGGTTCGGCCGCGGTGGAGTAGCCGAGCGGTCTAAGGCGTCTCGCTGCGGAGCGCGCGGTTGCTCGCCGTGGAGGTTCGAGTCCTCCCTGGGGCATGGGTGTGTGTGTTTGTCCTTAGGTTAGTTTACCTAGGTTTAAGTAGTTTTGTAAGCTAGGGACTGATGACCACGCAATTTGGTCCGATAGAGTTACAAACATCGGAACATTTTGAATCGGTTCGCACTTATGTGAGTGGCTGGAAGACATTTCAAGTCACCGAATCCAATACATTGTCCCCCAACGACAGGGACAATATCACCGGGACTGACCCAATGAAGGTCAATAAAACCGCTATTATTCTCCATATACGTAAATAATATGACGGGCAGAATGACAGGCAATCTGCAGCTGTTTGCTGATGATGGTGCAATGTTCAAGACGGTGTCGTCGCTGAATGACTACAGAAGAATACAAGATGAAGTGGGCAGAACTTCGTTCGAATACTCCGTTAGCGGTGTGCTACTTGAGATGGTCACATCCATTAAATATCTATGCATTACACTGGAAACCGTTTATAAAGACAAAGAACTGTGCTTGTCCTATAACACACTGTTTCACACACTGACTTTCTGTCAATCACTACGTACTGTGTCCTGTTCGACAGGAAATCACGAAACCTATCACACAACTGAGATGTCCGTTAGCGGTGTGCTACTTGAGATGGTCACATCCATTAAATATCTATGCATTACACTGGAAACCGTTTATAAAGACAAAAAAAACTGTGCTTGTCCTATAACACACTGTTTCACACACTGACTTTCTGCCAATCACTACGTACTGTGTCCTGTTCGACAGGAAATCACGAAACCTATCACACAACTGAGATGATATTACTTATGCACGCAATACGATTAGAAGGCTCTTGTGAGGTACAGTGTCAGAAGCCTTTCGGAAGTCTAGAAATATGGAATAGAATTGACATATCTTGTCGGTAGCACTCATCACATCATGTGAGTAAAAAGCTAAACGTGGCTGCGGAGATATGGCCGAGCGCTCTAAGGCGCCTTGCTGCGGAGAGCGCGGGTGCACCTCATAGGAGGTTCGATTCCTACCTCGCTCACGGGTGTGAGTCAGTTGTACTTAGATTAGGTTAAGTTATTTTCAGTAGTATGTAAGCCAAGGAACTGATAACCTCTGTAGATAAGTCTCATAGAGTTACATTTTTTGATTTGAGCTAAACGTGTTTCACAAGAACGATACTCTCTGAATTCGTGTTTACTATGGGTAAATATATAATTCTCTTCCAGGTAGTTCATAATGTTGATCAGTGCTACAAGAGATGCAGGGGATCTAAGGGAAAGACACACTACGTAATCCTAAGTGGACTGGCTCTGTTTTAATCGTCAAGAAACGTCCCGGAAGGTCGCACACACGCTAGGCGCGCCAAACAGCTGTGCTTTATCAACCCTGTTGCGTCACTGCCAGCTGATAACCCTTACCACGCTTTAATGTCGCGGATTCCGTTCTCTTCATCAACAGTAATTAAGTAGATCTTTACACTGCAACGCGAACAAGTGCCATGATAGCGATACATAAAGATCCGGTGTTGTATGATTCATGATCTAGTAGCACATGCCAAGCTTTTAGGTAATGAAATACATGTCTGTGTAAGTCCGGTGTAGTTATCACTTTCTATTAATCCATCTCAATACAAATTTCTGCACGTTAATTTTCATACTGCTAAACAAGTGATTATAATTCCCACCTTACAATAATTCATGATGTCGTCAATTACCTTCCCCTTCTGTTCCCTATTACTTTTTTCTTCCCTTTTCTTCAACCTGCTCCGAAAGCTAGTGCTATTTTTCATCCTTTTTCTTCTTTGTATGACCATCGCGGTACAGCACTAAAGTAAGTACTGGCCAGGCAATCTAGCTCTTTTGAAGAATAATTTATCATCTCTGTGGAGAATCTCCATCAGTAATCGAATACCTAAATGTAAAGCAGATAACCTTTAAATTCTGTATTACAGGGTCCTAATATTAATTTCAGAAACAAAATTTCGAATTGCAGTAAGGCAATTGATTTCGTGCTACCAATAGTTATTTAACATAATCAGAAAATGAAACTTTTTGAACTTCCTGTCCACCAGTACTGCCTGAACCTGGGTGCAAGAATGGCAAAAAGTCATTTTCTTCGGATGAATCCGGGTTCTGTTTACAGCATCATGATTGTCACATCCGTGTTTGGCAACTTCGCGGTGAACGCACATTAGAAGCGTGTATCGTCGTCGCCATACTGGCTTATCACCGGGCGTGATGGTATGGGGTGCCAATGGTTACACGTCTCGGTCACCACTTGTTCGCATCTACGGCACTTTGAACAGTGGCCGTTACATTTCAGATGTGTTACGACCGTGGCTCTATCCTTGATCCGATCCCTGCGAAACCCTACATTTCAGCAGGATAATGCACGACCGCATGTTGCAGGTCCTGTACGGGCCTTTCTGGATACGGAAAATGTTCGACTTCTGCCCTGGCCAGCATATTCTCCAGATCTCTCACAAAATGAAAACGTCTGGTCAATGGTGGTCGAGCAACTGGCTCGTCACAATATGCCAGTCAGTACTCATGATGAACTATGGTATCGTATTGAAGCTGCATGGGAATCTGTACCTGTACATGCCTTCCAACCTCTGTTTGACTCAATACCCAGGCGTATCAAGGCCTTTATTACGGCCAGAGGTGGTTGTTCTGGGTACTGATTTCTCAGGATCTATGCACCCAAATTGCGTGAATATGTAATCACATGTCAGTTCTTGTATAATATATTTGACCAATGAATACCAGTTCATCATATACATTTATCCTTGGCGTAGCAATTTTAATGGCCAGTAGTGTATTTATGATTTGCTATTCTTTATTCATGATGATGCGAAGCTAGTTATTTTTGCAGATGATACAAGTATAGCAATCAAAACCCGACAAACAAGAATTAACTGATGAAATTGTAAATGATGTCTTTCATAAAATTGTTAAGTGGTTCCCTGCAAAAGGACTCTTATTACATTTTCCGTATAGTAAATGGCATGACAGTATTAATAAATAAGGTCTGTGAACAGAATCTTGTAGGTAAGGTAAAATATTCAAAGTTTTTAGGTGTGTGCATTCTACATCTGCATAAATACTCCGCAGCTGCCCCACAGGTGCGTGGCGGAGGGTATCTAGTACTACTACTAGTTATTTGCTTTCCTGTTCCATTCCTAAATATATGGAGGAAGAAACGAACACTTTTATGCATCTGTACGAGCCCTGATCTATCTGATCTTTGTGTTCTTTACGCGAAATGTAGGTTGGCGACAACAGAATCTTTCTGCGGTCCGCTTCAGATTCCGGCCCCCTAAATTTCTCCAACAGTGCTTAACGCAAAGAATGTCGTCTTCCCTCCAGTGATTCCCATTTGAGTTCCCAAAGCATCTCAATAACACTCGCGCATTGATCGAACCTACCAGTAACCTAGCGGTCCGGCTTTGAATTGCTCCCATACCTTTCTTCAAACCGATCTGGTGGGGATCCCAAACACTTGAGCAATACTCAAGATGGGGTCGCACAAATGTTTCATGTGCTGTCTCGTTTACAGACGAATCACATCTTCCCAAAATTCTCCCAATAAACCGAAGTCATGAGAGGAAAGGGCTTCCTATGGCCGTGCTGATGCACGGACAGCAGCTTTTCCGCCTCAAGGAAATTGAATTGGATACAACACATTGATGATTCACCGAAACTTTTAAGTCGAGCAAGTTATGCCATTTGCGTCTGATAAATATCTCATTAAGTTAACTTACTATATCTATTTTCGTTCACTGATTTCATATGGCGTTTGGTGTAATTCGTCATTTAGCAGAAATAGTATTCATTGCACAAAAACGTGTAATTAAAATAATTTATGGAGCCCACCCAAGATTAACCTGCAGATTCCTATTTAAGAATCTACGGATCTTCACAGTAGCTTTACAATATATATATATATTGAAAATGCCGCCGTGTGTGAAATCAGATCTGAGATTCGTTTTCTAAACGCAAAGAAAGTTAAACCAAAGGAAATTCATCGGCAAAACTGAGAGTTTTACGGACAAAATGCTATGAGTGATTCAACGGTTAAATGATGGCTCAGACTGTTGAATGAAGGACGTGATCAAGTGCACGATGAAGAACGAAGTGGGTCTGTGGTTACTGGTGAACTAGTTCACACGATTGATATAAGATTAAGCACTTACTTCCCGTGCTATGGAAGTTCCGCGAATCTCACGATCACTAATTCATGAAATTGTTACTGAAAAACTCAAATTTCGAAAACTGAAGAGATGAAGAATGCAATGGTTTCATTCCTCGGATAATCACGGGAGACGAAACTTGGGTATCATACGACACCCCTGAAAGAAAGAGTCAATCAATGGAATGGAGGTACACTTCATTCCCAACGAAAGTTGAGCCTAAGCAAATCTTGACACCTCTAAAAGTCATGTGCACCGTTTTTTGGGACAGAAAAGGCATTTTACTGATTGATTTCTTACCACGAGGTCAAACAATCACTACACATCGTTATTGCGAGACCATGAAGAAATTGCACCGCGCAATACAGAACAAGCGGCGAGTACTGTCGAAACGGATATTTTTTTCCCCAACGATAATGTCCGACCTCACACGGCAAACGTGACCAAACAACTCTTACGGGCCGTGTTTGATCATCCTCTGTACAACCCGGACCTCTCTCCGACTTTAATCTCTTCTTACACCTAAAAATTTGTCCTTGGTGGTCAACACTTCAACAATGATGACGAACTGAAAGAACATGTTACCACATGGTTGAATACAAAGGCGGCAACCTTCTATGAAGTAGACATACAAAAACTTGTGCTATGCTATGACAAGTGCATATAAAATTTCGGAAGCTATGTAGAAAACAGTTGTAGATTTTTGTACAATAAATATTTTTTCTGTATCTGTACAGTGAAAGGATGATCTCCACTATTCACGGTTAAATATAACTTTGGCACATAAGGGGATGAATTATGCTACCACAAAAGTCTTTGGCCACTTAACAAATAACATCAAATGTCTGACAGATAGCCGACCAGCATTTGAAAACAATTTGAAAGAATTTCGGAATGACAACTCCTCCTACTCAGTAGATTTTTTAAGCAGAAATGAGTAATTTTACTAATTAATAAATAATAAAAAATAAAATTAAAATAAAATGTACTTCATGTAATGTTATCGTTTACTAAACTCATATGTTCCACGTCATTACGAAATCTCGTATTCATGGTTTATGGAACAAGAATGAATGTAATCTAATCATCTGATCGATGCTACGGAACTACTGTCTCGAGATAAACCAGCCACTCCAGCTCAACGCCATATTGGAATCAGCATACACTATATCACAGTAACACACGTACAGCCTCTCTGATACAAATCCGACGCGTATAGCAGCGGTTATAGCCACCATTGCTGGTATCTGTTTTCTTTACACCGAGTTACATCGAAAATAAATTTGTCTTTGATATCTCCTGTTCCCACCCTCATGAACCACAGACATTGCCGAGGTGTGGTGGATACCCGTACCCTAGGTGCAACCACAGCGGAAAGGTGTCTGTGGAGAAGCCAAACAAACGTGTGGTTCCTGAAGAGAGGCAGCAGCCTCTTTAGTAGTTACTGGGGCAACAGTTTGGATGATTGACTGAGCTGGCCTTGTAAACATCAGCTAATGTGGCTTTGCCATGCAGTTACTGTGAACGGCTGAAAGCCAGGGGAAACTACAGTCGTTACTTTTCCTGAGGAAATGCAGCTCTACTGTATGAATATATCATGATGGCATCCTCTCGGGTAAAATATTTCGAAGGTAAAATAGTCCCCCCATTCGGATCTCCGGGCGGGGACTACTCAGGAGGATGCCGTCAAGAAAAACAAAACAGGTATTCTACGGATCGAAGCGTGGAATGTTAGATCCCTTAATCGAGTAGGTAAGTTAGAAAAATTGAAAAGAGAAATGGATACGTTAAAGTTAGATATGGTGGGGGATTAGTGAAGTTCGGTGGCAGGATGAACAGGATTTTTGGGTAGTTGAGTAGTTAAAAATGCAAAATCAGTTGGTGGTAAAGCAGGTATGAGAATGAATAAGAAAATAGGAATGCAGTTAAGTTACTATGAACAGCATAGTGAACGCTTTACCTTAGCAAGCAAAGCTAGATACGAAACCAACACCGATCACAGTAGTAGAAGTTTATATACCAACTAGCTCTGCCGATGATGAGAAGATCCGAAGAAATGTATGAGAAAATAAAAGAAATTATTCAGAACGTTAACTGGAACTGGGTATTAGGAAAAAGAAGGGAAGGAAATTGAGTAGGTGAATATGGACTGGGAAAAAGAAATGAAAGAGGAGATCGCCTGGTAGAAGTTTGAGCAGAGCACAATTTAATGATCACAAACACCTAGTTCAATCATTATGAAAGAAGGTTATATATGTGGAGAAGAGCAAGAGGCACTGATAGATACCAGATTGATTTTTTAATGGTAAGACAAAGATTTAGAAACCATATTTTAAACTTTAAGGTATATCCAGGGGCAGATATGGACTTATTGGTTATACATTAAAACTTAAGAGACTACAAAGAGGCAGAAAATTAAGGAGATGGAATCTAGACAAATTGAAGGAACCTGAGGTGGTGAATTTTTGTTAAATAAATATTTCATATTGCCGACCAAACTGAAGCTTCTTATTTTATTGCATTATTGTGGGGCGTGGCACAGTTGCCGTTATGGAAACAAGTTACAAGAAGATAACTTCTGATGGCCGAAGTAAAGAATATATAGAACGCACAATGGCAACGGGAAGAAAAGCGTTTCTGAAGAAGCGACATTTGTTGACATCCAATATTAGTTTAAATTTTAGGAAAGTATTTCTGAAAGCATTTGTCTGGGAGTGAATCGTAGACGATAATGAATTCAGACAATAAGATGACAGACACTTTGAAATGTGGTGCTACAGACGAATGACGAAGATAAGATGGATAGATATCTTGAGTAATGAGGAGATGCTTAACAAAATTGAAATAAAAAAAGGAGTTTCTGGCATATGACTAAGAGAAGGAATAGTTTGGTGGGATACATTCTGAGACATGAATGTGACTAAGAGAAGGAATAGTTTGGTGGGATACATTCTGAGACATGAAGGAATCGTCAACTTCGCTTAGAAGGAAGTGTGTGGGGTAAAAATCGTAGAGGGAGACCGAGGGACGAATACAGTAAGCAGATTCAAAAGGATGTAGGTTGCCGAACATATTCTCAGATGAAGAGGACGCCGCGGCGGTGCAGCCGAGCGCATTGAGGCACTATGCTCCGATGCGCGAGGCCGTTCCCCGTCGGGGGTTCGAATACCCCCTCGGGCCTGGATGTTTGTGCCGTCTTTAGTATAAGTTAGTTTACAAGTAAAAAATACAAGTTTGTATAGCTTCTGGGACTTAACTAAGGGGCCATCAGTCCCTATACCTAGAAACTACTTATGAACTAGCCAACACTAAGGAGGGCACAAATATCCGTGCCCGAAGGGGGATTCGAAGCCCCGACCGTAGTGGCCGTGCAGACCGTGACTGGAGCGCCTCAGTCCCCTTGGCCACAGCGGCCGGCAGTTTACAAGTAGTTTGTAAGTTTAGGGGCTAATGACCCCGCAGTTAAGTCCCATAAGCTAAACAAACATTTGAACATTTTTTTTAAGCACAGGACAGGGTAGCGTGGAGAGCTGCATCAAACCAGTCTGCAGACTGAAGACTAGAACAACATCTCCGGTTCTTCTTGAAGTTACATTTTGAATGGCCTGAAATGTGTATGGTTCTGCCAAGGGCCGTTCATTATTCTAGTGCCGTTAAAACAACCATAAGTGAACAAAAAAGACAAATGTACTTACAGTGTTGATAGGAACAACACATGCCGGGAACAGGAAGTTACGAACTGCCAAAGCTGCTCTCCTGGAATAAGGAAAGTGTCCTGGAAACGCCTTCACAATGTCCACCCAAAGGCTGCTGAAGACGTACACCTGCTGAAGGACCTGTAACAAGTAAAGAAGAAGCACAGCTGTACAGTTGGTTCTCAGCTCTGGTGTATTTAAGACTAGGAACCTCGAGTTGCTTTGAAATGCGAGGCAGTGTCCTCAGACATGCTTCTCCTAAACTTCTGTGTATCCATTTCTTCCGACAGAACCCGCTATACTGGAGAGGAAGAAGGATGGAGAAAGAGAGTAACTAAGAGGAGATGGTCTAACACAGGGGTCACCAAAATACGGCCCGCGAAAGGATTTGATCCAGCCCGTGTTTAAAGTTGAGCTTTTCATAACGGAGAGCGCGATTTTCGGTTGATTAACTCAGAGGGGTTGCTAGGAGCATTGCAGGACTCAATACACGTTCAAAATCGCTTCCGTTTGTTCGTAAGTAAGAGAGACACTACTAGGAGCGCTCTTCCTCCAGGCGATCGTGTTTTCTCGTTACAAACTATATTTTGCTGCGTTAATGTTGTTTTGTTGTTCCATGATTTGCACGTTCTTTGTTCAGAGTACTTGTGTAATATGTGAACTGAAGCTAAACATAGAGAACAGTTGATACTGAGAGTCGTATATCCGTTTAACATGGACCGTGATATGCCTTGTTAGAGAGAAAGGCAACAAAATAACGTGTGGGCTGTGTAATGAAGCTATTGTTATCTATGCTCGAGGAATATAACAAACGTCGTCATTAAGAAAATAGCATGCTGCACAGTTTGATGAATTCAATGACAATGCACGTGAACATAAATTTGAAACATTAAAACGTGGACTGTATGTTTAAAAGGCAAATTTCGTACCTCACACTAACTGTACTATGGAGTAATAAAGATAAATTCACGTTTTTGCTGAATATTGTGCCAGTATTAAAAAACATTAAGTATCCAAATTTTTATGAAGATGTGTGGTAACAGCCGTTATATACTTTAAAAATGCATATTGGCAACCATCAGTTGTTGGTACATTGTCTGTCACCTTATCCATGTCAAACAATAAAAGATAATTAAATTGTCACTTGATCCAAGTTATTTTTCTTATTCAAGACTTAATGTCTAATGACGTATCTTTTATTGTTTCACATGGACAAGGTGGCAGACAATGTACCTAGTAATCTGTTTAATTTACTTTTCTGATGGTGGTTCATAACCGAAACCGGTAATGTTGTAAATATAATAAGCAGCTGATCGTTGGCAATATGCATTTTTAAAGTGCATTAAATAACGCTGTTTCCATCCTCTGCGAAAATGTTCGTTCATATACAAGTTGGGATTCTACAGATCTTCTTTAGAGATATGTTGATGTATTTTGTGGAGTTAAATAATTCATATGTTATTTATGTTTCTTTGGCAGTGGAATGAGAAATGTCGTGATAGTCATATTGTATACGATAGAAACAGGGGTGTCAGACATTTTGATGACGTTATAGGTCAAATTATACGGCTGGTATTTCAATTTTCTGTACTTCGAAACTATGACATTCGGCCCCCATTCAGAATCGAAACTTGAGATGTGGTCCCCACGGTCAAATGATTTGGAGACCCCTGGTTAACAGAAAATTACAGTAAATGATTACCCGGATAACACACCGGTTTTAGCTGTGCGGTACATAATTACTTTGAAATATGCTGTACTAATAATTGTTTTTTTATTATTTTATCTCCACAACAAATGTGATATTATTTACAAAGGGGGGTGCCATACCCAGAAAACGTCCATGTGCAGTGCGGCGTTCTTTCCGAAACCAGATCTCAAATGTTCAAATGTTTGTTAAGCTTATGGGACTTAACTACGGGGTCATCAGTCCCTAAACTTACAAACTACTTATCAACTACCTTATACTAAAGACGGCACAAATATCCATGCCCGAGGGGGGATTCGAACCCCCGACCGTAGTGGCCGTGCAGACCGTGACTGGAGCGCCTCAGTCTCCTCGGCCACCGCGGCCGGCCAACCAGATCTTGGGAGCGTAGTATTGAGAGGAATGTCCTGTTTAATCGACACGACAAACTCTCACATTTTATGTAATTACGTGCCAGAATTGCGATCAGTTTTATTTTTTGTTCCAGTTTCGTTGTTATTTATGATCGGCATAAACAACACAGCGGTCGTGGCATGCTTCACAACTAGCGAATGTGTGATATATGGTGCTACCCTTTGACACGTATAATCAATGTGTGATACGCTTCCTTTCCATCTTTCTGCGCGTGTCAGAGTGAAGCTTAATTCACTAAACTAACAGACTAACTCTGCTCATTAGGAAATAAAGATGCGAAAACTGCGTCCTGTAAACCATTTCCAGCTCAACTTTTATTAATTGTGAACAAAAGCATTTCTTTGCATATTTCTATTCATTATGATTGAATTTTTTAAATTTTTTTGAGATTTTTCTTCTTTTAGTTTTTGGAGGGAAATTTGGAATGACTTCATATGCCATCATTGGACAGGATGTGTTTCGTTTATCGTACCTTACAATTTTTTCAAACTATTTACTACTGATTTAGACATTTATTAATGAAATTTTCAAATTATTATGTTTCCTTCACCTTGATATAATATTATGTAAGTCTTGCTGTTAGTACTCTAACTTAGACATTAAGAAAGAAAAAACAACGTATTTTGTCAATGTGTTATTGCCTAATACTCCTCAGTTTCCTCTAAGTAATTGTAGCCAAGCTAGCTGCAATGAATTTTCGGAAGTCCTGCATTGTTTTTATACTCTTTGTTCAAATTGTTGGGTTGAGAGTAATAGGTACAGATGACGGTGCCATATGACATCATTGGGCTGGAAAGAGTTAAATACGGATATTCCGTTAACAGGCTGCCTGATAAATTGTCTGTGTTCGCAGCAGTCTGTTCCCGCTCCAGAAGCCAACCAGCTGTAGGAAGCCAATAAAGCGCCCTGACGCCTAAAACAGGACGGCGATGCAATGAAAGGTGTATATGGCAGTGTGCTGTGTATGTTTTGCAGCATCAAGGAAAACTGCCATTGTAGTATTGAGCGTAACACATTCGTGGTTCGATGCACAGTCGAGTATTTAACCTGTGCAAATAATTTGTTTATGTGATAAAGACTAAGTTGCGCCTGTTTTGGGGCCGATGTTACATACGACTGGCAGGTGTACATCATCATCTTTGGTTATCGTGCCAGACTAGTATTACACCTGGCACGATTCCGCGATGTAGGTTCCCAAGGTCACGCCGCTCAAGGTCGTCCGTTACTCTTGTAGGCGGACATGTAGGAACTTGCATATCGATTGTAGAGTAATATCTTTGGATTTTTGTTCGTGTATTGTTTTTAGGGAAATAAGGAATATTAGAACCTCAATAGAATATTAATAAAGTCCTTCCTCAGACACACAGCCGTAGGCTGATCACGTAGATTGACAAAGTGTTTTCATGTATTAATATTAACTATGACAAAAAAACTAGTTCTTTAATTCTACACTCCGAGGAGTGGAGCTGGCTATTTGAGATCCAGCCGATTAAAAGTCGCTTTTCTATTCTGCCAATTATAAGACAGGCTGATAGTGGGACAAACGGGAAGCACAAGTGAGGTAGGAGCGGCTGACCAGTTAAGTCGTATGCCTTGCAACCAAGGAAAACCTCCTGCAAATCTTGGTCGGACCCAAGGAATTGGGACCACATTAATTTATTTCTGGGACATTTTCACGGTCAAAAAATTAATTATCGGGACAGCGCGAGTGCAGTCCCGAAAACAAAAAAACTTGGGCGCCCAAGTTACTCTCGTATACTAACGAAGATCATATCGGGCAAATAAAAATGGACGAGCCTCTCCTTGATAAGATTTTGAGAGAGAGAGAGAGAGAGAGAGAGAGAGAGAGAGAGAGAGAGAGAGAGAGAGAAAAGAGACTTCATTTATATCATAGATAAACTAAAGATAGTACTACATAAGTAAATGCCTAAGATCTGCATCAGTATTTCACTAGTCATGACGTCTGGCTGCCATGCAGAGGTCCCGTGTTGAATTCCAAGTGTTGCCAGGAATGTTTCCTTGAAGGGCTGCACTGCCAAGAGAGTCTCGTTGCGGCCAATTGAGGAGGCACATTGAGAGAGCAGTAGCGGCAAGGTCAAGGAAGCCGTCAACGGCAGCAATATCAGTGCGCTGACCTAAAGCCCTTCGCACCGCAAACAATGACGCCTTTGGCAGAGAATGACAAGGTCGAGATTGAGACATCAAGGCCAGAGCGCGGAGCTTACTGCCTAGTTTTTTTCCAAGGATATTACGATCATTTCTGTAAAGTGTAAGTAGACTCAAACAGAAGCTATCTTGTAGGGTTTGTAGTCGGTTTGATTGCAAACGTCGTCTTATCATCTATAATCCCGAAAACATCCCACCATTTAAATACGCTGAGAAGAAACTTGGGAATAATGTGAAAGTTAACGAATAATGAGAGACATACCGTTGTAGTAACATACATAATGTAGTAAATAAAGAGTGCATAGAGCTTTAAGTTAGTATACGTAGATTTTAAGTAAGCCATTATAATTCGAGCAAGATTGAAACAGAGAAAAAAATGCATAACCGTCAAAAGGATTGTATAAATGTACAGGTGATCTATACAATGATTATTTATTTGTTATCAGTATTGTAGAAAAGGTAGATGGAGGTGAGAATAAAGATACAATATTGCGAGGATAATTTGGCAGGGCATGGAAAATCGAAACAAGTCTCCTGGAGTAGATGATATTCCCTCTGTACTGCTGATATTGTCGGAGAGCCAGTCATGAAGAAACTGTTCTACTTTGTGTACAGGATGTGTGAGACAGAGGAAGTGCCCTCAGAGTTCAAGAAGAATCTAAAAATTCCAATACCAAAGAAATAAAGGGCATATAAGTGTGAAAATTACTAAATGATAAGTCATGTTTGCAAAGCAATATTTATTTACATAAATATGGAAGAGTCTGGTAGAATCTGACGTAGTGGAAAACGGTTTACGTTTAGGAGATATGTGGGAACATGTGCGGTAACACTAGATTTACGTCATATCTTAGAAGGAAAGGCAAATCTGCGTTATAGCTTTTATAGATTTGGATATATATTTTGATAATGTTGACTGGAATATACTCCTTAAAAGTATGAAGATAGCAGGGGGAAAACAAAGGAAAGTTATATTCAACCGGACAGCAATTATAATAGTCGAAGGGCTTCAAAGGGACGTAGTGATTGGGAAGGGAGTATGAGAGGGTTGTAACTTTTCTCCAATGTTACTGAATCTGTACACGGAGCAAGCTGTGAAGGAAAGCAACGAGAAATTTGGAGAGAGAATTAAAGTACAGGGGGGAAGAAATAGAAACTCTGTGGTTTATCGATGACATTGTAGTTCCGTTACAGACAGCGAAGGACCTGGAAGAGCAACTGTACTGAATGGTCACTTTCTTGAAATGAGAATATAAGATAAACACCAGTAACAGCAAAACAATGGTAATGGCATGTAGTCTAAGAAAATCAGCCGATACTGAAGAAATTCGATTAGGAAACGAAGCAATAAAAGTTCTAGATGAGTTTTGTTGTTTTCGTATTAAAATAATTTATGTCCAAAGTAGAAAAGGTATAAGATACAGAATGGCTGCTGGAAGGAAAGCATTGCTGAAGAAGACAAGTTTGTTGACATCGAATATTAAATGTTAGAATGTTGTTTCTGAAGGTATATGTCTCGAGTGTAGAATTGTACGGGAATTAAACGTATACGATAAGGAGTCCAGATAAAAAAAAATACTGAAGGTTTTAAAGTTTGGTGCTACAGGAGAATGCTGAAGATTAGCTGGATAGATTAAAATGCAGGAGGAGGAGGTACCGAACAGATTTGGAGAGAAAAGAAATTTCTAGCGTATCTTGACTAAAAGAAGTAGCCGATTTGTAGGACACATTCTGAGACGTCAAGGAATCGTAAATTTAACATTGGAGGGAAGTTTGTGGTATAAAATCTCAGAGGGAGACGAATACAACTAGCAGGTTCAAAAGGATGACGGTTGCTGTTCTTATTCAGAGATGGAGACGCTTGCAAAGGCGAGGATAGCGAGGAGAGCTGCATAAAACCAGTTTATGAATGAAGACCACAGCCACAAGTATTGTTACACTAGATTTTTAATCTACGGAAAGATAACGATATTTTGAAGCGTTATGATATTTATTGCGCGTCCTCGAGTCAATATCCAGTCTTTGATAATTACGATGACAAGGTACATATTAAGCTTCAAGCTGCAATTCATTGTCAGAATATTGTAAGAGTCAGAGCCCACGCAGCATGTTAAATTAACAACTGTATGTCAACATTATCAAAAAACGACATCGTATGCAGTTCAGATGGTATTGTTTTGTGTCTTAAAATTACGTTAGAGCTTAAATTTCTGACAATCAGAGGAAAAATCCTAATGGAATGACTGCGAAAATGAGATTATGTATGATTCTTTTAAGCTGACTCAAGATTGCCGATCGGTGGCCTTCAAGCAAAACCTGCGCTGAAGAAAAAGAAACTCTACCGCTGGTCTTTGGAAAAACATTTTAGTTCGAATTTAAAACGCCTCTTTGACATTGAAGCCATTAGCGAACAGACGACGAAATTTGACAAGTATTGGATTGGGGGGGGGGGGGGGATAAAGGTTCGGTGCGGTGTGGTGAAGAAGGCGGAAGAGGGCAGGCCAAGTTCTAACATGAGGAACCATCACATCGCGCTCCTGCGCAAGTTTTGCAGAAACACGGAATACTTACATCAATGTGGCCGGTTTGTTATATGAACGCTGCTAGTCGCAGATGCAAGTCCAGTATGATAATCATCGCGTAGTAACATTTAGTGCCGGTGTTTTACAGGTAAATAGGGCTGCAGAAACAGTGTTATATTTGAAAAAAAAAAAAAAAAAATGCTTATCCCACCATCACTATCTGCAATAATATATCTAAGAGAGGTACACTAATTTTCAGCGTCAAGGATACATCCGAAACTAACTATTTTGAAGAACAGTAAGGTAACTGTAATTCATAGTTCATCTACGTTAAGGTTAGCCTACAGCGAACTTTATTATCCGAGGTTGTAGATCTGCATAATTGTAGTTTCGTGACATCGACTGCATCTCAGATTTCTCTTGAGGATAATCCGAAGTGCCTACAGGCAACTGTTGTTTGTAACTACGAAGCTTGCTCGAAAGTCGCCCACCGTCCTTTGCGAGAAATATTGAAATTGCTTAAGCTAAACTACCGCGCGAAAGAACAATTCCAGTAGATCCGCACTACATTTCGCATAGCGGTACGTATCTGACAGCACAAATCCTGCCTTGTTAATCTTGCTATTTTGTTTAAATATTCAAATGTTGTAAGCCTCTTGCACCAAACTGCTATGGTCATCTCTCTCTCTAGACTTTAAAACTACTGAAAATAACTTACACTATGGTCGACATCCACACACACACACACACACATACATACACACACACAAGACCGAGGGAGGACTCAGACCTCTGGCGGGAATTCGTAGCATGACGCCTTAGACCCCGCGGCCATTCCGCGTGGCTTTGCTGTTTTATCATACTTCTAAACTGCGGCAATGGGCAAAGTGCGTTCAATAACCGACATTTGGTTGACTTCCGACAAAGATATTTTCGTAGCATGGAGTGGTCTTGAAACTGGAATTTATTAAAGCCCTCACATATAAACAGAGAAAAATGTTTCAATGATGTAAGTAAATCCCTTTTGTATAACAAGTTACCAACTTTACAAGATAGTGTTAAATATTTTCTTAGCTGATGGACCTTTTCTTAGTTGAGCAACAACAATTTTATCGCTTAGACAAACAGTTCAATTTTCATAAGTGAACTAACTTGCTATGAAACTCGTGTAAGTATATTCCTAAATACGAATTATTCCCAGGAGTATCACAAGTCTTTAAGTAACGTGACCCATTTCAACAGAATGTACTGATTTGCATGTTTCCTTTTTTTGTAATTATACTTCACAAGGTCGAACCATGCTTGTATCTATTTTCACTATCCAGAAAATATCATAGACTTGTAAGTTTCCTTTGGCACACGGCTACAGAGTTACTACTTCATCTACATATTTACTCTATAAATCACACTGACGTGTCTGCCAGAGGGTTAGACGGACCGCTTTCATGTTATTTAAGTACCATTCCATTCTAGAATAACGCGCAGGAAGAGAGAACACCAAAATCTATCCCTTGGAACTTTGATCTCGCTTATTTTGTTGGCATGATGATTTCTTCCTACGTAGGTAGTAGTCAACAGCATATGTTCGGATTCGTAGGATAAAGTCGGTGACTGAAAAGCAGGTCTGACCCAACGAAACACGCAGATGCTGTAGTGATTGACACTCCATTCTGTGACACTCTCTTCCCTATATCATGATATACAAAACAAGCTGCTCTTCTTTGAACTCTTATAAGGATCCCATTCGACACAGTAATACTCCGAACGATGACGGGCAATCGTAATGTATGCAGTCTCTTGAGTAATTCTGTTGTATCTCCTAAGTGTTCTGCCAATAAACCAATGTCTTTGATTCGTGTTTCGCACAACATTTTATATGTGTTCTTTCCAATTTAAATAGGATGTAATTGTAATTCCTAAATATTTAATTGAATTTGCGGCCTTCAGATGTGATTGATTTATCTTATAATCGAAGTTTAGCGGATTCCTTTTCGTACTTATGTGGAGGATTTCGCACTTTTCATAATTCAGGGTCAACTGTGAATTTAGCACCATACAGATAGATTACATTAGATTAATATTTGCTCTATAGATCATATACACGACATTTCGTAATGATGTGGAACGTGCCAGTTTAGTAACTGTTGTCTATACATGACAATCAATATTTTAAGGATATTTTATTTACATTTTGTACTTTTTTATAGTTTTATCTAAAAATTCATCTACATTGTAGAAGCTGTTGCCATTCAGAAATTTCTTTAATTTCTTTTTAAATATTAGTTGGCTGTCTGTCAGACTTTTGATGCTATCTTATCTAAGTCGTTCTGCTATTGGTTTTGATCTGCTGATGACTTTACTAGAAGACATACGTCAGAACCACCTGCAAACAACATAAGAGGACAGCTCATATTTTCTCCCAAATCGTTTGTATAGATAAGGAACAACAGATGACCAATAACACTAGCCTTGGAAACGCCAGATATCTTCCAAACAGTATTGCGCCTACTGATGTTAAGCGGAGAAAGTTTTTCAGAAATGACAATCGAAAAGCATGTGTCTGTTTATTTAGGTTAATCAAAATATACCAATGATATCCACTTCTTATTTATAGAAACCGTCATATCATTTACAAGTAAGAAAAACAACATTGGATTCCATGTAGAGCCTTGTGGGACAACGTCCCAGCACATATTAAATTGTTCCTAGCCTAGTACGCGAAAAAACTGAGTGTGAAAATAATTTATCCAAAACCATTTGCGTGATTAACTCCTCTCCGATGCCGGCAACTTGGCGAGTGAATTAGTGTTGTCAGAGTGAGTTTCCGCTGGCGCGCTGTCACGTTCATTATTGAAACTGCCAGAGGCAGACTTCCAGTGAGTTGACGGCCGGCGAAACCGAGTCGCTAATGACACGGAAAGTGAAACTTTTAACGCAGTTAATTGATTTCGTCGGTGATAGCTCTGCGTGACACTGGCCGGGCGGTGTTTCGTTTATTGCGATCTCCTCTCGGACCGAAGTGCTGCAGCGCTGTTCTGCCGGTCTAAACTTTATTTACAGCGTGACTCGTTTGGAATGATCACTCACTCCAATCCAAAGCTGTACACAGTTCGTAGTCATGGAAAATATTTACCCATAGCCGCGTGTATATAACGCAAAACGAATTTAAAAGCAATATGTAAATACCCTTACAAAGACATATGGGAATGTTATAGCACAATGAAAAGTGTTAAGAAATGACGCATCGAATAAACGAGGAAGAAACAAAATCAGATCAATCTGGAAAGTTATCAGTAACAATGTGCGTAAAATGTTTTAATAATTGTAAATCTAGGGGACTTAACTACTCTGGCCATCAGTCCCTGGGCTTACAAACTACTTATACTAACTTACACTGAGGATAGCAAATACACCCATGCCCGAGGGAGGACTCGAATCTCAGACGGCGAGCAACGGCGCGCTCCGCAAGAAGGCGCCTTGAAACGCTCGGCCACTCCACCGCGGCCAATATGCGCAAAAATAAAACGACTCATATTAAGTGAAGGAAGAAGATAAAAAACATTCGTACATATTGTTAACGTATTTAATTGGCAGTATACAAATATGGCACAAAATTTAAATAAATCCCAAGTAATCTCAACGAAAACTTCACGTTTGTGTATCGAGTCTGTGTAGAAGAAGGAGAAAAAAGCAATAAACAATATGAAATTATAGTCTTACAAGTCCGAAGGTGGCCTTGTAAGCCGAAAACCGGTTAGCCAAATGAAATAATAATAAAAAATTACAAATAAGTGTACTTTTAATCCAACATGATGATGCTCTAACACGTAAGGATGGAATAAATCAGTGAACATATCATTTTCCTTTGCTTTGCTTTGTTTGCTTGTTTGAGTTACATACTAACAGATTTCTCTCTATATTCAATAAGAATTGTAAACATTTTATTTGACATTTTTGTTTCCACCTCCTAAAATATTCACTATTTCTCCTGAAACACCCTGGACTGGACTACGACTGCGACTGTGGCAAATAAAGGTTTGTTCGGAAAGAGAGAGAGAGAGAGAGAGAGAGAGAGAGAGAGAGAGAGAGAGAGAGAGAGAGAAAATTATACAGAGAGAGAACACAACAACCAGTCGCCTTTTATTGAGAAAGTTTTTATTAAACTTTCCCCGTTACCCGTTTCGATATGCCCAGCATAACATCATCAAATGGTAAGGCAGATTTTTATATTGGATTTGATGTAGGGTGGGATTTACGTATAATTGGTAATATCATTACATATACTGTGGTGTGGTATTTATTCCATATTGGTATAGTAACCTCCATATATTGAATCCGGCGTGATGAAGTGTGTATTGTGTAGCCGCAAAGCAAAAACATGTGGAAAACCAGAATAGATAAGTAGAGGTTACCAGATATACCAATATGGAATAAATACACCACAATATATATGTTGATGTTAGCAATTATACGTAAATCCCACCCTACACCAAATGTAATTTTAAAATCTGTCTTACCATCTGATAATACGCTAGGTTTATCGAAACGGGTAATGCGAAAAAATAATTAATTAATTAATGTTTTTATTAAACATTCTACATATAAGGCGAATGGTTGCTGTTTTTCGAGATACCTGTATTTATTCCTCTTGTTCACTTCGCAACTACTTGTTTCCGATCTATCCACTGAATACATTGACTTTACCTGTAATATCATGAAACAATGATTTTCTAATGGCTGCATGTCCAGAAATTCTCATCGTGAAACAAATATTACTTCCAACGCAAATTATGACTGTCTGTCAACCAGTTTTTCAAACACGCAGCTTTGGTATTCATGAAGTTACCGACAACTGATTAATGGAGTATGATCTATGTCATAAAAATAAAGGTTAATTTTTGGGATGCAGATACTTACAGAGTCCCTAAAGACTGTTTAAGCTGTCCAATATTCTTGATTTTTATTAATGTCTTATACCACTTGTTAGAGGTAGAACCGGCATATTCCGGGAACGATGCTACTAGCATTTTTATTAAAACACACAACGTAGCTCATTCACAGCCTTTGTTCTTCGTGAGAACAGCAGAAGTAGGAATATAGTTTACAGACAATTACAGGTTTAAATGAGAAGAAAACATTATAGATGAGCTTTCGACGCATAAAAACAGAAACAGAAGCGATATAATACTGGAATGAAGGGCCTGTGGCACTGAAAAAAAAAAAAAAAAAAAAAAGAAAAAAAAAGTCTTACGTTACATATGTAGGAGTCTCGCTAAAACTACGTGCTCGCATGCGTATGTTACGTAGTTCACGGTGTGATCTGCTTAAATGAGAGTTTTGCATTCGAAATATTGAAAAAAATTAAACTTTTCATTCTTCAAGTATTGCACAACATGGAAACATGCTTTTTACCTTAGCTCACATAAACAATTATCACGATTAAACCGCCAAGTTCACATATTTCGAATTAGAAAATGGGAATTATTTCTATAAAGAAGTAAACTATAAAGACGTATACGAGAAAAGTATGCTACATAAACATAAAATAACCGTCAGTACACAATGCTGTAGAAGAAATGTAAAAAAAATCAGATACGTTTAACAAATCTTGCGAAAAGATGCTACTATTTAAGACCATCTACATCTACGTGGGATACTCTGCAAATCACACTTAAGTGCCTGGCAGAGGGTTCATCGAACCACCATTATACTATCTCCCATTCCATTCTCGAATAGCGTGCGGAAAGATAGAACATCTGAATCTCTCGTATTTTATTCTAATGATCATTTCTACCTATGTAAGTGGGAGTCAACAGTATATTTTCGCATTCGGAGGAGAATGTTGGCGATTGGAGTTTCGTAAGTAGCCCACGCCGCAGCGATAAGCGCCGTTGTTGTAATGATTCCTATCCCAGATCCTGTATCATTTCCGTAACGCTGTCTCCCCTGTATCGTGACAATACGAAACGAGCTACCCTTCTTTGGACTCTTTCGATGTCCTCCGTCAAACCCACCTGATAAGGATCCCACACTGGACAGCAATACTCCAAAAATGGACGGACAAGCGTGATGTATGCAGTTTCTTTTGTAGTTCTGTTGCATGTTTTAAGGGTTCTGCCAGTAAAACGCACGTCTCTGGTTCGCCTTTCCCACAACATTATCTACGTGTTCTTTCCAATTTAAACCTGAAGTTGAAAACCAAAGACTAGTTGCTGATAATCTTCATCTAAGACAATCTGTAACTGAAGGGAAGCTTTCGCGGCAATGTGTGACGGGCATTGCAGCAGAGCGGGTTTCCCAAGCACGGAGTTCTGTTTCGTCTGACCTCTCTAAAAGTGTCGTCAGTAGCCGGGGTCATGAGAACTGGACGACAGCCAGGTCGTGTCAATAGCCTAAGTGACCGCGATCGACACCAATTTGGCACCGTTACATTTACGAGCCGACTACACTGTTGAAAATTGACGAACGGCTAGCCTCAATTTCAGGAATTTCTTCGGGCAAAATATCTTCATCATACCTTTCGTTTTAAATACTAACAAATGTTAGATACCCCTTGAGGCCCTCAGAGGTAATTTATAAACAGGAACAAACTCAATGTAACTTTCTTTTTCATAAATATAGTCGGAGTGGAGTGGCCGAGCGCTCTAAGGCGCCTTGCTGCGGGGCGTGCGGTTACACGACGTCGGAGGTTCGAGTCCTCCCCGGGGTGTGTGTGTGTGTGTGTGTGTGTGTGTCGTCCTTAGATTAAATGGCTTACGTAATTTGTAAGTCTAGGGACTGATGACCACAGCAGTTTGATCCAATATGTTTGCAAATATTTGAACATAACCATATAAAAAGACGCAATTATTCTCACTAGAAACTTGAATTTTGACTTTTTATTTCTTGGAATAAGTGTTGAGATCCTAAACGAAGTGCATTCACTGATTTTATTACGCCAAGCGGAGAATGTGTATTCATTAATTTGCGAATGTGGTCATTTGTAAAAATCATTCTTATTTCTAATTTCAAAAATATGAACTTAGCGGTTTAATGGTGAAAACGGCTTATGAGATTTAAGGTAAAATGTTTTCATATGTATGCAATACTGAAAGAATTAAGAGTTCAAATTATTTAAATGTGTTTACTACCATATCCTATTGGAAGACCCACTTTTTTATTTTTTTATTTCTTTTTTAATTTTTTTTTTAATTCTAGTTGCAACTCATCGCATAACATTACATGTAGGGGAAGGTGGGGCAAGATAGAGAAGCTAACTTTAACTCCTTACGAAGGGTACAAAAATAAACAAATGAAAATAATTTTGATTATAATTTGTGTATTTGGCTATTAAATTACAATTACTAGTGAAGAAACCTTCAAACTGTTATCATTTAGTAATACATCTCGATTTGAAAAATAAACTACAAATTCCCCGACTTGCCCCATATGCGAGGTAGGATGGGGAACTGGCATGAATTCATTTCTAAAGCTTAGATAAAGATTGGAATAACGGAGTAATGGGAAGATAAGGTTTCAAAACTTGATTTTGTGAATTGTTGAATCACGTCCTTTTTCTTATAGGCATATTACCTCCACATAGTACACAAATCCACCCCCATGAACCACAGACATTGCCGAGGTGGGGTGGCTTGCGTGCCTCAACGATACAGATAGCCGTACCGTAGGTGCAACCACAGCGGAGGGGTATCTGTGGAGAGGCCAGACAAACGTGTGGTTCCTGAAGAGGGACAGCAGCCTTTTCAGTAGTTACAGGGGCAACAGTCTGGATGATTGACTGAGCAGGCCTTGTAATATCAGCTAATGTGGCTTTGCCACAAAGCTACTGCGAACGGCTGAAAGCAAGGGGAAACTACAGCCGTTACCTTTCCCGAGGACATGCAGCTCTACTGTATGAACATATGATGATGGCATCCTCTCGGGTAAAATATTCCGGAGGTAAAATAGTCCCCCATTCGGATCTCCGGGCGGGGACTACTCAGGAGGATGTGATCATCAGGAAAGACAGTACTGGCATTCTACGGGTCGGAGCGTGGAATGTTAGATCCCTTAATCGAGTAGGAAAATTAGAAAATTTAAAAAGGGAAATGGATAGATTGAAGTTAGATATAGTGGGGATTAGTGAAGTTCGGTGGCAGGATGAACAGGATTTCTGGTCAGGTGAGTACAGGATTATAAATACAAAATCAATTGGGGGTATCACAGGAGTGGGATTGATAATGAATAAGAAAATAGGAATGCGGGTAAACTACTATGACCAGCACAGTGATCGCATTATAGTTGTCAAGATAGATACAAAGCCAACACCGACAACAGTAGTACAGGTTTATATGCCAACTAGCTCTGCCGATGATGAGGAAATCGAAGAAATATATGAGGAGCTAAAGGAAATTATTCAGACAGTTAAGGGAGAGGAAAACTTAATTGTGATGGGAGACTGGAATTCGGTAGTAAGACAAGGAATGGAAGGGAAGATAGTAGGTGAATATGGTCTGGGCAAAAGGAATGAAAGAGGAAGTCGCCTGGTAGAATTTTGCACAGAACATAATTTAGTTATTACAAACACTTGGTTTAAGAATCACAAAAGAAGGTTGTATACTTGGAAGAGACCATGAGACACCGGAAGGTATCAGATAGATTTAATAATGGTAAAACATAGATTCCGGAACCAAGTTATAAACTGTAAGACATACCCAGGGGCAGATATAGACTCTGACCATAACTTGTTGGTTATGAAGTGTAGGCTGAAACTGAAGAAACTGCAGAAAGGTAGGAAAATAAGGAGATGGGACCTGGATAAATTGAAGGAACCTGAAGTTCTTCATAATTTCAGGGGGAGCTTTAGGCAACAATTGACAGAAACAGGGGAAAATAAAACAGTAGAGGAGCAATGGGTAAAATTGAGAGATGAAATAGTGAAGGCAGCAGAGGACAAAATAGGTAGGAAGGCAAGACCTACAAAAAATCCTTGGATATCACAGGAGATACTAAACTTAATTGATGAAAGGAGAAAATATAAAAATGCAGTAAATGAAACAGGCAAAATGGAGTACAGACGACTAAGAAATGAGATTGACAGTAAGTGCAAAATGGCTAAGCACGAGTGGCTACAAGGCAAATGCAAATCTGTAGAAGAATGTATAAGAAGGGGAAAAGTAGATACCGCCTACAGGAAAATAAAAGAAACATTTGGAGATAAGAAAAACAGCTCTATGAATATCAAGGACACTGATGGAAAACCAGTTCTCAGCAAAGAAGGGAAAGCTGAAAGATGGAAAGAGTACATAGAGCAGCTCTACAAAGGAAATGAACTTAGAGAAGATGTTGTAGGAAGGGAAGAGGAAGTAGATCAAGATGAAATAGGAGATACTATACTGAGAGATGAATTTGACAGAGCCCTGAAAGACCTAAGTCGAAATAAGGCCCCAGGAGTAGATGACATACCCTCAGAGCTACTAAAGTCTCCGGGAGAGCCAGCCATGACAAGACTATTTGAACTGGTGTGTAGGATGTATGAGACAGGCGAAATGCCCTCAGACTTTAAGAAAAATGTAATAATCCCTATTCCAAAGAAATCGGGTGCAGACAGGTGTGAAAATTACAGAACCATCAGTTTGATAAGTCATGGTTGCAAAATTTTAACACGAATTATCTACAGGAGAATGGAAAAGCTGGTAGAATCTGACCTCGGGGAAGATCAGTTTGGATTCAGGAGGAACGCAGGAACCCGAGAGGCAATACTCACTTTACGTCTTATCTTAGAAGATAGATTAAGGAAAGGGAAGCCTACATTTTTAGCTTTTGTAGATTTGGAGAAAGCGTTTGACAATGTTGACTGGAATACACTCTTTCAAATTCTGAAGTCAGCAGGGGTAAAATATAGGGAGAGTTATTTACAACTTGTACAAAAGCCAGACTGCAGTTATTAGACTCGAAGGGCATGAAAGGGAAGCATCAGTTGGGAAGGGAGTAAGACAGGGTTGTAGCCTTTCTCCGATATTATTCAATTTGTACATCGAGCAGGCGGTGAAGGAAAGCAAGGAAAAATTTGGAATAGGGATTAAAGTTCAGGGGGAAGAAATAAAAACATTGCGTTTTACTGATGACATTGTAATTCTGTGGAGGTTCGAGTCCTCCCTGGGGCATGGGTGTGTGTGTTTGTCCGTAGGTTAGTTTACCTAGGTTTAAGTAGTTTGTAAGCTACGGATTGATGACCACGCAGTTTGGTCCGATATATTTACAGATTTATTTATGTTTATGAACGTTCTCTGTAATAAAAAAAGCTGAGCCAACTGATCAACGAACGACCAAGAACGAACAATGAAAAACACCCGCACATCATAGATCTACCTGGAAAAAAAAAGAAAAAAAAGCGGTCTTAAGCGTCTCGCTGCGGAACGCGCGGTTGCTCGCCGTGGAGGTTCGAGTCCTCCCTGGGGCATGGGTATGTGTGTTTGTTCAAATGTTTGTAGAGTCTAGGGGACTTAACTACGGGGTCATCAGTCCCTAAACTTACAAACTACTTATGAACTAGCTACAGCTAAGGACGGCACAAATATCCATGCCCGAGGGGGGATTCGAACCCCCGACCGTAGTGGCCGTGCAGACCGTGACTGAAGCGCCTCAGTCCCCTCGGCCACCGCGGCCGGCGTGTGTGTTTGTCCTTAGGTTAGTTTACCTAGGTTTAAGTAGTTTGTAAGCTATGGACTGATGACCACGCAGTTTGGTCCGATAGATTTACAAACATTTGAACTTTTTTTTTAACAAGAAGTTTTCCACGGTTGTTGGATTTTTTTAAAGTCACTTTTAGAATAACGAAACCATTCCAGGGCTGATAACCTAAAAGTTAGATGAAGAAGTTGTTAATTTTTCAATTTTTAGACAACCTCTGTGGTATTTTTTTTTTCAGTTTCTGTAACTTCTGTGGAAGCTACCATTGATTCAGATCATTCCTGGTAATCTGTATTAAATAGTAAATAATATATTTCCAATATTCAGTTGTTAAAGCTTAGCACATATACTAAATTTGCAAGAGTTGTGTATAAATGTTCAAATGTTTGTTAAGCTTATGGGACTTAACTACGGGGTCATCAGTCCCTAAACTTACAAACTACTTATGAACTACTTACGAACTAGGACGGCACAAATATCCATGCCCGAGGGGGGATTCGAACCCCCGACCGTAGTGGCCGTGCTGACCGTGACTGGAGCGCCTCAGTCACCTCGGCCACCGCGGCCGGCAGTTGTGTATATTAAAAAAAAACTGTTCAAATGTTAGCTAAGTTTATGGGACTTAACTTACAAACTACTTACAAACTAACTTATACTAAAGAAACACAGACATCGCCGCGGCGGATTAGCCGTTCGTACTGGGGCGCCGTGCTGCGGTGCGCGCGGCAGTTCACCGTAGGGGGTTCGTGTCCTCCCTCGGGCATGGATGTTTGTGTTATCCTTAGGTTAGTTTACCTTATTTTAAGTAGTTTCTAAACTACTGACTAAAAACCACGCAGTTGAGTCCGATATATTTACAAACATTTGAACAGAAACATCCAGGCCCGAGGGAGGATTCGAACCCCCGACCGGGAGCGGCCTTGGACATCGGAGCATAACGCCTCAATGTGCTCGGCCACTCCGCCGCGGCAGTATAACCGCTGCTAGAAGCCTCGGCATTGAATCAAAGAGACACTGGGTGTGTTGTTGGGATGTAGTAGCCCATTTTGCTTACACAATTGTCAAAGTTCATCTGGCCTAGCTTCGGGTGGAGCCCGGGCCAATCGTTACGCAATATTTTCTACACGATTCTGACCGTCGAGAGATCTGGAGAACAGGAAGGACAGAGTTTGGCACTTCCTGTATTCTCCTCGTTCCTAGCATAGGCCTCTGTTTCCTGTACACAACGTAAAACGACGGAGCTTGATACAAGTCCAATTTAGCAGTGCTTACACCACAGATACTGATTTATATTTCTAGTGTACAACTTGTACAAATACCAGACAGCAGTTATTAGAGTCGAAGGGCATGAAACGAAAGCGTTCGTTGGGAAAAGAGAAAAGGCAGGAATGTAGCGTCTCTCCAATGTTATTTAATTTGTACATTGAGCAAGTTGTAAAGGGAAGCAGGGCGAAATTTGGAGAAGGAATTACACTTCAGGGTAGGAATTAAAAACATTGCGTTTTTCTGACGACATTGTAATTCTGTCAGAGGCAGCAAAGAACCTAAAAATGTTCAAATGTTTGTTAAGCTTGTGGTACTTAACTGCGGGGTCATCAGTCTCTAAACTTAGAAACTACTTATGAACTAACTTATACTAAAGACAGTACAAACATCCATGCCGAGGGAGGATTCGAACCTCCGAGGCGGGAGGCCGCGCGATCCGCAATGCAACGCAACGCAGAGGACCTGGAACGGAATGGACAGCGTGTTTGAAGGAGCGAATAAGGTGAACATTTACAAGAGAAAATCAGACAATGCTGAAGGAATTAGATTAGGTAATAAAAAAATAAGGTGGTAGATGAGTTTCGTTATTTGAGCAGTAAAATAAAATTGTTCAAATGTTTGTTAAGCTTAAGAGACTCAACTACGGGGTCATCAGTCCCTAAACTTGCGAACTAATTATGAACTAGCTAACACTAAGGAAGGCACAAATATCCATGCCCGAGGGGGGATTCGAACTCCCACCCGTAGTGGCCGTGCAGTACGTAAATGGCGCGCCGCGGATAATCAAGAGCAGTGTTTTTCAAGCTTTTCGAATTAACGACCCCCTATCAAGTAAAAATATTCTCGCGACCCTCTCCCAAATAAAAAATATTCTGGTGGCTCCCGACATATGAACCGTGACAAATCCATGTTATCTCGAAGGAAACAGATGTAATCTTTTGTTACAGCTTTCTTTTAAATTGTTGGATGAAGTTCGTTTTGTCTATTAACCTAGTTTTATAGATTTCCGACAGAAAAATATTTCTTTGCTTAACCATTGTTTCGCATTTCAGGCAAGAGTCAGAGACAATTATGGTCATTAAGAAAGGTAGAGACAATTTGTAAAGAAGTAAATTTTTTTTCGAATTTTTCAGAATTGCTTATTGTATATCGATTGGTTCCAGAAAACTGTTTTCAGGCTTTGGGCGTAAATTATCGTACTATAAAAAAATTATGATCTAATTAATAATCAATGTTACACAAGAAACTCTGTAATTTTCACATCAAATAAATTTTATTTAGGCGTGCATTACTGAAACTCTAGTTATTTTATGATGCAATTAGTTCTTCCTGTGACAGCAACTCCACGAGAAGGGGTTTGCTACCCCCATGGGAGATCGCGAGGCACAGGTTGAAAGTTTACAGTATGCCACATTTCTCTCCGCCAGGCGGGTTAACGACGTGGATCGGTATGCCGCCCAGTCTGGGTGTAGCTTTTAGGCAGTTCCCCAAATCTCATTAGGTTAATAATGGACTGCTACCCAAGTCCCACCTCAGTTAGAAGGTCCGCAAGAACTTAGGAAACTTCGTTCACTTTCAAATGTGTAACACTACAAGCAGTTGGGGTACACATATCTCCCTCGGTGGGGGGGGGGGGGGGACGTAATGGGATGGGATGGGACTGGTTCACACTGTCACGTTGCGTAACGTGACGTGACGTTACGTAATGTGATAGATTTTTCAAATGATCTGTTTCCACAGTTTTATATGTTTTAATTCACACCGACCTCACAGACGTCGACAGACAAATCTGCGGGATCGCTCCGAGAGCGATCTTTTCAAAACATCTGTCGGTGTCCTCGCGCATGCGCACTGGCCCGCTAGCCCGCCGCGCGCATGTCCACACCTATCGCGCAGTTTCGTGCTGTAACTCGTTACAAGAAGCTGTACTGCTGTTTTTGTTATTTCTTATGGAGCAGTAAATTGAAGCCGCCAGAATACGTCTACTGCTGTGGAATACAGATTCGGAGTAGTTTATATGTTTGAAACAAATTTTACGAAAATTATAAACCACCTACAAAGCGCCAATCTTTCTCCAGTAGTTGGTGTCTTTATTTTACTAATATCGTTACTTATCAATGTTAAGATCTCTTCATACTCAGGTTTAGATAGCCGAAAGTATGTTGTGAATGTCATCATCTAGCTCCAAATCCTACAACAGATGATGATACTCGTCGCACTGTTCCCGTCTTTGGTTGTGGCCGGCCGCGGTGGCCGAGGAGACTGCTGCGCGCCAGTCATGGTCTGCACGGCCATTACGGTCGGAGGCTCGAATCCCCCCTCGGGCATGTATATTTGTGCCGTCCTTAGTATTAGCTAGTTCATAAGTAGTTTGTAAGTTTAGGGACTGATGACCCCGTAGTTAAGTCTCATAAGCTCTACAAACATTTGACCCCCATTTTTTTTTTTTTTTTTTTTTTTTTTTTTTTTTTTTTTTTTTTTTTTTTAATGGGTTTCACCCAGTGCGTTCGGTTTGAAACCGAGTACAACTGAATGAGTTCCTCTTCACTAGTCGAACTACTATCGCCGTCATCCAACCAAGGCACATTTATAGTAAACGCGCTATCGCACCACGAATCACTTGCCATGTTACTGCTTCAATTTTACCGACTGACAAAGCAGAAACGGTGCCCCAGTATCTGACAGACATCGGTGGTGGTGTGAACTGCACATCTGTCACTCGACATCTGTCACTTCACGTAACGTTACATAGTGTGACCGCGGTGTGAAACGGCCTTTAAACTAAGCACGTCGAATCCAGTTAATCACCTACAAGACAAAGGAGAATAAAATAAGCGGAATCTAGAGCTTACTGTAGATGTCGATGTGTATCCGGCTTTAGGGTACACGTAGGCAGGTACGAGGTACGTCCAGAAAGTTTAAGTTCCGTTTGGTTATATAAAAGAAACGTGTACAGATACAGAAAAAATATTTATTGTACAAAAATCTACAACTGTTAAACTACTTTTCTACATAGCTGCAGAAATTTTGTAGGCACTTGTCATAGCGTGGCACCATTTTTTGTATGCCTTCTTCAAAGAAGGTTACCGCCTGTGTATTCAGCCATGTGGTAGCATGTTCTTTCAGCTCGCCATCGTTGAAGTGTTGATAGGACAAATTTTAGGTATAAGAAGAGGATTTCCATCAAAATGTTCAAATGTTTGTATAGTCTATGGGACTTAACTACGGGGTCATCAGTCCCTAAACTTACAAACTACTTATGAACCAACTAAGACTAAGGACGGCACAAATATCCATGACCGATGGGGGATTCGAACCCCCGACCGTAGTGGCCGTGCAGACCGTGACTGGAGCGCCTCAGTCGCCCCGGCCACCGCGGCCGGCATAACTCTGGTGTCTCAGCATATGGATTTCCATCAAAAGGTGGTGTTTGTTTCCACGATATTGTCCGACCTCATGTGGCGAATGTGACCAAACAACTCTCACGGGAATTTCACTGGGATGTGTTTGATCATCATCCGTACAGCCCGGGCCTCGCTCCTAGCCACTTTCACCTCTTCTTACATCTAAAAATCTGTCCTTGGTGCTCAACATTTCAACGATGATGACGAGTTGAAAGAACATGTTACCACTTGGCTGAATACACAGGCGGCAACCTTCTATGAAAAAGGCATACAGAAACTTTTGTCACGCTATGACAAGTGCCTACAAAATGTAGAAAAGTAGTTTAACAGTTGTAGATTTTTGTACAATAAATATTTTTTCTGTATCTGTACACGTTTGTTTTATATAACCAAACGGAACTTTCTTTCTGGACGTACCTCGTATAATCGCGGCCACAATCGGGGTCCAGAGGTGCCGCGCTAATGGGGCACTTTGGAGGCGAGACGTAAACACGGGCGGTACCTGGTTCCAGATGGTGATGTACTCGCCGCCGCAGCACACGACGTCCTCGTAAATGCCGGGAACGCCGCGGACGATGTTGAGCACGAGGAAGAGGTAGGAGAGGTCGCTGAGCAGGCAGTAGGCGGCGAGCGCGGCGTGCAGCAGCAGCGCCGCCGTCGCCATGACAACCGCAGCGGCCGGCGCTCGTGTCGCCAGCGGCGCCGCGGCCCGACTGACGCTTCCAAGGCGGGCCGCATTAGACGGTGACGCGTCGCTAATCGACCTACGCCACCAAGGCACGGCCGTTGCGACAGTGGCGGATCTCCGCTAGGGGGGCGGCATCCTCAACGTCAGCCATTTCTAGTCTTCTCATGCAGGGTGTGCGGTCGCGTACGTACAGGGCGTTTAAAAAAAGTATGGATACTTTCAGGGATGGCAGCTCCTTTTGTATTACCAATACGGGGTAGAGCGTTCAAGAACAACTCGTGTTGTTGACTCCGTGCATTTCACTAGTGTCATGCGCCGCCAGTGCCTGGGTCTGTTTTAAATCTTGACGAAGCACAGTATGCTGAGGAGCTTTTTGCGGAAACACGGTTACAAGGGAAGTAACCACGTTTTCTTTTATTAAGTTTTAGATTTTTATTTTCTCGGGTTTTAAGATTCTTGTATAGTTTATCTGATGATGAGGGCTTGGCCCTTGAAACGCGTCATAATTTTTTTTTTTTTTTTTTTTTTTTTTTTTTTTTTTTTTTTTTTTTTTTTTTTTTTACAAGATCTCTGTGGTTGAGCCTATTTGACAAAATAATTAAGTACACAACCGCTACCTCACATCCATTATGGATATAATTAAATTTAGACATTTGTCAAACCTTTTCATAAGCTTCTAAAAAGACGTCCAGGAAAAAATCTGTGCGTTGCATACCGAAGAAGCGTTGAACGGCTATGGGCGAAAGACGACACAGCAAGTGAACGCGCAAGTGCAAGACACCGATACACCATTGGGTAGATGTCGACCATGAATATGGCAATGACTTTCCGTTTCGGATTGTGACGGGTGATGACACATGGATCCACCATTAAACACCCGCATCCATGGAGTGGAAACATCCGTCATCACCTGTCCGAAAAAATTTCAAAAGCACTCCGTCTCACTTTTCTCTGGGACGCCCAAGGAGTTCTGTTGCTGAACTTTTTTGGAGGATGCAACCATCAAAGCTGCGCGGTACTGTGTCATTCTGTCGAAATTGAAAGAGGTGATTCGGAAAATGCGACCTAGTCTTCTCAGATCTGGCGTTCTGCTGTTGGAAGACAATGCGAGTCCACCCTCGGCGACGACAACGCAAAACCAACTCTTGGTTGGGAGCTTTGAAAAACACTCTCGGCTTAAGGCGCTTTGGAAGCAATGCTAATGTCAAACAAGCGGTTTAATGCTTCTACTGTATGCAACGCCCTGAATTTTTCCTCGAAGGCTTTTTGAAGCTTGGACATTAATGAGTCGCATCTGCAAGTTTATTGTCGCATCATATCCAGCACGAGCTTCTTTCGAATGATGTTCTAGCGTGGTGACCAGTTCAGTTACTGTACGTCTTGCAGAGGATTTTAAGTTTCATGCGCAGAGCGTGCGGGAGCATTATCCTGTTGCCGGCCGCGGTGGCCGAGGGGACTGAGGCGCTCCAGTCACGGTCTGCACGGCCACTACGGTCGGGGGTTCGAGTCCCCCCTCGGGCATGGATATTTGTGCCGTCCTTAGAATAAGGTAGTTCATAAGTAGTTTGTAAGTTTAGGGACTGATGACCCCGTAGTTAAGTCCCATAAGCTATACAAACATTTGAACATTATCCTGTTGAAGGAACACCTCACCTTTCTGTTGCAAGAATGGTAATCGAACGGGTCTTAAAAATTGTGTGCGTTCAGAGAGCTGGTCAGCGTTTCCTCCACAAGCACAAAAGGGGAACCATAGTTGTAGCTTATCGCACCCCAGACCATAACGCCTGGCGTCCGTCTTTGTTGTTATGGACGAATGCACGCTACGAGAGAGAGTTTGTCAGGTCTAGGTTGGACACGCAAACAACCATCACATGCCCGAGGGAGGACTCAAACCTCCGACGACGAATGGCCACGGGCACCGCAGCAAGGCGCCTTGGTGCGCACGGCTATTCCGCCGCAGACTTTTGTTATCAATGACAAACAGTACACTCCACTTACAGAAGCATTTTGATAGCGAGATTACAACTATTTCCTGTGTCTTTTTTTATCCGTTCTTGTTTGTATACATTGCCTTTGTAATCGTATTATATGGGCTAGAGCAATATACCGCATGCGAAAATGCTATTCTTCAGGGGCTTGGGTTTTATTGATCACGGAGATATGAGGTGTTTTGGATAGCCCTTCGCATAGCAATTATTTATACGCCTATCGAAAGAACTGACATACTGTCGGTATCCCACAGCGCAGGGTCAAAATTTAAACGTATTACACTTCGTTTAGCCCGGTCTAATTGGACAGATCGGTTAGATTTTGTACATTGCGTGTGGTCTAGGTGAGGCTTTATACCGCTTCTAAAAGCACCATTTGTTCGTTGGCGGTTCCTAATAAACCACAAAAACTATAATTTTCGCGTACCAAAGATACGAATTGTGTGGATGGACACTTCAATTTATTTCTTTAATTCGAAATCGCTGATGTTTTTAGCATATGTTGTTAAGACCCTTGTCTCAATTTAATTTTTAATTACTTTTGAAATTTTTATCCATTACCAAAATCCAGAGGTTCAAAGTTACGGTGGTTATACGAAAAAAAAAAAAAAAGAAATTAAAAAAGTAAAAAATAAATAAAAATAAAGAAAATAAAAAAATCTTTCAACTACGTTAGAATTTTAACAACATACGTAGAAATGGTCATAAATAGCAGCGTATCAATACAACAGTAGACATAGAAATTTTATTTAAAATTTACTGCACAACAATGCCTCCTTGCAAACTCGAGATATTGGTTTCATATCCGAAGGTCAAACCCACGTTTCGTGAGCATCGCTGTCTAAGCGGACGAGACGAAATACTTACATTTTAAGAAAATTAGTATGTAAAATGTTTTATTTAGACAATGTTTGGTCCAGTACTTTCTCTCCATAGACGTGTGACACTCTTTTCGTTGTCAATCCCTCTATATAGATGTGTCATGTATAAAGCAATAGTCAAATCTTTACTGATCTGTATAATTTGTCTGAATTAGTGAACCAACTAGAAAAGGTCTGACAGAAAAATGTGGGAAACCAGCTTCCTGAATCGTCGTTCTGCCTTCGTCTCCAAAAATATTGCATGTGCACCTATTCATCCTTTTTTGTGCTGCAAGAGAACATTAGAGAGTGACCGAGGAGAAATTTTCGCCGCGGTGGAGTGGCCGAGCGGTCTAAGGCGCCTCGCTACGGAGCGCGCGGTTGCTCGCCGCCGGAGGTTCGAGTCCTTCCTGCGGCAGGGTTGTGTGTGTGTGTGTGTGTGTGTGTGTGTGTTTGTCCTTAGGTTAGTTTAAGTTTGTGTAAGTATTTTGTAAGGCTAGGGACTGATAACCAGGGTAGTTAAGTCCCACAGATTTACAAACATTTGAACATTTGAAAAATTTCATGTGGGAGAAAAAGGGAGATCAAAACAGTCATGGTGACAGTGGCAGTAAGAAAAATAAATTGTTGGGAAAATCAGCAGTGAAAACATAAGCGAGAGAGGAGGCAGTGAATAAATAAAGCCGCAGTGGAGTAGCCAAGCGGTCTAAAGCATCTCACTGCGGAACGCGCGGTTGCTCGCCGTGGAGGTTCGAGTCCTCCCTGGTGCATGGGTGTGTGTGTTGTCCTTAGGTTAGTTTTCCTAGGTTTAAGTAGTTTGTAAGCTACGGACTGATGGTCCGATAGATTTACAAATATTTGAACATTTGAACACTTGAATGAATAAATAACAACTGAAGAAGAGAGGTGAGCATAGACTTTGGGGATATGGATCTGCCAAATCTGTGAATATTGTCCACTTTTTTCCTACATCTCAGTCAAGGAGTAAGAAGCCAGAACAAACCATCCGCAAGAACTTGTGTAGCGAGGAGACAGTGGCTGTAATTAAAGAAACAGAGAGCAGAGTGCAAGAAAGAAAGTCACTGGGCAATGTAAGGTAATAAGAATGAAACATCAACAATGTCAACAGAAGGCGATGGTTTAGGAACATGTAGGGAAAAAGATAAAGACAATGACAGTGAGACACACAGACAGGACAAAGTGACAACGGGAGAAAATGGAGGTGTTGCGTAAGAAAACTTCATTATGATGACAGACTTCGCATGTCGCTTTTCGCATGTCGGAATTTTTGTTCATGAAGGAGGAATGTGGAATGAGGCAGCATCAGTTCGAGACTTTTAAAGTGGGACATATTTACTTTTTTTAAGCATTTTTCAGTTGGTCATTGTATGTGTTTGGTTCACGTCAGCAGTCAATGCAGCCCGCTGAGGAATGTTATCGTCCACGAACCATTGCCCCACAGATGCCTCTATATGGTAGAACTTCCTGTTTTGCTGATGCAATCATCGTCTCCGAACTATTCAGCTGAACGCAGTACACAACGCTGTAAAATATTTTCAGCCGTTCCGCATTTACATTTCCTGACGGACTCTTATAACGACACGTGTTAGGGAGAAGCATAGTTCAAAAACTCTGTTCGGCGGTCTAGCTATAGGTATAGGCTTTGAGTCCCACATTTTGAAATCAGCTTTGGAAAAATTAAAATTCAGTGTTTTCTGTATTAATACTGCACAGTAAACATCAAATTATATGTTTTAAAATTTTTGGTCGAACTATTTAGTATTATGTATTTCATGCACAACACAGACGTTTGTAATTAAGGTATTTTATTACTTGGACGTTATTTTGTTGATAGTTAACACTGCCAGATCAATAATGCTAGCATAATCTTCGCCACAGCAACAAAGGCAAGATAGTTCACTGCTGGATTAAATTAACTTGAACCACACTCACGCTCACACACTCAGCCACGTACAGACGGCAATGCAACTCAACCTCCAAGATGGACAGATTAATGCATCAGACGTGGTTACACTCCGTACCAAGCGGCAAAATGTCGAACTAGAAGCATGTTGTTCATTAACTTTAAGGACTGATGCACAAAATATAAATCAACTTTTAATACGTTGTTGTCCAGGAATAACACTGGGAATAAAGGGATTAACATGCTTGAGACGAACGCCGGAATATTTTCTTCAGAAACTTTAAGGGCTGATGCATAAAGTATAAATCAACTTTTAATGCGTTGTTGTCCAGGAATAACAGTGGGAATGAAAGGATTGACATGCTTGAGAAGAACGCCGGAATATTTTCTTCAGAAATCCTTTGGCTGTATTCTTCTTCCAGTTATAACCAACCAGAGTGGGTGCCTCGAATTTAATGACATAGTTGGATGTGGGCCATTAAACTGTAATTTCCATTCTTATCTTGTTGCGTCTGAGTATTCTAGTTGTAGTACACAGTCGTAGTGAGATGTCACTCAGCTTTAATGTTTCTCTGACGTTCTGAAGTAGGCGTCTCTCTATCTCTATCTCCATATTTTTTACGGCACAGGCGCCAAGATTTGCCATAAATCTACCACGGAAAACTTGGAGACTAGACTAGCAGTCCATGGTTTCTCTCACCTTAATTTCCACTTACACACACGTGCCCGAGGAAGGACTCGAACCTCCGGAGGGAACGGCCGCCGAGTCCATAGAATGACGTTTGAGACCGGGCGGCCATTCCGCGCGGCTTATCGTACGATAAACAACATATAAATTGTGAGTTTAAACTGAGTCACTGAATACGTGAACGATACCATATGGATCTCTGTACCCAAAGCACACGATAAATACGAGACAGTACATACCACAATATGTAAAATGTCTGATTTCGTGCATTATTTTAATTTGCACTTCAAACATGTATGGCTACTTGGCTGCATTAAATGTTTATTGTGTGCCAAGTACTGTACAAGACTGTGAAACATGGCCGAAGGTTAGTTCAATGTTGAAATGTTTGTTAAGTTTATGGGACTTAACTGCGGGGTCATCAGTCAAATGTTCAAATGTTTGTACAGCTTATGGGACGTAACTACGGGGTCATCAGTCCCTAAACTTACAAACTACTTATGAACTAGGACGGCACAAATATCCATGCCCGAGGGGGGATTCGAAACCCCGAAGGTAAGTGCCACGAGAAATTCATACACAAGGCGAGTAACTGAGAGTAGCACCAAAGATTGTTTTGTGTGCGGTAACGCTCGAGAGCATCTGTTGGGAGTACGGCAGTGGAATTTTTTTAATAGATAAAAGCTGAGCAACTCGAAGTCGAACGTCTGCATTTCGTAATCGACGCCTTTATCAAGCTGGTTTGCGAAAACGAACGACCCAATGCTCTAGGTATGAATGAGTCTGAACTTGAAAGAATATAGGGCGTCTCTAAAACAAACTTCGAGGGCTTGTAGATCATGGAAATCATTAGAAGCCGGCCGCGGTGGCCGAGGTGACTGAGGCGCTCCAGTCACGGTCAGCACGGCCACTACGGTCGGGAGTTCGAATCCCCCCTCGGGCATGGATATTTGTGCCGTCCTAGTTCGTAAGTAGTTCATAGGTAGTTTGTAAGTTTAGGGACTGATGACCCCGTAGTTAAGTCCCATAAGCTTAACAAACATTTGAACATTTGAATCATTAGAAGAATGGCGTTATTCGTTACGGCCAGATTTATTAGCGAAATTTATTTCACCAACTTTCTCTTTCGAATGGGAAAATATTTTGTTAGCGCCCACCCACACAGGGAGATATGATAGGTCGGTGTATTGCTAGGGCTATAATTTGTTCTCCGGTAATTCATGTGAAAAGGTTTCTGACGATCGACAATTTTATGACGACAGAAATTAACATACTCTGAACGCGGAATAGAACGAGTAGTTGGAGCTTGACGCTTGGGACATTCCAGTTCGGAAATTATTCATCATGTGGCACGTATGACGAATTTAGCCGTTACGACAGAGAGTACGGGGCCATTTGGCATTAATGCGCTTTGGCAGGAAACGACTGCCTTGGGTGCCCTTGCTAACATTACAACATCGATGAAGCGCCTCGCCACGACGCTAGACTCAAATGTTCAAATGTTTATGTATCTATGGGACTTAACTGCTTTGGTTAATAGTACCTGGGCTTACAAACTAGTCAGACTAAGTTAAACTAACCTAAGGACAACACACACACACACACACACACACACACACACACACACACACATACATACATACATACATACATACCCAGGGAAGACTCGAACCTCCGACGGCGAGCAAAAGCGCGCTCCGCAGCGAGGCGCCTTAGGCTGTTCGGCTGTTTCACCCCGGCAACCATAAACTACGGGAAAACCGTGTCGTTGTCTGATGAGTCGCCATGTTAGAATTCGAGTGAGGCGCAGGACACCATATTAAATGAAACGATTCCGAAACTTTCGTAAGTCACAAACATTCGTGGCCGACAAATCATATGCAATTTTTACCGTGGCTGAGAGTCGAACATGGGTCTCTTGTTTTCTAGGCAGTTGATTATTAGAGTATTGGAGACTAACCTGAATAGTTAATTAGGTCCTACTTATAGTAAACACAAATTTCCATTCAAGTATAGTATATTTGTTTCTGTTATTTCCTCGAAGTGACTGGTTATCTTGCATCTGCTATGATATAATGAAGATCTACTGCTTTCTCTAACTTCATTCTCACAAATCAGTAGCTTCTCACGGCTGCCATGTAATTGAAGTAAAGAATCATCACCATTAGAATATGACCTAATCAAAATCTTGTTCGAAAGAAATAAAGCACTAATTGTACTCGAAAATCTGATACATAACATAGTAAAAGTGTAAGATATGGGTCAAAGTTCATAAATTTACCTAAGTTCTCATGCCAGTACAGTTAGTAACATTTCACAAACATCAGACCACGACACATCAATGCGCGACATCCTAGACTAATGGCCTTGTCTAATGGTCTAATGGCATTTGTCATTCACATTTCACCACCTAATGCTTTAGATAAAATGTATTTTTTCTTAGCGTATCCGCATATGTACCCACTGTAGTTAATGGGGCATTTTTCTAATTATAGCTGCATAATGGTGCACATGTTTGTTCTTCCTGTGTCTTACATTAGTCTCTCTGTGTATTTTGAATTTTTACGTTCTGATAAGCAGTTAAATCCACATATATATACAACCACAGACAAACGCTAATAGATATTATATGAACGGGGTGGAGAGACTGCATGGAAAACTTAGGGGAAGCAAAGAAATTTCAAATTGATCTTAACATTCCGTGATGTGAACATGGTTCCTCGTTACATGTTTTCTGTGTGCTCTGCCAATTTCTCAGGTTTTAGAGTTCTCTCTAACCTGCATAAGTTTTCGGTCAGAAATGAAACAACTATAGTTTATTGAGCCTAGATACAGTTTCCTGAACGTACATAGAAAAATAATCGCTGAACAGTTGTTTTTATGCCTTCTCCTAACTACCGAAATGTATGTGTCTTTTAAGTGTGTAAGAAATATAGGTTTATTAAAATCACTCTCACACACTCTCTCTCTATACATATATATCTCAGTCACTCACTCAAGCACACGCAGTGTGTGTGAGAGAGAGAGAGAGAGAGAGAGAGAGAGAGAGAGAGAGAGAGAGAGAGAGAGAGAGAGAGAGCGAGCGAGAGCGAGAGCGAGAGAGGGGGGGGGGAGATTTTTAAATTTTTTTAGGAACCTATTTATTCAATGTAATGAGTATTTTTGCCCATATTTGGTCGTCCTTTCCGGTAGACACATTAAAAACTCGTTACAGTTTGTTAATTACTACTTTGTTTCCTTTTAAAAACGACGGTTTTGGCATTAGAATTGAAATTTTAATAAGTTTCTTTTCCTAATTTCTTTCGAAATTTTCTTCTCATTTTGCTGTGTAACCTGGTAAATTGTTCTGCCCAGTGTACTACATATACGTAATACTACATTTTCCTGATTGCAGAATGGAAATTACTGTTTGCTCCAACAACCTTATTATGTTTTACATCTCTGCTTCAGTTTGGAGATGAAATAAAAAACAAAATAAATATGGGTGTTGTTTATTGGCTGTTTTGTAATACAAATACATTACTTCTCTAGATCTTGTGTAAACTAAATAATAACATGTTAAAGCCAGGTTATTAGGTAGGCGAGCTTACCATACTACGTTTTAATGTCTGTAAAATGCAACTAAGAAGCTCCGGAGATATCACAGCCACATTTATTCGGGAGATAACACGTTTTAGAAGGATCACTTGATTGCAAATACAGTCGCATGTGGAGTGAGGAAGATGATTAAAACAATCGTGTTGCCTCTTTGGCAGGGTATAAGCTCTGCTACACACCTTCGGCACTGAATAAAAGAGGTTTGTTGTTGTTCCAAAGCTGACCTGATGTAACAATGACTGCTATATACTGGACCAGTCGTTCCGAAATAATCGACCATACGTTATCGATAGGCGAGAGATCGAGAGAAAAGAGGCCAAGGCAGCGATCCGATGACCGACGACGAAGTCTTTTTCTGCAACGTGTGATCGCGCGTTACCATGTTACAATGTAGTATATTTTGTGATTCTAGTGCGTACTTGTTAGATTTTGTTTCCTTTCTGATTACGAATAACCATGCCAAGAAAACTGTCGAGCCTTTCGTAGTATACAACAGTGCCTACAAAGTCCCGGATTATGCGGTCCCGTGGGTAAGACAATTGAGTTCATTGGCAAATCGATCCAACAAGTATTTAATATTTACTGAATGAGATCGGAATCCTTAAAATCTAAGGTATGCAGAGAGCCTTCTGTAACAACTGTTGCGAACACGGGCATGTAGTTATAAAAAGTTTTTCAATAGTACATAATAAACATCAGTGCAGTGACAGGCTCATGGTAACAAAAATGTTTCTCTCCCTCTCGCGGGACTCATGCTTTAACATGTGCGAATATTTGGGAGTTAGAGCTAAGTGTGAAACATTAAAGTCTGGGTCGGGCGGGATTGCGAGCTCGGGTAGGTGACCGATCTTGGAAAGCGGACGACCAGGGTCGCCGTTTGGATACGGCACAAATTATCGATTGACACAAAACGGTAGTCCATCTCACAGGGAGAAGTAGGAATATTTCGCAATTTGCGAATATCTACAATACTGGACATTAAAATTGCTACATCAAGAAGAAATGCAGATGATAAACGAATATTCATTTGACAAATACATTATACTAGAACTGACATGTGATTACATTTTCACGCAATTTGGGTGCATAGATCCTGAAAAATCAGTACCCAGAACAACCACCTCTGGCCGTAATAACGAAATTAAATCAGAATAAAAAGATGGACTTTGTACTAATTCCAATCCCTGTGGCAGTTCCATTATAATGCCTGAGGTAAATGGACCAAATAATGTGAGGTGCAGGACCTACGAAGAAATTAAGACGAAAGCGGAAAGACGTTCTGAATGGAGACTTGCTGCCATCATGAGTGCTGCAAATGAATCCTTGGTTTTACCACTTCAGAGGAGAAGAGAGGTAGTGTGGCACTGACCCCATGAAGCCACGAACCCAAGTTCTCAACAAGGCACAGCACAAACTGGTATTTGTTCCATAATAATATAGGTATTTTTCTTATATAGGATGTATGGGACTCTTTGGTCTAAATGAAAGGAATGGGTATTGTTGGACTACACTGATACCATTTCCAGCCATTGATATTTTCATGAAAAGATTTAATTTTTTATGGATATCAGTGTGCCATGTCAACTGGTGACAGTTGTTCGCGATTGGTTTGAAGAAAAGTCTGGACAATACCAACGAATGATTTGGCAACCTTATCGCCCGACAAGAATCCCATCGGACAAAAAAATGTTCAAGTGTTTGTAAATCTGTCGGAGCAAACTGCGTGTTCATCAGTCTGTAGCTTACAAACTACTTAAACTAAGGTGAACTAACTTAATGACAAATACAACACACACACACACACACACACACACACACACACACACACACACACACACACACACACACACACATGTCCAGGGAGGACTCGAACCTCCGACGGAGAGCAACCACTCGCTCCGCAGCGAGGCGCCTTAGACCGCTCGGCTACTCCACCGCGGGCCCCTTCGGACATTTCCGAGTCATAAACGAGAAGGGATCGCTTGGTAGGACACATTCTCAGGCATCGAGAAATCGTAAATTTAGCACTGGAGGGAAGTGTGTGGAGGTAAAAATCGCAGAGGGAGAAAGAGACGAATATAGTAAGCAGAATCAAATGGATGTGGGTTGCCGTTCTTATGAGGAGATGAAAAAACTTGCTCAGGATAGTGTGGAGAGCTGCATCAAACCAGTCTGCGGACTGAAGACCACAACAACAATCGAGAGGCCAGTTCGTGCCAAAGACCTTGTAAAAATATCTAGACTTCCTAATGGCGCTGCTGTCGCGGGATAATTTGAACCTTCGACCGGCCGCCATGGTAGTGGCAAGCGTCAGAAAATACGTGTTGTTAGCAGGTAAATTTTGTATTAAATACCTACTGCGGGATATATACACAATTGATAGTCGCGTCGCGTCATGAAGCACGATGGTGAAAAGCTGCTCAGCGTTTAAATATAGGGTTGAATGAAATGAATCACAGACTTTTACAATACTGGCAACTCTTAAAAAGGAGCTACTTTAGGCAGTACTGGTGGACAGGACGTTCAAAAAGTTTCATTTTATGATCGTGTAAAATAACTATTGGGGTGACGAAATTAGTTGCCTCACTGCAGTTCGAAGTTTTGTTTATGAAATTACTATTAGCAACTTGTAACGCAGAATTTATAGGTAATCTGCTATACATATAGGTATAACAACTGAAAGGGGTTTGCAGAACTGTGTATAGTTCCATATATGAAAGGCACATAGCCACACTGGATACACTTTGTGATGTTGAACCCTATGACAATAGTTGTTGACTTTTGAGCAGTTCAAGCTACTGCAAGGTATTTGGCTTACAGCGTTCAAAATGCTAATATTCTTGCTAGATACTCTTATGCTTATGTTAGATGCATTAGTTAAGAAAACTTTATGGCATACTTCGTGCTCTTAAAAGATTTTGGTATTGGCTGGTTGCTGTGTTCACGAGGTAAGAAACTATTTTTCAGTTATGTATCTGATGGCATATTTCACTTTCACAATCGATTTTTAACATTAGCTGTTTCGGGAAGCCCACTTTGATTTTTTGATGGTATGAAATCTGAATATTGGAGAATACAGCACTAAAGCAAAGACGTAAAGTGTGAAACTCTTTCGAAATTAATGTTTGTACAAAAGTTTCACAATCGTAGTACATACTGAGAAAGTGCCAAAAAATCGTGTCTGACGATAAATTCCGTTCATATGCTGCACTTAGAACGCTAAAAAACTGTATGTTATAGTTCGGTTTCGTTAGGAAGAGGAAACGCTGTTGGCCAATTTCTACACCGTATGTGTAATAATTTTTACACACGACCGATAGTTACTGTATATTCAAGGAATCTGAAGCTGTTTTGTAGTTATACATTTAAATGAGACCTAGTTTTCGCGACTTAAATGAATACTCTCTCTAAGCAAAAGAATCTTACGCACATTTAAAGTTTGCGCGGAAGTTTGCCACCACAATGGCCGCAGAGGCGCTCTTCAATTTGTCCGCTGTTCGCAGTCGGCCGCTTACGCGATTGTGGGGGGCTTGGTTCGTGGACAGAATTCTGCACCGGCAACACTCTCGGCAATCATGTACGGCTCAGTATTCCTTCAAGGAGCGTCCAGATTTGTTGAGTGCATCCCATGTGCCATTTTGCTGCTATTATCCTTGAAAAACGAGGTCCACTTCCCTCCTTATTAAGAGATATCTTGTTAAAAAAAGTGTTTGTTAAGCTTAAGGGACTTAACTACGGGGACATCAGTCCCTAAACTTACAAACTACTTATGAACTACCTACAACTAAGGACGGCACAAATATCCATGCCCGAGTGGGGATTCGAACCCCCGACCGTAGTGGCCGTGCAGACTGTGACTGGAGCGCCTCAGTCCCGTCGGCCACCGCGGCCGGCAATATCCTGTTACTGTGACTCTTATTGGTGCAGATTTCACGGAGAAATACAAGTTTACAATGAGAGCGTTTCTGTACCTGTGGCCACATAGATGCGTACTCGAGGCTGTAGCACGCCGACAGGGAGTAGAAGTGCACACCGTCTTCTGACATCCGCGCCAGCTGCTGGACGATGCGGCCCAGGAGCCACACGGCGTAGACGGCTACAACGGAATGGAAGGCGAATCCCGCGTACGCGTGCATGGCGTTCTGGTGCTCGTGGCGGACACTGGGCGACGAGTTAACGGCACACGGTGACTTACGCGAGAGCTCCAGGGCGATCTATTATAGCGTGCAGGCCACGACCTACTTGCAAGTGACACCTTGTGCGAGTCAAACGAATCTCCGTGCCCACTTGACGGACATACGTCACCGCGACCCGAGTTTACATTGAAGTCACGTAGGGGCCATTGTGAAAGGTCCGTGGCTCCAGACAACAATATACAGTGCGATACTAGGAACGACTCGCCCAAAGTGGCGCGTGTGAATTCGAAACTTCATTGCGTTTCCGAAACCACACCAGGGGATTTTTCGGTACTACACATTCTTGTTTTGTGTGAATTAGGTAGTTGGCATATCGCTATTTTTCTACGACGCCGTCATTCATGATGTGTAACATTCCATAGTTTCAGTCTGAATCAGTGTAGGAAATATACCGTTGTTTACATGATTCTATATATTACTTAAATTTTTGATTAACAGAACGTTTTGATTGCAATGACGTGTTTCGCCCGGTTAGTGCATCTTCAGATATATGACAAAGAAGAAAATATTGATACTAGGAACGACTCGCCCAAAGTGGCGCGTGTGAATTCGAAACTTCATTGCGTTTCCGAAACCACACAAGGGGATTTTTCGGTACTACACATTCTTGTTTTGTGTGAATTAGGTAGTTGGCATATCGCTATTTTTCTACGACGCCGTCATTCATGATGTGTAACATTCCATAGTTTCAGTCTGAATCAGTGTAGGAAATATACCGTTGTTTACATGATTCTATATATTACTTAAATTTTTGATTAACAGAACGTTTTGATTGCAATGACGTGTTTCGCCCGGTTAGTGCATCTTCAGATATATGACAAAGAAGAAAATATTGATAGAACTTACAATATTTACATGACATTATTTCGAGAATTTTTAGCTACAAACTAATCTGATACTGTTTTAAGAAATTGTGATAATGTACGGTACTAATGTTTTAAATATTCTGTGGTGGAGGGTGTTTACATTAGTACGGTACATTATCACAATTTCTTAAAACAGTTTCAGATTGGTTTGTAGCTAAAATTTTGGAAATAATGTCATGTAAATATTGTAAGTTCTGTATCAATATTTTCTTCTTTGTCAGATATCTGAAGATGCTCTAACCGGGCGAAACGCGTCATTTTAATAAAAGAATATTTGCAATCAAGACGTTGTGTTATTCAAGAATTCAACTGAACACGGTTGCTGTACCACACCATGTAAAAATGGAATGGGAAGATTTCTACATATATTATTTACGGAGGAAGGTGAAGGAAAAAGTTCTTAATGTGAAAAGAGGAAGCGTTACAAGGTAACGAATTAGTCAGAAACTACAATATAATGTGGAATACAAGTTAAGCCGAAATTTACAAAAGACAAAATGGTGTACAGAAATAATAGATTATGTAAAATAGGTGGTGACATACCGTTTCTCTTGCTGTCACATGCGTCATATTCTGTAGCGAAACTGCAATAAATAGTTCCTGTGAGATGGTATTGGTAGAGGTTATACCTAACAACCTGACTCATTGATACGATTGCTGGAATCTTCACATAATACTTTTATTCTTTGTTGTAATTTTAAAGCCATCTGGTGGCTCTTCAGCGGACAGTACAAACAACGTGGACATATAGCTTTAAAACATACAAGAGGAGAAAAATAAACGCAGAATTTAAAATAGTACAAGGAGATAAAATTGGAGAACTGACAAAACATAGAGCAGTTAAAACACATACTCAGAAACTAAAATAGCCACGGTGGTTAAGATTCATATAAAAACAGTATTAAAAACGGAGACAGTAATCTATGGCGAGAGCACACACTTAAAATCAGATAGCAACACAATATTCTGCCTACATTGCAGTTGCTGAAGTTTTAAAACTGGAGACACTGAACACGAACACTGGCACTGACACTGTAACAGAATACTTGGATCAAAGTTCAAAAACATAGCCGAATGCTAAAAGTGTAAATGCAGATGATTAACACTTACAGGGCGCCGCCCGTACGGTGCACGGGCGACATCATTCCTTCCGTCTTACGGGCGTTTAGCGTGTCTCTCAAGGATCTTGTTCACGTAATGTGGAGGCAGTTAATTGTTATTTCACTAGACTGCAGCGCTTTTTGGCTATCTGAACCTAGAGGCGATTTATTGCTCGTTCACTAGATGGCAGCGCTTATCGGCTGCCCAACACTATCGCGATTGCGAGAAGTGCTAGGCTGAAGTCAATTATTCTTTCGCGGGTGTTTACGTAAGTGGAAATGGCATGCAACAAGTTCACAGAGTCCGAATTCCTATATATATGGGGAGCCCGGATCAAAAATTGAGGGCCGCGGCGGATTAGCCGCGCGTACTGGAACGCCGTGTTGCGGTGCGCGCGGCCGTCCGCCGTCGGGGGTTCGAATCCCCCCTCGGGCATGGATGTTTTAGTAATAGGTAGTTCATAAGTAGTTTGTAAGTTTAGGGACTGATGACCCCGCAGTTAAGTCCCTTAATCCTTACAAAAATTTGAACATAGAAATTGAGGATGGTGACAGAGAGGATGTGTATGTTTCAATTTTTCGTAAAGTAGAGTTGGCTATTTCATTTACATTTGTCACTTTCTAGTAATGATGTTTGCATTCCTTTCTATGCAGACAGTGCTACAGACAATCAGTCACAACCTGTGCTGCTTGGTCATGTGCATGATTCTAAGGAAAGAGACCTTTGTTGCATGTATTTGCTGTTAGACTTTCCTGTACGGTTTTCGTGAAAGCAGATAAAAAAGAATAATTGTTCCACTTAACAGACAGAGATCGTAAAACATTTCTTTTACAAGCCTTTTACAAATTATATCACTTGTATATGTTGTACATTCTAAAATAAACTCATGATTTTCAAAAGCACATGTTTTTCCCTTTTAAATGACGCAAAAACCATATACCTCTCACATTTCTGTACTTTGCAACATCCTAAAGTATACCAGCTTAGAGCCAAGTGCCGGGTGTGAATAGGGCAATGTTGAAAGTGTTAACTCACCCCTTGCTGTGAAGCGAGCGAATGCTTCCCGTCGGAGGTTCAAGACCTCCCTCGGGCATGGGCGCGCGTGTGTGTGTGTTGCCTTGACATAAGTTAGTTTAAATGGTTTGTAACTCTGGAAACCGATGACCACTACAGTTTGGTACCACAACTTTACAAACATTTGATCATTGAAAAATTTTAAACATGGCTGCAATTCAGCAACGGTGGAACACGATCGTAAAACGTGGCTGACTCCGTGTCAATAGATTAAAAAGTAAAATTTAAAAACAATGTCACATTATAAAATTGTGGAGCCCGTCCACACACAGGTCGAGTGAGCAATCGACCTGTGTGTGGACGGGCTCCACAATTTTATAATGTGACATCTTTTTTAAATTTTACTTTTTAATCTATTGACACGGAGTCAGCCACATTTCATTAACAACTTTTTAATGTGAGCTTTATTGTATACTTCTGAAGAAGGCAAAATTAATTTTTTCCGAAACCTAGGTAAAGGTTTATACATGTAAACTATTTTATGCAACTGGTCGTCTGAAACTGTGTTGACTTTTGGATTTGAGCATTTGACTAACTTACCCTCGATATTTTGGAAAAAAAAATTGACCGAAATTGTACTGAACGCATTCTCCGAGAAGTATTTCGAGCAATTACTTCATGAGACCGCTAGAATACTAATTGGTTGGGAAAACATACTTCATCTCTTAGAAACAAATAATCCTGACCCAATAAAGATCATCAAAACCGATATAGGGATTAGTGAACACACGGAAATATATCTATTTAAAAAGGCAGACAATAATTCGGTTAATGCTTTTCTGGATGAGAGTCTCCAGTCTTTCGAAACTAACAATCTCAACGTACATCAGATGTGACTTACATACCAAGAAATAATTTCGACTCCAATTAAAAGATTTATAACAAATGAATTAACAAAAGAGGGTGCTCAGTCCCACTTGGTACACAGAACAGTCCAGATCACTACTGAGGCCGTGTGGAGATGGCAGCGCGGTGCGAGGCGTCATGTAACAGATTGCATATGGCTCCTCCAGTAGGAGGTTCTTTCCTTTCATAGGGTGCGGGTGTATCAGTTAGTTTTAAATAGTGTGAATGTCCAGGATCTGATAGCCCCAGCAGTTTTTCAAACATTTGAAAATTATCTTTTCACTAATGCAGAAGAAAAAAAGCATTCAAATTTAGACAGACACAAAATCCCCAAGTCAGTAATTCGAATTTTAGCGCGGATTTTGGAGGAAAATGCAAGAAATTCTGGTCATACACTACTGGTCATTAAAATTGCTACACCAAGAAGAAATGTAGATGATAAACGGGTATTCATTGAGAATATATATTATACCAGAAATGACATGTGATTACATTTTCACGCAATTTGGGTGCATAGATCCTGAGAAATCAGTACCCTGAACCACCACCTCTGTCCGTAATAATGGCCTTGATACGCCTGAGCATTGAGTCAAACAGAGCTTGGATGGCGTGTACAGGTACAGATGCCAGTGCAGCTTCGACACGATACCACAGTTCATCAAGAGTAGTGACTGGCGTATTGTGATGAGCCAGTTGCTCGGCCACCATTGACCAAACATTTTCAGTTGGTGAGAGATCTGGAGAATGTGCTGGCCAGGGCAGCAGTCAAACATTTTCCGTATCCAGAAAGGCCCGTACAGGACCTGCAAAATGCGACATGCCGCGGTGGAGTAGCCGAGCGGTCTAAAGCGTCTCGCCGCGGAGCGCGCCGTTGCTCGCCGAGGATGTTCGAGTCCTCCCTGGGGCATGGGTGAGTGTGTTGTCCTTAGGTTAGTTTACCTAGGTTTAAGTAGTTTGTAAGCTACTGATGACCACGCAGTTTGGTCCGATAGATTTACAAACTTTTGAACAATTTGAAAATGCGACATGCATTATCCTGCTGAAATGTAGGGTTTCTCAGGGATCGAAAGAAGGGTAAAGCTACGGATCGTAACACATCTAAAATGTAACGGCCACTGTTCAAAGTGCCGTCGATGCGAATAAGAGGTGACCGAGACGTGTAACCAATGGCACCCCACACTATCACGCCGGGTAATACGCAAGTATGGCGATGACGAATTCACGCTTCACCACGATGTCACCACCGGATGAGACCATCATGATGCTATAAACAGAACCTGGATTCATCCGAAAAAATGAAGTGTTGGCATTCGTGCACACAGGTTCGTCGCAGATGCTCCCGTCTGTGATGCAGCGTCAAGGGTAACCGCAGCCATGGTCTTCGAGCTGACAGTCCATGCTGCTACAAAAGTCGTCGAACTGTTCGTGCAGATGGTTGCTGTCTGGCCGCGGTGGCCGAGAGTTCTGCGGCGCGTCAGTCACAATATGCACGGCCACTACGGTCGAGGGTTCGAATCCCCCCTCGGGCATGGATAATTGTGCCGTCCTTAGTATTAGCTAGTTCATAAGCAGTCTGTAAGTTTAGGGACAGATGACCCCGTAGTTTAGTACCATGAGCTCTACAAACATTTGAACATTTGAACTGTTCGTGCAGATGGTTGTTGTCTTGCAAACGTCCCCACTGTTGCTCAGGGATCGAGACGTGGACGCACGATCCGTAACAGCCATGCGGATAAGATGCCTGTCATCTCGACTGCAAATGATACGAGGCCGTTGGGATCCACTACGGCGTTTGTATTGCCACCCTGAACGCATCGATTCCATATTTTGCTAACAATTATTGAATCGTTATCGACGCGGGTAGCAATGTCAGGATACGATAAACCGCAATAGCGATAGTCTACAATCCGACCTTTATCAAAGTCGGAAACATGATGGTACGCATTTCTCCTCCCTACACGAGGCATCACAACAACGTTTCACCAGGAAATGCCGGTCAACTAGTGTTTGTGTTTGAGAAATCGGTTGGAAACTTTCCTCGTGTCAGCACGTTGTAGGTGTCGCCACCGGCGCCAGCCTCGTGTGAATTCTCTGAAAAGCTAATCATTTGCATATCACAGTATCTTCTTCTTATCGGTTAAATTTTGCGTCTGTAGCACGTCATCTTCGTGGTATAGCAATTTTAATGGCCAGGAGTGTATTACAAGCAACTTGAGCGTAAACACAAATGATAGCGTGCCAGTGCTAAGTGATGAAGTTGGGCTTTAGTACATATTGTAGCACATGTAGAGTGCTAATCGCTAGCTTGATTTGGTGCTCTGTCTCGACAGTCGTATTAAAATAATGATTTGTCATCTTAGACTCCTCTTCATCTCATTCTACCTTCCCCTACAACCATAGATTTGAGACAATCATCACAAAAATAGAAACGTCAAAATTAAAATAAATTTGTAACACTCCTATTGCAAAATAAATACATAAATAAATAATTGGCTTCGCTGAGTTGCGCGCGCGAGATAGGATTTCATTGACAAGAAATTATATTTACTAACAATAGCAGTAAAATTGAAAAAGTTTCAGCAAATTTGGTAAAAATAAGACAGATTTGTTAAAAAGTATACAGAATATTGAGCAAAAGTCAACAGCGCACTAGACAAAAATTACTCTTAAATTAGTAACAGCGGAAATGGAATAAATAATTACCCGGAACATGAAGGATAACACCGAAATTCAGTCATAAGTAACACCGAAAATGACAATAAACGAATTAGCCCTTAAATTGCACTGGATTCCCGAAAAATATGACGAATATTGGCGAAAATAACGCCGAAACTAACAAAAACAATACTGTATGGGGTAATGTGGTAAAATTGCGATCATTTCCGACAAATGTTATTGCAACTGGAAATGTATTGAGAAAAGAAATAATTTTAACTATGACACTTGTCCTCGGATGTTTAATGAATATGTAACACAATATTACACAATTAAAAATGTCGGTATAAGCTCAAAGAAAGTTACAGAATTGAGAAAAATCGATGGAAAACGTACTAGGTACAATTGTGATCACTTCGTGGTAAAATTTGGATCACAGGCTTCTTCCTCAGAAAAAGCACATTTCCCTCGGTCAAGAACGCATACTTCGTGGTACCAAAACATGCATTTTTGGCAGAGAATGCAGTCATCCTTAAACAGAACATTTATAATAGCGAGTTAGACTAAGCAGCTTCCCTCTTAACAAGAAAAAAAAATCTCCGTAGCACAAAGTGGTGTATTCTTGGAAAAGACAGGAGAAGCTGCAGAAACCTGCTACTGTGCGTCACACAAAGGAAAATGCGAACAACATTACGAGACTGACAAATTATGTTGGTCGGAATCGTGCCTATAAGGAATTTGTGCCACCTTACCCCGTATCTCCAGATATACTGAAGAGTTACGAGAAAACAGAAGCGAAATTTAAGCAGCGGCGCGCTCTGCGAAAATACGAGGCGCGTCCAGAAAGTAAGTTCCGTTTGGTTATATAAAACGAACGGGTACAGATACAGAAAAAATATTGATTGTACAAAAATCTACAACTGTTAAACTACTTTTCTACACAGCTTCCGAAATTTTGTAGGCAATTGTCATAGCATGGCACAAGGTTTTGTGTGCCTTTTTCATAGAATGTTGCCGCTTTTTTTTTTTTTTTTTTTTTTTTTTTTTTTTTTTTTTTTTTCACGATAATGTCTGACCTCACACAGCGAATGTGGCCAAACAATTCTTACGGAAATTTCAATGGGACCTGTTTAATCATCCTCCATACAGCTCGGACCTCTCTCCTAGCGACTTTCATCTCTTCTTACACCTAAAATCTGTCCTTGGTGCTCAACACTTCAACGATGATAAAGAGCTGTTACCATATGGTTGAATACACAGGCGGCAACCTTCTGTGAAGGATGCATGCAAAAACTTGTGGCACGCTACGACAAGTGCCTACAAATATTCGGCGGTTTTGTGGAAAAGTAGTTTAAGAGTTGTCGAATTTTGTGCAATAAAAATTTCTTCTGTATCTGCGTACAATTTCATTTTATTACCAAACGGAACTTATTTTCTGGACGCGCCTCGTACAAAATGAAAGCGTCTTTACCTGGTTCCATATGGTCCCGTATTCCATCGCCAAGCAGCCCGTGAGGGAGAACACGTCGAAGCCGTCGTCCGTCATGCGCTGCAGGCTGCGGCCCATGCTGATGTTGAGCCACACCTTGTAAAGCCCGAGGGTGACGTGGAAGAAGGTGCGCAAGAACACCCGCATGGCGACCGAGCCCGCTATGATACACATCGCGCACAGTTCACTCGTCTACTGCTACTGACCGCGTCTACTGTCCGTTTGCTACTGACTGCGATCCCGAGGGGGCGGGCTGTTCCGATGCTGGAACCTCTTCCTCATTGGAAGATTCTTGTGCAGTACAAATACACGCCAAAGCTCACAGTGACTCATGTTTACTGACCTTCGTCGGTGCAGATAACCGCCCCGAAGGGGGAGTTAGACTGGGGTGGTATCTGTCCAGTTCGTGTTTGCCGAAATCAGATTACATCTGGAAGTTGCAAAGGTCAGAGATAAGTCTAGCGTGTATGTCAAGGTCACTGGAAGACTGGTTCAGCTGGAGCAGTAGTCGAGGGTGCCAATAAATTACTGCAAGGTACGAGTCCTGATAGAGGAAAAGCTTGTCGTTCCTACTGTGTGGCTCAGACGGTAGGAAAAGTCTCGACGCCCAGGTTTTATGCGAATGTTGTGGATTAAATTCCGAACTTCTGTACTTTGCGGCGTAAAGACTGTTTGTCATTCCCGTTAATACTTTAATCCTGTGGTGCATGGTGTCAACTATAATCGACGGCATCTTAGGGCCATTGCTTTGTCTTGTGTACATTAATGACCTCTCATCAGTTACACTACCAGAAGCAGAGTTTGTTTTGTTTGCAGATGACACAAGTATTGCAACAAAAAGTACGTCAAGCAAAATTATAGAAAGGTCTGCTAATGATATTTTCATGAACACTAATAAATGTTGTTGTATTGTTGTATTGTGCTGTATAAGTCTTAATCTATATCACAGAGTCTGCCATCTGTTTCTGATCCAGCCATTGCAATACACATAATACATCTGCGTCTCCTGAATTGTGAAATATAAATACAACAGTCATTATGTTATTGGCAGATTCAATCAATTGAAAGGAATGTCGTATAACAACACTAAGTGACTCCTAACTTTATGTCATTGAATACGAATTTATAGATATGTAATCCAGTTATTCAGAATGAGTCACTCTACTCTGTTATTTGTTAAATAACACACTTCCTCTTTACTGTGAAAGGTTTAAAACCAACTCATTGTCATTAAACTTTGAAAAGACTCACTACATGCAGTTCAGAACATGTAAGAGATTTCCCGTCAGCATATGCATTATGTATGAAGAAGAGCAGATAGAAGACGTTGACAGTATTAAAATCCTGGGATTACAGCATGATAATAAATTTAGGGGGAGGAGCACACCACAGAACTGCAGAAACGACTATTTTCAATACGAGTGTTATCAGACATACGAGACATAAAAATAACAAAGCTTGCATACTTTGCTTACTTTCATTCCCTAATGTCATATGGCATAATATTTTGGGGTAACTCTTCAAGTCAGTCAAAAGTCTTCAGAGTCCAAAGACGTGTAATACGTATTATTTGTGGAGTAAATTCACTGACGTCCTGTAGAAGCCTCTTCAAAGAACTGGGTATATTAACTACTGCCTCTCAGTATATTGATTCCTTAATGAAATTTGTCATAAATAATATATCCTTTTTCCCAACAAACAGCTCAATTCATACATATAATACTAGGAATAAAAATTATCTACACAAGGACTTAAAAGCACTTACTTTAGTTCAAAAAGGGGTCCACTACTCAGGAACACACATTTTCAATAATTTACCATCAAGTATAAAAAAGTTAGCTACAAATAAATATCAGTTTAAGAGAAACCTAAAAGACTTTCTAGTGGTCTACTCCATTAGTGAGTTTCTAAATTGTACCAAATGATTCATGTACTCATACTACATTAGTATTATTATATTATTAGCTGTAAAATATATATAAATTAAAAATAAAAAACCTTAAAAATGTATGTATCTGTATATTATTAGTATTATCTATTATTCAACTTGAAATTTTGTTTCTTGACATGTTAAATATCCACGAGTATCTCCTCAACATGGATCTACGGAACGAAAAACTAATCTAATCGGCTGTTACTGGACGGATTTCTGTGCGTCTGCGGTCATTTTTTTTCGATAGGTACCACCGGCTGAAATGCCAGGCGTGAATTTTCAGCGCAAATCGTTACCTCTATATTTGCATACGTTCCCCTAAGCCATTGTAACGATCCACAGGGTTCTGTCACTTTCTTAACATGCCAATGTTGTCAGTTCCGTATTTTACATACTTTTTCTCACTTTTGTCTCATTCAAAACGATAAATTTTGTTGTAACGAATGATACATTGATTGTAAAAGTTTGTTTACTTACGAAATTTGAATACTAAAACAACATATATTTTGTTTTGCGTAAATCTGCACACGCCAACGCAATGGGAATTCCTGTATTAACTATAAACTTACGAAATCTTACCTTGTAATTTATTAACTTGCCATATAAAAATGTGTATTCTTGCAGCCGTAACGCACATGTCCGAAATGTCATAGGGTGTTGTTGTTTTGAGACAAAGACCCTAATGCTGTAAAGATATGACTCCAAAAAAATGTTCAAATGTTTGTAAAGTCTATGGGACTTAACTACGGGGTCATCAGTCCCTAAACTTACAAACTACTTATGAACTACTTTCAAACTAGGACGGCACAAATATCCATGCCCGAGGGGGGATTCGAACCCCCGACCGTAGTGGCCGTGGAGACCGTGACTGGAGCGCCTCAGTCTCCTCGGCCACTGCGGCCGGCGATACGACTCCCTGCCAATATTTGGGCAGACAGTAATTTTATAAAAATTTGTTTTTATTGTTATTTATTGAAGGCTAATAACTACTTGTAAATTCATTAGAATATTATTAACGAATTTCTATGCACTTATTAAATCATTCTGAGAAACATTTAGTGACAGAAATATTGTAATTTTCATGGAGGTTAGATGTTTGTGAGCACGTGAAGAGTCATCTGACGTGACGTCACAGGCAGATGTTTTTCTATTTAAACCCCATGGGGTCTGCCAGCAAGGCAGAGCAAAACAGAGGAGTTTTGTGGTACAATATGAACAGCAGTTTGTGAGGAGAAGTTGTTGTAAAACTAAGTACTCAGTTGGTAATGTGATGTAAAGAACGGAGAACTTCGTTTATATACAGCAAGAGTTTCATTGTGGGAATAGGTTAGTGTCGGCCATCTATGTATAAGACTTTATGAACTACAAGAAAGTTACGATTCGGTCACAGTTTAAATATGTTATGGAAGAGGTTGCAACTGGTTAAGGTAAATAAAACAATTTCATCCTCTAAGAGTGTTTGAATTCCCATTGCCATGCAGAAGATTCCACCTGTGTTTGCTAATGTACTGAATGAGCATTTTCAGAGTTTGTGTTATGCCAACTGAGCAACATTTGACCGACAAGAAACCCTTCATCATCATAAGGGGCACACTGATGAGCTACGTCACCTTCGCGGCGTTTTCTCACAGGACGCGTATTCAGAATTGCAGTTTAATCGGGCCGTACAGCCGTCGCATGCTAGACAAAGTGAGCTCGAGGGTAGTGAAGGACAAATCGGAATGGTCATCTTGTCAAACGTCGGGTGTGTTTCATTAAAGATAAATATTCACGGAATGGGAATATAAAAGAAATTACAGGCCCATCTCATTTAGACGAAATGTATGTTTGTTCAGGAAAGGAAATAGAAATAAAATACATTGCTTCTTGAAAGACAGCTTCTACTCGTTCCTAACACTAAAAGTAAGTGTAGACCAAATGTGGCTCAAATTTAAAGAAGTGGTATACACAGCAATTAACTGTTTTATAACAAATAAATTAATAAAGGAAGTAGGTGATCCCCCTTGGTACACAAAAGAGGTCAGGACACTGATGCAAAAGCAACGGATAAGGCATGCTAAATTTAAACGAACACAAAATCCCCACGATTGGCGATCCTACACAGAAGCTCGAAATTTAGCGAGGACTTCAATGCGAGATGCATACAATATTTATCACAACGAAACTCTTTCTCGAAATTCGACAGAAAATCCAAAGAGATATTGGTCGTATGTTAAATATACTAGGGGCAAAACACAAACAATACCCTCACTACGTGATAGTAATGGCGATCCTGCCGATGGCAGCGCTACTAAAGCAGTTACTAAACATAGCTTTTAGAAAATGATCCACCAAAGAAGACGAAACCAATATTCCAGATTTAGAATTACGAACAGAGGCCGTAATGAGTAACGTAGATTGCAGAACGACATGTTGACAATAGCTGTTTATTATTTCTCAATGCTACCGGTTTCGGTTATTTACCATTGCCAACCGTTAGCAGAGATTAGAAGTACATATCATCGGTGTAGTGAAGTAACTAAAATCACTTAACAAGAACAAGTCATCTGGTCCGGGTTGTATACACATTACATTTCTATCTCATTATGCTGAAGCGATAGCTCCTTACTTAACAGCCATATACAACCGCTCTCTCAAAGAAGGATCTATACCAAAAGATTGGAAAGTTACACAGGTCACACATATCTTACAGAAAGGCAGTAGGAGTAAGCCACTAAACTACAGGCATATTTCATTGACGTCAATTTGCAGCAGGGTTTTGGAACATATCCTGTATTCAAATATTATGAATTATCTCGAACAGAATGATTTATTGACGCAAGGTGAACAAGGATTTAGAATATATGGTTGATGCGAAACACAACTAGTTCTTTACTCACACGAAGTAATGTGTGCTATTGACAAGGGTTCTTTAATCGATTCCATATTTCTTGATTTCCAGAAGGCTTTTGACACCGTACCTCACAAACGGCTTTTAATCAAATTGCGTGGCTATGGTATGTCGCCCCAAATTTGCGACTGGATAGAGGATTTCCTGTCAGAGAGGACACAGTTTGTAGTAACTGATGGTAAGGCATCGACTCAAACAGATGTGATATCCGACGTTCTCCAGGGTAGTGTATTGATCCTCTATTGTTCCTTATCTACATAAACAATTTGGGACAAAATCTAGCCGCGGTGGAGTAGCCGAGCGGTCTAAAGCGTCTCGCTGCGGAGCGCGCGATTGCTCGCCGTGGAGGTTCGAGTCCTCCATGGGGCATGGGTGTGTGTGTTTGTCCGTAGGTTAGTTTACCTAGGTTTAAGTAGTTTGTAAGCTACGGACTGATGACAACGCAGTTTGGTCCGATAGATAAAAAAAAATCTAAGTAGCTCTCTTAGGTTGTTTGCAGATGACGCCGTGATTTACCGTCTAGTAAAATCATCTGATGATCAGAACGAACTGCAGAACGATATGAATAAGAGATCACTATCGTGTAAAAATCGGCAATTGATTCTAAATAATGAAAAGTGGGAAGTCGTCCACATTAGTACGAAAAGAAATCCGTTAAACTTTGTTTACAAGATAAATCAATCAAAAGTGATGGCCGTAAGCTCCACTAAATACCTAGGAATTGGTATGTCGTGGGAAAGGCGAACCAGAGACTGCGTTTTATTGGCAGGACCTTTAAAAGATGCAACATAACTACCAAAAAAACTGCATACACTACGCTTGTCCGTCCTTCTTTTGAGTATTGCTGTCCAGTGTGGGATTCTTATCGGGTGGGTTTGACGGAGGACATCGATAGAGTCCAAAGAAGAGCAGCTCGTTTTGTATTGTCACGATACAGGGGAGACAGCGTCACGGAAATGATAATAGGATCTGGGATGTGAAACATTACAACAACGGCGCTTATCGCAGCGTCGTGGGTTACTTACAAAACTCCAATCGCCAAAATTCTCCTCCGAATGCGAAAATATATTGTTGATTCCCACTTACATAGGTAGGAATGATCATCATAATAAAATACGAGTAATCAGACCTCGAACGGAGAGATTCAGGTGTTATTTCTTCCCGCGCGCTGTTCGAGAATGGAACGGGAGATAAATAGTATAAATGTGGTGCGATGAACCCTATGCCAGGCACTTTGATTTGCAGAGTATCTATTTAGATGTAGGAATGTATGACATTAACTGCGAATGGGTAAAGTTGAAAATGTGTACCCAGCTGAGACTCGAACCCTGGTCTCCTGCTTTCTTGGCAGTTGCACTGACCTCTACACCACTGGGGACACAGCGATCACCACACCTGCACAGAATTACTCGAGAACGCCTCCTGTCAGATACAAATACTCAACTTTACCGTGCCCACTCGTAGTTATTGTAAACTAATTCCCGTAGGAATAAGGGCCTATGAGTGCTCCCGCACGGGAATTAGTTTACAATAACTACGAGTTTGAGTCCTAGTGAGCAGGGTAAAGTTGAGAATTTGTATCTGACGGGAGACGTACTCGAGTAATTCTGTGCAGGTGTGGTGATCGCTGTGTCCCCAGTGGTGTAGGGGTCAGCGCAACTGCCTAGAAAGCAGAAGACCCGAGTTTGAGACCCGTCTGCGTACACATTTTCAACTTTGCCCATTCTGTGCAGGTGTGATGATCGCTGTGTCCCCAGTGGTGTAGGGGTCAGCGAAACTGCCTAGAAAGCAGAAGACCCGAGTTTGAGACCCGTCTGCGTACACATTTTCAACTTTGCCCATTCGCAGTTAATGTCATGCATTTCCTGAACATGAAAAGATAGTTTTGTTATTGTGGTCTTCAGTCCGCAGACTGGTTTGATGCAGCTCTCCACGCTACCCTGTCCTGTCCTCTTCATCTGAGAATACGTTCGGCAACCTACATCCTTTTGAATCTGCTTACTACATTCGTCCCACATTCTCCCTCTATGATTTTTACCCCAATCGCTTCCTTCTAATGCTAAGTTGACAATTCCTTGATGTCTCAGAATGTGTCCAACCAATATATCCCTTCTCTTAGTCAGGATATGTCAGAAACTCCTTTTCTCCCCGATTCGGTTCAACACCTCATCATTAGTTATCTGATCTACCCATCTAATTTTCATCATTCGGCTGTGGCACCACATTTCAAAAGCTTCTTCTATCATCTTTTTATCTGAACTCCTTATCGTCCACGTTTCACTCCAATACAATGCTACACTCCAGACAAATGCTTTCAGAAAGGACTTCCTAACATTTAAATTAATATTCTGTAGAAACGCTTTTCTCCCCAAAGCCATTCTGAATTTTATATCTTCTTTACTTCGGCCATCAGAAGTAATCTTGCCGGCCGCGGTGGCCGAGGTGACTGAGACGCTCCAGTCACGGTCTGCACTGCCACTACGGTCGGGGGTTCGAATCCCCCCTCGGGCATGGATATTTGTGCCGTCCTAGTTCGTAAGTAGTTCATAAATAGTTTGTAAGTTTAGGGACTGATGACCCTGTAGTTAAGTCCCATAAGCTGTACAAACATTTGAACATTTTTGAGAAGTTATCTTGCTACCCAAATAACAAAATTCATTTAATACTTTTATTGTGTCATTACCTAATCTAATTCCTTCAGCATCGCCAGATTTTCTGACATTGCATTCCATCACCTTCGTTTTACTCTTGTTAATGTTCATTTTATATCTTCCTTTCAAGACACTGTCCATCTCATTCAATTGCTCTTCCAGGTCCTTTGCGGTCTCTGACAGAATTACTGTGTCATCGGCAAACCGCAATGTTTCCATTTCTTCTCCCTGCACTTTAATGCCCTCTCCAAATTTCTCCTTCCATTCCTTCACTGCCTGCTCAATGTACAGATTGAACAACATTCGAGAGAGGCTAAAACCAACTCTGTCTTACTCCCTTCCTCTGCGTCCCATTCTTGCCCTTCGATTCTAATAACCGCTGTCTGGTTTTTGTATAGGTTGAGTATAACTCCCTATATTTCACCCCTGATACCTTCAGAATTTGGAAGAGTGTATTCCAGTCGACATTGGGAAAAGCTTTCTCCAAATCGAGAAACGCTAAAAACGTAGTTTTCCCTTTCCTTAGCCTATCTTCTAAGATAGTAACTGCAAGATAGGAAAAATAATCGAAAAAACACAAAGTTAAAGGCGTCTTTCGACCGCCAATGAAACTAAGAGCTATTTTAGGCTCAGTGAAGGACGACTTTGGTTTAAGGAGGCCTAGTGTATATCAGATACCCTGTAACTGCGGGACATCATGCATTGGAAAAATTTGTCGCACCATGAACAGATGCGCGGAACATCTGCGATACACGCGTCTGGACCAGCCAGAAACATCAGCAGTGGCCGAGCATTGTCTCAGCACGGGGCACAGTATGGACTATCGGAACACCAAGATTCTGTCGTCGACGTCTTCGTACGGGGCACTATTATTAAAGAAAGGTGGAAATTCGCAGCTCGACGAATCTCCTCAATAGACACACAGGGTAACATCAAATCAAATGTTCGTTAAGCTTATGGGACTTAACAGCGGGAGTCATCAGTCCCTAAACTTACAAACTGCTTATGAACTAGCTAACACTAAGGACGGCACAAATATCCATGGCCGAGGGGGGATTCGAACCCCCGACCGTAGTGGCCGTGCAGACCGTAAATGGAGCGCCTCAGTCCACTCGGCCACCGCGGCCGGCCAGGGTAACATCTTAGCACCACTTGGTATCCAGCGCCGGCCTTTCTAATACAACAGCGGCCGCAGAAGTGAAAGCGAGGACGCTGCAGTGACAACATAGTTTTTGGTTGCTAATCGGCGAGGACGGGCGCACACACGCGCGGATAGGTATAGTTGCGTCCGGCTCTCGACGGTGGACGTCGAAAGCGCGCCCATATGGCCTACGTGGGTTCTTACGACAGTTGGTGTACCCGTCTATCCTCCTAAGTACAACATCTGCGCCTTTGGTATCTCTTTGCCACGTTCACGCCTGCGCAGATCCGTCTTACAATATATGGAACGTGTAGTTCAGAACTAATATAATAATCAGCTAATGCCATTCGATGTAACTCTCAAAAATTCGCGAGAAAATCGACTTTGAAGCGTAAGTACCAGTAATTAAAGAAATTGCAGCATCTGTCGGTGTAGAAGATGCCGGGCGCTATGGCTCAGCGCTGACGGTCAGAGAGCTGAACGCTTTTTGTACTAAAAACGGTGAGCTAAAAACACGTTGAACGAAAAAGAACAAACATGAGCAGTGATCGCAAAGACGAGAACTACCCATAGAGCAAATAAATTTAGGTGGTAGCGTTAAAGCCTTACAACCATAGGGCCAGTGTCTCGAATCCTGCGGTGACTGATTTCTTTTTTGTGAATACGTACACAATTTTAATATCTAATGGTAATTTTTACGAATAATGATGGTACTATTGTTGATTCGTAATTTTCTATATTTTAAAAAAGGTTGTTAATGATGATGGTTTCAATCAAAAAACAGGTTACATTTTTCAACACTATTAGGTTCACCATTAGTGGACGAAGGTATCTCTGATTGTTCACTTTCTGAACAGCTACGACGCTTGGTTTTGGGGACGTAATCTCCATTAGCTCTTATGGCTTTCCAAGCAGCTAACCTACTCAAGCATCGTTTTAGGTGACAACAAGGTGTTCAGCTCGTCTACATACTCATAAACAAAAGCTGACACGGAACATGGAATTAGTGATCCCAAAATGTTTTATGTAACTGAATACGGAAACAATGAGGGATTCGAACAACCCGACTCAGTCCGTAGGTTATGACGCCAGGATGCTACCACATGAGCTACACAGATAGATGTTGCAACTGTTTTAATTATTGGTAGTTACTTGCAAAACTTCAAAGTCATTCGCTCAGTAATTATTAAGCGTTGCATCGAATGACTTTGGTTGATTGTTATTTAATTTCTGAACTTCACGTCCTGTTAATAAAAAGAGTTTCTACAATCCGATACCCGTGTGGTCTCCTTGTTAGACCGACTAAAACAGGACGCTTCCATTGCGGCCCAGCAATGTGTTCGCGGCACCTGAAGATGTCGTACAGTTGCACCTATGAAATATCGTGAGAGCTTAACAACGGAATCTGACGTCTTACCCAAGAGCCTTATTTGAAATTACTGGAAAATTTTGCAATAAGTCTAGACACTTTACATTAAGGGGTACTTCTCATGAGGCAAATGAAATTCAGATGCACGTATCAAAGAGCCATTATTGCGCAGTTTCCACTAGGATAAGCGTTATGCAGTTAAAAGAATAATACGAATTTTCGTTGGGGATGCGAAGGGGAAGGTGGGAGAGGGACACGGTATGTCACCACTCGCCCCTTCACTGTTTGTAAGAGCTGGCCTCCTTTAACAAGCACGTGACTCAGATGGCAGTGAGTAACGTTTGCTTTAGTTGTAGATAAAGCCTCTGCAGACCGCGTGTGCGTTCCTGCTTCCGCACGAACCCTGAGGAAATACAAAGGGTAGTTGTATGCATGATTCACAAATTTTAATAGCGGAAGCAAGGCGTGCCCTTACAAGCAATTGCCCGGGATTTAGGTTTCGCACATGGACAGCACATTTTAATGGACCATCGCTTACTTCTAAGCTGTAGCCTGTAGGTGCATTTTCATCCACTAGTGTCGGCAGTTGGGCAATGAATATATGACTTATTGACGTGCAACACAAAAGAATAAAAGTGACCACTATCTAAAGAACCATTATAAGAAAATCACCATTAACCCTTTCAGTCCCCGTGAGCATACCTTCATCCTTCATTTATATCTGCATGCGAGAAACACGTTGTAATGCATTGTAAATACACGTTTTTAAATTTTTAAGAATCGTCTTTGGATGCTCCTAGTGCCACCTTTACAAGGGAAATAGCTGAAACTCTGTGAAAGCATGGCGGCAAAAGAAATCACTCGCAAAAGGAATGTCTTATTACCTCTGTTGCTAGAACGAATTTGTGAATCATGTACTGTTTTGGCCCACTTTAGGTTACGGTAGTAACACTAAAAGTGGGCCTTTGCGATCGTCTTTTGACAACTCGAAATTTAAATGAAAATAGCGGCTTAACTATTCATCGGACGCGAAAATTTAATAACCGAATTTGTAGAGGAGAAAATTCTCTACAACTTTGCTCTTTTATGTTTTTTCATATTTCGTATCGTTTCAGAGATATTTGCAAAAATAACGGCGATTTTGGGATGTCTGTCTGTCTATAACGTGTTCCCTGTTTTTAAGACGAACACGTTCAACCTATCAGCACCAAATTTTACAGACATAATTGAAGGCCGCCAGAGACCAGAACGTCCCTTTTTCAAATTTTTCGGCCAAGAAATACGGCAGTAATACCAAAAAGAGCCGTTTGTAATATAATCGTAATTCCAAACGAACCGTTCATCTGACACGAAAATTGAAGAATCTAATTGGTAGAGGGGAAAATTCCCTACAACTTCGAGCTCTTATGTTCTTTTTTTCATATCTTGCATCGTTGCTGAGATATTTGCAAAAATAACAGCGATTTGACGATGTCTGTCTGGCTGTAACTTGTTCCCACTTTTTAGGTCCAACCGTTCAACCGATCGGCACCAAATTTTACAGATATGATTGTTGGCTACCAGAGACTAGAACCTCGCTTTTTGATATATTTCGGGCAAGAAAAACGTTAGTAATAAAAAAGCCGTTTGTAATTTAATTGCAAATAAACCGTTCATCTAACGCGAAAATTGAATAAACGAATTTGTAGAGGAGAAAATTCTCTACAACTTTGTTACCTTCTGTTTTTTTTCATATCTCGTATCGTTTGAGAGATATTTGCAAAAAAACGGAGTTTTGACAGTCTCCATTGAATTAACGAAAACCAGCCGTTCGCAGATGTCACGTGACGTTCCTCGCCTAGAACTCTGTCTGGCATACGCCATCTTGCGTTGCGTATTTGATGATTTTCTTATTGTAACTTACACGTTGTCATTTCAAAGCAATAGCACCCTGAATAATTAACAAAAACACGTCGTTCTTCGTTCGATAAATGATAATCTAGTATGAGATTAAAGAACGCACCTCCTGACTGTTAGCTGTAGCGTAGAGGGCAATGCGTTGCACTGTGACGCTGAAAGGTTTCAGACACTCTTACTAATTAATTTTTTCATTATTTAGATTGTTATTTTGATCCAAAATGTTTCCAAAGACTTATAAAACTACAAATCTAAAGTGGGCCGTAAAACATGTCAGTGCGAATTTTTTCTGTTCATATATAAAATTCGATATTGATATAACTGCATAATATCGGTTTCAAGCAATGTCGAACGATGTAGCAAGCGGTTAAAAATTGACGTACGTAATTAAGCACATAATTATTTAAAAAAGAGAGGTGACAAAAATTTTGGTACTTGTGTATTTCCTATGGGTATGTTAGTATGTAGCCAACGGCCGTGGCAAAGTAGATGCTCCGGTTCTCGTTATATCACCGAAGTTAAGCACTGTTGGACTTGGCTAGCTCTTGGATAGGTTACCGGTCGGATCTGCCAAGTGCCGTTGGAAAGCGCGGTGCACTCAGGCCTTGTGGGCCATCTGAGAAGCTACTTGCTGGAGAAGCAGCGGCGCAGGTCACGAAGACTGACAGAACGGCCGGGAGTGCAGGGCGCTGACCACGTCCTCCTCGATGTTGCATGTGTTGACGCCATCGGGCAGAGGAAGACACGACAGACGGTCAGTACCCAGTCGGCCCCCTGAGGCCTGTCGGACGGAGTTTACAGTTTTCCATATCAGTATATATTCTGCTGCAAAATATTTAGATATTTTAGTGGTTTACATTTGATATGTCCTTATTCATCTTTTATTCTGCGTCTACATAAATACTCTGCTAGTCACATTGAAGTGAATGGCAGAGGGTTCATTGAACCGCTTTTTTCCCCTCTACAGTTCCATTGTCTAAAAGGTCGCAGAAAAAAGGAACACCTAAATCTTTTCGTTTTCTATCTGATTTCTCTTATTTTATTTTGATGATCACGTCTTCCTATGTAGGTGGATACTAACAAAATATGTTCAAATTCGGAAGATAAAGCTGGCGAAAAAAATTTCGCAAATAGATCTCGTCGCAGCGTATAACGCCGTTGTTTTAATGATTTTCTCCCCAACTCGTACACCATTTCCGTGACACACTCTTCAAATGTTCAAATGTTTGTAAGGCTTATGGGACTTAACTACGTGATCATCAGTCCCTAAACTTAAAAACTACTTATGTACTAGCTAATACTAAGGATGGTACTAATATCCATGCCTGAGGGGGGGATTCGAACCCCGACCGTAGTGGCCGTGCAGACCGTGACTGGCGCGCCGCAGACCGCTCGGCTGCCGCGGCCGGTGGCACTCTCTCTCCTATACGCATACATTATATGATAGCCAAGATAAAATTAAATAAACAAATAAACATATCGGTTTTTGATTACTAGTGAATGAAAAGGGCGCAAATGGTTGATGATTGTTGTTGTTGTTGTTGTTGTTGTTATGGTCTTCAGTCCGCAGACTGGTTTGATGCAGCTCTCCACGCTACCCCCTGTCCTGTGCAAGTCTCTTCATCTGAGAATATGTTCGGCAACCTACATCCTTTTGAATATGCTTACTATATTCGTCGCTCGGTCTCCCTCTACGATTTTTACCCCACATGCTACCTTCTAATGCTAAGTTGATGTATGACTGCGATTTTAAAGAAACATTTCATTTATTCAGGGTTTAGTCATGTCGAGCACTGTGAAATGGCTTATTTTTCGTACTCGTACCTTGAGGTAACTTGGTACATAACAGGACGGTGGTTCAAATCCACCTCCGGCCACTCGGATATAGGTTTTCCGTGATTTCCTAAAAATGTCAGGATGGTTCGTTTGAAAGGGCATGACCATTTCCTTCCACATCCTTACCCAAATACTCCGAGCGTAAGCTCCTTCTCTAATGACCACGCTGTCGACGGGAGGTTAAACTCCAAGCTTCCTTCCCTCCTTCTATAACAGGAGGCTAATTCGACAAAAGAAAACGTTATCGTTAATCATTAACACGTTTTCAATATGAAAAAAAGGAATATTAGGGTTCAACGTCCCGTCATTTATATTTCGCAGTTTATGAAAATAGTTCTCGATGCGCGTTGCTGGTAAAGCACCATCAGTAGCTATTATGTACACGTTTTAAAATATATGTTTATGACCATGACCATATCAATTTGGTCCAATAAGTTTACAAACATTTGAACATTTAGAAGAATGGTTAAAGAAACTGTCTGAAAAACATTGAGGACATGACAAACAAATCTTCAGCCTTTTCATAGATTTTCAGCGTGCATGTGACAGCACCCACAGGAATAGCATGTAAAATGCAATTCGTGACCTCAGAATCCCTAAGAATAGTGCAAACCGCCGCGGCTGTGTGGCCGAGAACATTGAGGCGCTATGCTCCGATGCGCGAGGCCGTTTCCCGTTCGGAGTTCGAATCCTCCCTCTGGCATGAATGTTTGTGCTGTCTTTTGTATAAGTTAGTTTGTAAGCAGTTTGTAAGTTTAGGGACTCGTGACTCCGCAGTTAAGTTCCATGAGTTTAACAAACATTTGAACACATTTGCTGCTAACATGTATGGAAGGGTCAAAGGCAGGGGTACGTTTCCGAGGAGTTACGACAGAAGCATTCAGACAAGGGGAAGCACTCACATGTGTTTTGTTAAATTTCATCTCAGAGAAAATAATAAGAGAGTGTAGGCAACAGGAGTGGGCTGGAGTACAGATGGATGGCAACTTCAATTGTCTCGCATATGCGGATGACACAGTCCTACTAAGTGAATCAAAGCACGAAAGGAATGTTGCCAACAAATGGGCAGCAATGGTTAGGCTAAAGGTAAATCTGTCCCTAAACTTACAAACTAACTTACACTAAAGACAACACAAACATCCATGCCCAAGGAATGATTTGAACCTCCGACGGGGAATTGCCTCGCGTATCGGAGCATAGCGTCTCAATGCGCTCGGTCACTCCTCCACGGCGTGAATAAAGATAAAGCGAGTTCAAGCAGTTAGGAAGAAGACAAGAGCAAGAAGAATTTCAGGAGACAAGTGCCATGAGATTCAAGAGTGTACACCAATTCAAATACTTGGGATCTTGGTTTACCACAAACAACAAAATAGAAATGTACATCAAGGAAAGAATACCAGTGGGAATGAAATGCATGAATTCCCTCAAAGAGACGCTCGTCTCTAAATCAATTTCAGTGAACACCAAGTTGAAAATCTGTAACACGGTGATATGCCCAGCGGTAATGTACGGCTCAGAAACATGGATCATGATTAAACAAGGAAAAACTGTTAATATTTGACGGAAAAGTAATGCGGAAGATGTGGGGTCCAATTTTAGATAAGGGAGAAAGAGGAGGAGGACGAATGAGGAAATCTACCTTCTGAAGCGACAGCCAAATATCTGACAGAAGATAAAGAGAGTGAAGGCAATCACAGTTGTTGCCGAAACCCAGCTAAATAATTTTAATTTTGCCACCGAGAGCTGCAATTTTATCCTTTGAATTCCTTAAGGGTTTCTGAAATGCTTAAAATATCATTCCGCGTTCAAAGTAAGTTAATTCCTCGTGCGGCCGTATCGCGAAGGAAACGTTATCATATAAATCACCGGATTACAAATGACAGCTCTGGTAATGACCACCCTTTTACTTATTCTGTACCCGATTCTGCCGCCAGCTGTGCCTATATCCCATCCCATAACATGCATCACTTCAGTGTATTAGAAAACTAGTGAGAGCGCTACCAAGATAATATACAAATTTGCCCGACTCAACACTACATAATACAGGTTGTTGTTGTTGTTATGGACTTCAATCCACAGATTGGTTTGATGTGGCTCTCCACGTTTCTCTATCCTGTGCAACCCTCTTGATGTCCGAATAAAAACGGCAACCAACATTGTTTGTTTGTTAAGCTTACGGGACTTACCGACGGGGTCATCAGTCCCTAAACTTGCAAACTACTTATGAACTAGCTCATTCTAAGGACGGCGCAAATATCCATGCCCGAGGGGGGATTAGAACTCCCGACCGCAGCGGCCGTGCACACCGTGACTGGAGCGCCTCAGTCCCTCGGCCACCGCGGTCATCGCAACCAACATTCATTTGAACCTGCCTTCTGTATTAATCTCTTATTATCCCTCGATTCCACCTCCCACTGCCCACTCCCTCACTCCCACTTCGCTCCAATACTAAAATTGACGATTCCTTGCTGCCTAATAATGTGTTTCCAACGGATCCCTTCTTTTTGTCTAGGTACGCCAGAAATGTCTTTCATCTGCAATCTCCTGATCTTACTTTCAGCATTCGTCTGTAGTGCCACGTTTCAAAAGCTTCTATCCTTATCTTGTTTGAACTATTTATCGTCCACACTTCAAGGTTACACTCTAGACCAATGTCTTCAGAAAAGAATTCATAACCCTTAAATGAATATTCGATTTTAAAAGATTTCTCTTCTATAGAAATGCTTTTCTTCCTATTGCTGTTCTGCATTTTATATCTTCAGTACTTTGAATATCATAAGTTGTTATACTCAGAAAACTCATCTACCACCGTTATTGTCTCGTTTTCTAATCTAATTGTTTTAGCGTCACCTGATTTAATTCGACTATAGTCCATTACGTTTTTTGCTGTTATTCCTTACAGTTTACCGATTCGCATATACATAATACGTGACTGGGTGGTTTTAGATTCTTGTGGTATGTTATGGTGCCACACAAAACGTTAGACGGCGCAACCAATGGAAGCGTGTTGGTTAGACTATCAGGGGCTTTCGGTCCTGTATCTGTGGAATCATTGTAGCACTTGGAATCAACCCCAGGGACTTACGGGAAGACGGTGGCACAAATAATGAAAAAAATCACAATTTTTATTTGATTGTTTAATTGAGATAATTATCCCAAATTTTTTCCTTGGAATTTGAACTACAAATGGTATAATAAAAGCAAAACCTTAAGCAGAGTAATGCGCCATGCTCACTTTCCAAGGTACCCTATGGGACGAAAGATTTTCTACCACAATTTTGCCTTTGAACCTAGAAAATATAGCTTTATAAAAGATTGCACTGTTGAAAAACTGGAGTGCCTAGTCCATATTCAGAAAAGGATGGGTCAACGACTTAGACTCGTTGGAGACAATAAAAGCAAGCTACTAAAAGATGGGAAGCCACTGGGAGGTAAAAACAGACTAACAAAGAAGAGAATTGACCTACAAGTATATTATGATTCTGCAATTAGAAATAACCTCACAGGTTTGGGTAGTATGAGGAAAGCAGTTTGGATCATCTCGTTTCATTACTTATCGACAGACACTACACCTCAACATAGCCTCTATTCTAATGAATGGTGCAAATTTCTGAAAAGCAAGCAAAGTGGGGAAACTTACACTCACAAAAATAACCTTCCTTATGATGTTACAATGGCTATTAAACCAACTTTTTGAGCACTAGCTTCACCAGAACTGATAGAAAAATGTCTGCATGGGAAAACACAGAACCCGAATGAAACTTTCAGTGCTCTTATTTGGAAGAGATGTCCAAAGACTGTCTTAGTATCCAATTACTGCACATTCATTAATGTAGATTACTTTACCATAAAAGAAAATTGCCAAATTTGTCTGGAAAAATAAAAAAGTGTATCTTAAAATATTAATGTAACAAAAATTTCAAAATCCTCTCACAGCATTAAAATTTTATTATAAGTTCTGGATTTTTTTAAAAAGCATATTGGATCCTGGAACATAATTGTGCAAAATTTCAGTGATATTGAACAAAAAATGACAGAGATATGAATTTACAAAAATATCAGTGCAAGTCTGCCACCGTCTCCCCTTAAGAATTATGTTCAAGGCAGTCGAAGTTGCTGGTATAGCTAGTCACCCACAGTAATAAATAGAGCAAAGATCTCACGGATAAACAAGGAACAAACACGATGACACGTCTGCAAGGAACCGTTATTGAAAACAGCGGTACAATGACTGACTGGAAATCGAGAAGTGACTCGTTCGTAAGCCGATATCATCACGATATTTTTTAGTCTGAGTTTTAACTTACTCTTCACCCCCCCCCCCCCCCAACGATGTGAGCAGGCGCCAGAAATAAAACCTGGCTCCGATTCCACGTTAAACTGTAGGTTTCCTTTACGTGGTTGGATAACCGCAATAGTTTATTGATATGCCGAAATGACGGCCAAGTGAAAAACTTGTGCCACGCAAATTATTATTATTATTACAAGGCAGCACAGTACTGGCTCAGGAAATAAAGTTAATGAAAATCACAAGGCAAAAGAATAATGAGGAGTGTGATGGATACGTTGCAAAGAAGTTGGCAAACAAGTGAAAAGTCTTGTACAAAAACACCTTAAAGCCGTTTTTTCCAGGTTTATTTTTAGAGCTCTACCGGTTTCGGTATTTCCATCATGTGCTCTATAGGGCCCACCATGTGGAATGTCCGGACAACATTACTGAAATGTGGTACTTCTTTCCACTGGTGTCCGTTGGAACCTACTATACGTGTTATCAGCGCGAACATGTAGTAGCGGAATATAGACACAGCACACAATCATACGAACCGTGGGACAACACAAGCCCTCAAACACAAGTACAGATAAGAGCAACGAACAGGATCCTACCAGACCCGTAAGATAAGACACATGTAAAAGACTCAGACAGTAGTTTACATATAGTTAAAGATAGACCCATAAATTAAGTTACGGTTAAGTAGTAGTGTCGTAGACTGTATTTGGCACAAAGATTTAAAACCTGTGAATGAGTACTTAGAGATAGTTAACTCGTAGCCAATGCAACACTACAAATATAAATAATTAAGACATGTAGCAGAACAAACACAAACTACGAGTACCATCCGTAATTACACACACAACTGTCTGTTGTACTAGGATATAATTTAGTGATACACGTGTATTCTGCCTGCAAAATACCGTATGTCGCGAATAAATGTCGTAATAAATCGAATCCTCATGCGTGATGAACCAAATTCTTTGTGATCTCAATGATATAATGTCGGAGGTATATTCAGTAGTATGTGTGTTTACTGCCTGTAAAACTTCTTACGAATATAATTAGTAACCGGCCGCGGTGGCCGAGGTGACTGAGGCGCTTCAGTCACGGTCTGCACGGCCACTACGGTCGGGGGTTCGAATCCCCCCCTCAGGCATGGATATTTGTGCCGCTTTAGTATAAGGTAGATCATAAGCAGTTTGTAAGTATAGGGACTGATTACCCCCTAGTTAAATCGCATAAGCTTAACAAACATTTGAACATTTTTTTTAATTAGTAGAGTTGAAGTAAAACGGTAACGTCGTGCCGAATGTTGTAATTTTATTTCACTGGAAAAGTAGTAAACAACAAAGTTTTTCTCCTGTCATCATTTTTCTTGGGTTGCAGCGACAAAAAGGTTCTTAAAGGTTTGAAATTACGTATAAATATTGTTGCAAAACGCTAAGTGTTCTTATTCTCAAATAGTGGAAGAATAAAGTCTCTTTAGTTAAACATCGTCTGATGGGACAGGTTTCATGGGTTATGTCGTTATATTTCTTGAACTGAATTTATCTGTTGTTGCTTAACATCTCACATTTAAAAGCTACTGCTTCTTCGCTAAATTACTTTTCACTGCCTCCCATTTTGGACAGATATTTAATTTTTTGTTGTCACATACAAAGCGGCAATTTTTTTCTTTATTTTGGGGCCCTTAGAATCGATTTCGAATATTAATAATTTCTCACCGTCCTGCACAGGGTCACACCTGATTAATGAAAATTTGAAAATAAAAGTGGTGTAAATTATGGATGTGGAAACTGCGACTTTGATAAACATATGGAACGCGATTGCTGTGTTCAAGTGCGTGTTGTGGCCAGCTTTTGATCATCCGAAACCAACATAATGTCTCACAGAACAGGTTAACTCTCCGAATTTTATAAAAGAGCAGAGAAGAGCTACTATTAACGAGTTACACAACTATTAAAATATACCATCTTATGATGAACGAGCGGACAGTTCGAAAGCGGCAATGAGATATGAATAAATACGGAAGAAGGCGTCTGGTTGCAGTTTTTCCTGGATTTTTGAAACCGTAGTAATCCTTACATCTGCCGCCAGCATTCAGGTGAGGTGAATATGAGACACTCTATATAAAATTCGATTCAGTCCTCAAAGTACTTTTGGATCTGAAGGATAGTTTCCTGTTGTCCCTACTGAACTATCTAAGATTTTACATGTGTAGGCGACGAAATATACTGAATACTTCAAAGTACTGTGAGCAGCATTTTTGCTATAACTCTCCGCGCCCTTCAGATGTTCAAATGTTTGTAATTCTTATGGGACCAAACTAAGTTGGTCATCAGTCCCTAGACTTACAAACTACTTAAACTAAGCTAAACTAATCTAAGGACAACACACACATCCATGCCTGAGGGGGGATTCGAATCCCCGACGACGGACAGCCGCGCGCACCGCAACACGGCGCTCCAGTACGCGCGGCTAATCCGCCGCGGCTCCGCGCCCTTACTGTCGATATCAAGAAAAAGATATACATCATTTCTGGTACCTAAAGCAATGAAATCTGCATTTTAGACGGACTTGGCTAATGGCATCAGACATAGCTTGCTTCAATAAAAGGATGTGAGGATGATGTTGTATACGTAAATTCATGGAGGTAATCCGTCAGTAAACTGGCATCTTTTGTCAGCGAAGGAACAACGACGCCAAAAAAAGTATTTCATTAGCGCTTTCTATTCGTATGGGAAGCCGCATTCTGTTCCTTGCTTCGAAAGTCTTAAGATTGTTTTAGGTTGCATCGCGATACCTGTCAATGAGTAGGTTCTATATTTAAGTACCAATAAACGAATTTATCAATATTAAAAATTAAGGAAACGGATAGACACTGTATCGTATCTTCGTCTGCATAACAAAACAGATGGTTCCTGGAAAAGTAATAAATTAATTCGTACCTGACCTTGAGTAGTAGTAGAACACGATATAGATGAAAAAACACGTAGATAAGGTCGTAGAAATCAGAGACTGCGTTTTATTGGCAGAACGCTTAAAAGCTGCAACAGAACTACTAAAGAGACTGCATACACTTCGCTTGTCCGTCCTCATTTGGAGTATTGCTGCCCAGTGTGGGATCCTTATCAGGTGAGTTAGACGGAGGACATCGAAAGAGTCCAAAGAAGGCCAGCTCGTCTTCTTTTTGTCACGATACAGGGGATACAGCGTCACGGAAATGATACAGGACCTGGGATGGGAATTACTACAGCAACGGCGGTTATCGCTGCGGCGTGGTCTACTTACGAAACTCCAACCACCAACATTCTCCTCCGAATGCGAAAATATATTGTTGACTCCCACCTACATAGGTGGAAATGATCATCAGAATAAAATACTAGAAATCAGAGCTCGAACTGAGAGATTCAGATGTTCTTTCTTCCCGCGCGCTATTCGAGAATGGAATAGGAGATGCATAGTGTACAGGTGGTTCGATGAACCCAATGCCAGGCACTTAAATGTGATTTGCAGAGTATACCATGTAGATGTAGATGAAGATTTGCCTGTGTGCCAGTGACATGTATTCTTCGACCGTATGACGCCTGCTTTTATTCACTATCGTTAGGGACTCCATTTCGTTTCTTAGGTCCCACATTTATTCTCCTGGAAGAAAATGTTTCGGACCTTGGTGTTGTATAGTCCACATTATATGCTTTCGCTTGCATCGAAGTACCCATGTGTTCAAATCTTTGTAAACCTACTGGACCAAACTGCTATGATCATCAGTGCCTAGAGTTACAAACTACCGCCAAATACTTAGCATGACGCCTTAGACCACACAGCTATTCCGCGCGGCTCTACTCATTTGTTCTAAGGGAATACATCTTATGGGGAAACTAATGGGAAGTTACGCCAAGAATTCTGTAAGCATCGTTTTTTGTACGCAGCAACAACACAGTTAGTGGTGATTTTAATTCATTTCAGTTTTGACTTTGTTAGAGGAAATAAATCTGAAGTCAAGACTGCTTCATAATCTTTTAGCACTCCACTGAACTCACTTGTAATCGCACACAAGTCAACCGAAACATTCAGTCTGCAGCTTGTGAGTATTGCTTCCCTGCGGGATGTTTCCGCCGCGTGGTGCCATAACGACAGACTATGTTAGCCGGCACACTGAATACACCTCACCCCCACACTCCCCTGGTATGCACCAACCAAATATGGTGCCTTTCAACAAACCACAATGAGCTGTCGGAACGTTCTTCCACGTCAGGTTCGATAAATAAACAAACTAATTAAAAAAATATACATATTAAAAATAAAAGTGTGCCGTGCGGGATGGCGGCGTGATCTAAGGAGTCATGCAACGGACTGGGCTCCAGTTTCCGCCGGAGGTTCGAGTCTTCCGTCGGACATGAAATGTGTGTGCGTTGTCCTTAGTGTAAGTTAGTTTACGTAGTTTGCAAGTAAAAAAAATATTGTTGCCTCACCACGATTCTAGGGTTCCATAACCCACCCTTCACGTAAAAACGAATGGAGATATAGAAAACCAATATTTCAATTCTCTTTATTGCTCATGAAAGTAGAAATTGATAAGTTCTACTAAAAAAGTTTGAATTAAAATTAAAAAAGTCCAGGCCGGAGAATTGTTTTTATTTTATTTTATTTTATTTATTTATTTTTTATTTCATAAACGGTTTCAGTCAAGCGTAGACCATCATCAGGTGGCAGGTGCTGGCGGCGGTGAACACGGCGAGCCACACAAACGTGGACTGCTATTCGTCTGATGATAGTCTACGCTACGATTGACTGAAACCTGTTATGAAATAATAAAATAAAAAATAAATTACAATTCTGCGATCTGGACTGATTTAATTTTAATTCAAACTATTGTTTTAAGATTGCTGTTTCTCCACCATGCTTTCTAAAATCTACGACAATAGCCTAGACATTCGGAATTTGTGTTCCAGATTTTGGCATACACGAGACCCCTAATATCCGGTACACGTCCTCGTACTCTGACGAATGCCTGTATTCAACACAGCACACTGTCGACAAGATGATCAAGAGACTAACTGTTGGTCAACGGCGGTAAATCGTTAAGATTGGTTGGTGTGTCTCTCGTCCAAAAACAGTCATTTTCAATTAATCCCAGGCATGCTCGATAGGGTTCAAGTCTGAAGAACATGCTGGCCAATCTAATCGTGCGATGTCATTATGAAGGAATGCATCCACAAAATGAGCACAATGAGAGTGAGAATTGTCGTCGGTTAAGACAAATCTTTACTATAGACGACATAACCGATTGGCGAGAGTGAACAGCTGCATTAATATTTGAAACGACATATTATCTGATATCAGACAACAGTTGCAAATAGTTCTTTTACATGTTTCAATCCTGGATCGTATTCAGAACCTTGTAGTTGCATCTGCAACCTGTCTCGGCTGTTGTTGTCATAGCACAGACACAGCAGGCGCAATTACAAGATTCTGAAGAATGATTGAAACACGCTAATGTAAATAACCATTCGCAAATGTTGACTGGTATCAGGTAATAAATTGTTTCTAAGACAAATCTCTCACCGAAACACTGCTGATATGGTTGCACTAAATATTGGAGGATGTACCGTACAGCTGTTTCTTTGCCTTCTACGATCGCCATTGGAGCACTGTGTGGTGGCCCCACACGATCCACCCTAAAACACCAGGGAAACCACCATCTTGCTCCACTCACTTTACGGCGTGTCTGAGACTTTCAGGCTGACCAGGCAGCCTCCAATAACGTCGCCGACGATCTGGTTGAAGGCGGATGCTGTTTGCTTCAAGATCTCCAGAAACGTTGGCAATCGTGTCTAGATAACCAAAGGGCTATTTCATATTTGGTAAGTGAAAATTTAGATTTCTTTAAATCCTATTCTGGAACTTTTCAGTCAAAGTTATTGTATATCCCGTGATCTTCACGTGAAAAATAAATCTAGGCAAATTAACAGAATATTCCATTCCGCTGCTAATGATGTAGGATGTGCAATACGGCATTTCAGCCTAACCTTGACTGACGAGTGAAACTCCTCCTCCGGTAACTTCCAGCTTGACTTTCGAGGAAGATGTGCCATTAACTTACTCGAAAGACAAGGTAAAAGTTACCGGAGAAGAGTATTCACTCGTCAGGCAAAGTCAGCGAGAACATAATGTTCCTACAAAGTTAATCGATGTGCAGTGTCAAGCCCTCCTTTGCGTCATTCAGCGACTGAAGGGATGTGAATATTACTCCATGGTCATTGCTTAACAGGATACACACAAACCACGGAATATCTGCAGACTCTCTTATAAATGAGACAGTTACCAGCTCCCAGCTGTGATTGCGGAGCCACATACTAGAGGAAGTTGAATTTAGAGCTTATGGCGCAACTTCACGGATTTCCTGATGGCGAAGGCACCACAAAGGAGTACATACATAATCTCGACGTTTGTATTTGATTGTATCTTCTGTTTTAAGTACGTTTTAAACTTGTTATATGCCAAATTTTCAAGTCTTTTGTTATATATCTTTCTTTATATTTGCGATATCCATCAAATGATGTGCATGTGCGTTCGATAAATAACCTAGGTTTTAATAGCGGTTTTGAGTCACAGCTACTGGTAGCTGTTAAAATCATAAAGCATGGATGGACATATCAAAATTTGTGCCACGGCCGCCAGGTTCTGAATTGTTGTAATTGGCAGAAAAATGTTTCGACATTCTGTCAGTGATACGGGATGGAGACAACAACATTACGGCAATCGAGTTAGTGTTGGCTCGTGTTCCCTCTAACTAACGAATTACACAAGCAGTTGGTTTAGGTAGTGTAGAGAGCAGGTAGTGAAATGCAAAAACAACGTGACTATGGCATGGAGAGCCAGGGGCAGGTTGGAAGCGGGACAGACACAGAGGGAGGTGGCTGCAGCTACTGCAGTGTACGAAAGTGTAGTTTTCAGGACCTGGACGCGATTTCAGTGGCGTGGCGGTGGCCCAGCGCATTGAGGCGCTATGCTCCGATGCGCGAGTCTGTTCCCCGTCGGGGGTTCGTATCCCCCCTCGGGCATGGATGTTTGTGCTGTCTTTAGTCTTAGTTTATAAGTTTAACTTTGTCCATCTTAATTATGGACCAGGGGCTTCAGCTGAATATCTTGTAATGAAAATAATACCATCATCTGCGTTCAATACATTTATTTAGCAAACAGTTTCGACGGTCAATGCCGTCATCTTCAGGCCCTTAAAATAAGAAACCTGCATATTGCTGGATTAAAGTGAATATAACTGGTATTGCACATTCGTCCAATCTTACAGCAACAAGGAACAACAGGGACTGCCATACACAGTACAGTTTTACTGTATAAGTACTTTGTAAGTTTAGAGACTGATGACACAGGAGTTAAGTCCCAAAAGCTTAACAAACATGTGTTCGATTTCAGACAACATAAACTGTTAAAAGAAGACAAGGCTAAGGTCGTCCACGGGTAGCATCACCAAGAGACGACTGTTGTCTTCGGTTAACAGCCCATCGAGACAGGAAGCTTAATGCAACTCAGTTGCAGCGCACCCTGCAAGCAGCAACAGGACGCGCAATACCAGCGCAAACACTCCGAAATCGCATTCGGGAATTTGGCCTCTCCGCACGGAGGGCTGATGGATGTCCCATTAAAACGACACCGTGGTTGTCGTATCATATGAAAACAATGTCACAATACAGAACATGATGTCCCCTATATTGTGACATTGTGACATTGTTTCCATATAGTAGTTTGGGTGAAACTTTGAGTTAGCTTCGGTTGTGTTATGATACTTATGACAACCACCTGTACCGACGTCACTTTAATCATGTAATCACATTTACAAGAAACATGTACTAAAGAAAAGGTGTGTATAAGAAATATAATGTTACAAAAAGAAGAAAAAAAAAAACCCTCACTGTTTTCCTTGTTGCTCATTAATCTTTATTTGACTATTTTTAACACCAACCTATGTTATCTGTATTTTTATGTTCGGACGAAGTGTAATTGATAAACAAAGTCGGCCAGCAAAATATTGTTAGAAAACAACGCCAGATGACGTGTACTGCGTTCTTTCTCACAATGGTATTCTATGAAAATTGTTGAACTTTTATGCTCATGTTAATTGATTTTTAAAAGGAAAGTATTTTGTAACTGATATACTGTAAGTCTTAAATTTTAATGGTTACCGTAAGCAAATTTAGATGGTTTAATATAACTTTTAATAGAGACTCGCCTAAAGGCGCTGAAAGCTGTTAATTTCACTTATGCTTTTGGGAAATACTGTTGAATCTATGTGATATTTATGTTTTAAACTCCACTTCTCCTTTTATTGTCGTGTACGCCTTCTTATACATATAATTTCATTTGGCTTCTCGCCGGCCGCGGTGGCCGAGGGGACTGAGGCGCTCCAGTCCCGGTCTGCACGGCCACTACGGTCGGGGGTTCGAATCCCCCTCGGGCATGGGCATTTGTGCCGTCGTTAGTGTTAGCTAGTTCATAAGTAGTTTGTAAGTTTAGGGACTGATGACCCCCTAGTTAAGTCCCATAAGCTATACAAACATTTGAACATCTGGCTTTTCAAAAAATTTACAATGTAATGAACTTCTCAAATAAAGAGGGCGCCAGACACCAACTGCCTGCAGGTTAAGCTGCGTCGGTGTATGCAAACAGCTACCTCATTTTAATTTGTGACGTGTTCAAATCAAATGTTTTTGATTCTTACGGAACCAAACTACGTTGGTCATCAGTCCCTAGACTTACAAACTACCTAAACTAAGTTAAACTTACCTAAGGACAACACACACATTCATGACTCAGGGAGGATTCGAACCTCCGACGCGGGAGGTCGCGCGATCCTTAACGTGGCGCTCCAGACCGCTCGGCTACTCCCGCGCGGCTTTGTTAAGTGTACCAGAAAGATCTTTAATTGATTTATGCAGAGTAAATGAGTTATCATGACTCACAATTCTGGTATGTAATTTGTTACACAGTCGCAACATTCTTGGCGTGTATATTTTAATGTTGTTTCAATGTCTGACAAACTTGAATTCACAGCACTGATGATGTTCTATCGAAAGAACGAAATCGATATGTGATTTTTGTAAAATAAATATTCATATCGTCCACTAAGTGGAAACTTATTATTTTAAAGTCTGAACAGCGACCGTCATAGTTCTTAACACGAGAGCGGTCTGTGCTGGTCTGCTTGCAACTGACAGTGCTAGGCCCGAGCACCGATAATTTTGGTGCGAAGCGCACTTTCTAGAACAGTTACATGCAACTGTTTCTTAAAACAGAAGATGAACAGGAATAGAAATCAACTGAGTGCGCCATTGGCATGAGCTGCAGAACTGCTCTAGCCTGCTTTTAGCAATATCGTTGCGCTCTTTTACGGATTTAATAAATTCATACTTGGTATATGCAGCTTAACAGTGATGTCCAGTTTCGGTAGAGCAATTTCCAATCTACATCTACATGGATCTCTGCAAGTCGCATTGAAGTGCATGGCTTCATCGAACAACTGCCATGATAAAACTTCCTGGCAGATTAAAATTGTGTGCCGGAACCGGGACTCGAACCTGGGACCTTTGTCTTTCGCGGGCAAGCGCTCTACCGACTGAGCTATCCCGACACGACTCAAGATGCCGCATCACAACTCTACTTCCGCCAGTACCTCGCTTCCTACTTTCATTCTGGAAACATCCCTTAGGCTGTGGCTAAGCCATGTCTCCACCACATCCTTTCTTCCGGGAGTGCTAGTCTTGCATGTATTGCAGGAGAGCATCTGTGAACTTTTCAAAGTAGGAGGCGAGGTACTGGGAGAAGCAAAGTTGTGAGGCGGCATCGTGAGTCGTGTCGGGATGGCTCAGTCGGTAGATCGCTTGCCTGCGAAAGGCAAAGGTCCCAGGTTCGAGTCCCGGTTCCGGCACACAATTTTAATCTGCCAGGAAGTTTCATATCAGCGCACATTCCGCTGCGGAGTGAAGAGTTTCCTTCTGGAAACTGCCATGATATTTCTCAATAGTTCCATTTCCTAAAACCTCACAGGAAAAAGGAACACCCAAATGTTTCTCTTTTCGATTTGATTTCTCTTATTTTATTATGATGGTCATGTCACCCTATGTAGGTGAGTGGTAATAATATATGTTCGCATTCTGAAGAGAAAGTTGGTGAAAGAAATTTCATGATAGATCTCGCCGCAACGAATAACGCCTTTCTTTCAATGATTTCCACCCCAACTCGTGCATTATTTCCGTGACACTGTCCCCTACATCGCGATAATACAAAACGAGCTGCCCTTCTCTGAATCTTCTCTACATCGTCCGTCAGTCCCACCTGGTGCGGATCCCACAATGCGCAGCTATACTGCAAAGTAGGACGCACAAGTGTAGTGTAGTCAGTTTCTTTAGTAGAAGAAGTGTTCTGCCAATGAAACGTAGCCTTTGGTTCGCCTTCACTACAATATTTCCTATGTGTTCTTTCCAATTTCAGTTGTTGGTAATTGTTATTCCTAGATATTTAGTAGAATTGACGGCCTGTAGGTTTGATTTATCGTGTAACTGAAATTTGATTTCTTTTAGTGAGCATATGGATGACCTCACACTTATCATTATGAAAGGTCAATTTCCAATTTTTGCAGTTGCTTTTGATCATCTGGTGACTTGACTAACCGATAAATGACAGCACCATCCGCGAACAGTGTAAGAGAGCTACCCAGATTGTCTCCTAAATCTATATATATATATATATATATATATATATATATATATATATATATATATATATATATAAGAAAGTCGTGTTAGGTGCACTATTTATAACTAGAGAACATGTGAACCGATTTTGCTCAAAATTGGTTGGGAGGTGGCTTAGAAGCAGGAGATGGACATAGGAAGGTTTTTAGATACCTATTTATTCAATATTTTATGTACGACACATCTATCTATATTAATAAAACTGTATTGCCGCATTTATGAAAGCGCTTCACTTGAGAATGGCTTCACCAATTTGGCTGAGCTTTTCTTTGTTCTCTTCGTAATTCTCAGGACGAGGTTTATATGAAAGAAAATATTTGGAAAATCTACCGGATAATAATAGAATTTGAGAATTACGCTTCCAGCATGGATTATTTTCTAGATTCTCCAACAATCAGCTTATTCATTCGCTTCTCGCCTAGCGACCAAATACGCTGTAACGGAGCAAACAAATACACCAAGGAGGTTAGAAGAAAGGGAGGGCATTGCTTGAAGCCAGGGTTTAACTTGTATCTGGGGCTTAATTTTAAATCCGCTACCCAGACCTAGCGGGCAATGTTGGCAACAGCCGTTGATTCCGGGAAATTCCGTTACGTCGCTGTTAGCCAATCGGGTGATAGTATGCAATATCCAGTGAGACTTGACGATTTCTTACCAGTACTACGTTTTTCGTTCATGGAAACACTATTGATTGTTCTCGTGGTTATAAGGGGTTAGCATTTGTAAGACTGTTTCCATAAGGAAAGTCCATTTCACTCTTATACATGAAAAACATTCTCTTCCTCAGTATGTTTAATGTGTCAAAAACTAAATTATTATGCGGATTCTCAAAATAATATCGTCGACAACTAAAATTTCATTGGCTGTCTCAAGCTTTCCACGACTGGTCGGCTTCATTCCCACGATCCAACAGCTGCTGCCTGTGTCGCAGAATGTAAAATTCTACCGGTGTGTAGCAATGTTGTTAATTGTGTTTCAATTAGATTCCTAATAAGAGTTCATTATTCACTTACAGGTAAAGTAACTAACAAGAAGGTCAACTGTATGAATTTTTTGCCTACCGTTTGATGATTCACCGAAACGAAGACAATCACATATTGAAATGCCGCAGATTGTTTCATCAGTTCGCCGTTGATATGTATGTACGTGCAATAAAACCATTAAGATTACGGACATTAAAGCTCACAGATAGAGCAGCTCGAAAGTTGTCTCTAATAACCCAATTGTTTTACCCATCCTTTTTCACTTCTGTTCCCAATCCGGGTCCCGATTGCAATAATAATAAATAAGATCAGAGAGAGGGAGAGGAGGAGATAGAGAATGGGGGAATAAAATGGATTTAAAAAGGGGGGATGAAAGGAGGGGGAGGAGGTGGATATGGTGTGGGGTAAGAGGGAGTGGTGTGAAGATACGGGGAGGAGGAGATGAAGAAAGGAAGGTGGGAGAAGGCGATGAAGAAGTAAAGGAGGGAGAAAGGGATAGACATCTGGAGAAGAAGAGATTAGGGTATATATCCCATACACATTAGCGTCTGCGAAGCGTTGCCGGGTTTGATAGTCGCTTATAAAACTAAGGATCAGTAGGGGCCATATAACACTTCGTTGTGGAACGACAGATCCCAATTTTGTTCTACTCGATGACTTATCATCAATTAAAACGTACTGTTTCTTTTCTGACAGGAAATCACGAATCCAATCACTCAAATCAAAATGTTCAAATGTTTGTTAAGCTTATGGGACTTAACTACGGGGTCATCAATCCCTAAACTTACAAACTACATATCAACTACCTTATACTAAGGACGGCACAAATATCCATGCCCGAGGGGGGATTCGAAACCCCGACCGTAGTGGCCGTGCAGACCGTGACTGAAGCGCCTCAATCCCCTCGGCCACCGCGGCCGGCCCAATCACTCAGATGTGGCGACATACCATAAGCACGTAATTTGATTACAAATGTGGTACAGTGTGAAAAACCTTCAGAAAATCTAGAAATACGGAATCAATTTGACATCCCTTGTGATAGCACTCATCACATCACGTGAGTAACGAGCTAGCAATGTTTCGCGGGAACGATACTTTCTGAATCCGTGTTGTCTATGGGACAATAGGTCTTTCTATTCGAGGTAGTTCAAAAAATGTTCAAATGTTTGTAAAGCTTATGGGACTTAACTACGGGGTCATCAGTCCCTAAACTTACAAATTACTTATGAACTACTTACGAACTAGGACGGCTCAAATATCCATGCCCGAGGGGGATTCGAACCCCCGACCGTAGTGGCGTGCAGACCGTGACTGAAGCGCCTCAGGCCCTCGGCCACCGCGGCCGGCTCGAGGTAGTTCATCATATTTGAGAAAAATATGTTCTAAAATCCTGCTGCAACCCGACGTTAATGAAATAGGCCTTTAATTTTGCGGGTCACTCCTTTTGTCTTTCTTGAATATCGGAGTGACCTGTGCGACTTTCCAGTCTTTGGATACGGAACGTTCGCTGAGCGACTGGTTGCATATGATAAGTATGGGACTATTGCATCAGCATACTCTGAAAGGAACCAAATTGGCATAGAGCTGTTATCAAGCACAACTCTTATGTGACCCACACACGTTGCGAAGTTCAGAGCCAGCTTATAAAATCTTTGTAAATTATTGCACATTATTTAGCATTCTATGAAAGTGTAATTACCGCAGGCACACAACTGTATATGGCATTAACAGCGTACCTCACCTGAATCTGGAATTGAAGAAATTACCAGTAGACAACTCATGCTGTTCTGCAGCTTCAAATAATGTGATTGCGAATATGAATCTAATCCATGGAGAACGCGATGGCTGACGGTCTGCACCAGAGGGCCAACGTTCATGGTACTTGTCAGTTTTAACAAACAAACAATCAACAACGAAATAACCGCAGAAAATATGGGTCGTACGACGAACGTATGTTAGCACATTGCGCCGTAATTTGGCTTTAATGGGCAATGATGAGAAACGACAGACCTGAGTCTCTGTACTACTAGTACGACATCCTCTACAGTGTCTCTGCTGGGTAGGATCCTAGACGACTGGAAAACAGTCTGTTGGTCCGATGAGTCCTGATTTCAGGTGGTAAGAGATGATCGTAGGGTACGTGAGTGGCGCTTATCCCACGAAACCAAAGACCCAATTGTCAACAAGACACTGGTGCGGACCTCTCCAAGATGGTGTGAGCTGTTTTTACATAGAATAGACTGAGTCGTCTGGTCGAACTGAACCGATAATGAAACGGTAACGTTGGGCTACTTCATTTGCATCTATTCATGATCCACATGTTCCCTAACAATGATGGCATTTTTAATGGGCGATAATGCGCCAAGTCACTGGCCAACAAATGTTCGCAATTCGTCGGAACAATATTCTGGACTCAGCGAATGATTTGACCACACCAGATGGTCCCACATGAACCCAACAGAACACTTAAAGAAATACTTTATTTATTAGTCAGTCGAATGAAAAACTGGTGCCGGCCGCGGTGGCCGCGGGGACTGAGGCGCCAGACAGCAGTTATCAGAGTCGAAGGACATGAAAGGGTCGCATTGGTTGGGAAGGGAGTAAGGCAGGGTTGTAGCCTTTCCCAATGTTGTTCAATCTGTACATTGAGCAAGCAGTGAAGGAATGCAAGGAGAAATTTGGAGAAGGAATTAAAGTCCAGGGAGAATGGTATATCGACAGCTGCGATATAGCGCCCGTCAAATGGATGGGTTGGCAACAGCACCTTCGCGGGCCGCCACAGAGAGCGCCCCGCGAAGCCACGGCCGATGGGGGCACCGCCAGCGCCTTCCTACAGAGCGACCGAGGACACCACGCCAGATGGCCTTCTGACGGCCACCTGCACTGATCTAAATACCTTGCTTGTATCTAAGTAGGATAGCTGCTGTTACCTGGTTTCTATTTAAGTTATGTATCGTAATTATTCTGGAATACACATATGACTAATGGTTCGATGTCTGTAGCAATTCCTCAGAGTTCCCGAATGCGGCGTACAACCTGGAACTACCTTCCTTCTGCGTGATCGCCAAGGACACAACAAAGAAAGCATAAAGACCTTGCGGTTTGCTATGACATAGTGATCCTGTCAGAGGCAGCAAAGGACCTGAAAGAGCAATTAAATCTTGAAAGGAAGTTAAAAGATGAACATTATCAAAAGTAAAACGAGGGTAATGGAATGTAATGTCAGAAAACAGGCAATGCTGAAGCAATTATTGTTGTAGTTGTTTGTAAATCTATCGTACCAAACTGCGTGTTCATCAGTCCGTAACTTACAAACTACTTAAACCTAGAGAAACTAATCTAAGGACAAACACACTCGAACCTCCACGGCGAGCAACCGCGTGCTCGGCAGCGAGACGCTTTAGACCGCTCGGCTACTCCACTAAGACGCTCCAGTCACGGTCTGCACGGCCACTACGGTCGGGGGTTCGAATCCCCCCTCGGGAATGGATATTTGTGCCGTCCTAGTTTGTAAGTAGTTCATAAGTAGTTTGTAAGTTTAGGGACTGGTGACCCAGTAGTTAAGTCCCATAGACTATACAAACATTTGAACATTTGATTTGGCTACTCCACCGCGGCTGAAGGGATTAGATTAGATAATGAGACGATTGAAGTAGTAGATGAGTTTTGTTATTTGGGTAGCAAGATAACTTCTGATGGCTGAAGCATAGAATATATGAAATGCAGAATGGCTATGGGCAGAAAAATGTGTCTGAGGAAGCGAAATTTGTTAATATTCAGTATTAATTTAATTTCATAAAGTCCTTTCTGAAAGCATTTGCCTGGAGTATACCATTGTATGGGAGTTCAGACAAAAAGATAACAGAGGTTTTGATATGTGGTGCTACAGACGAAAGCTGGAGATAAGATAGGTAGATCACGTAACTACTGAGGAGGTCCTCAATATAATTGGGGAGAAAAGGAGTTTATGGCATATCCTAACAGAAGGGATAAGTTGGTGGGTCGCATTCTCATACATCAAGGATTCGTCAGCATTAGAAGCAAGTGTGTGGGGTAAAAATGGTAGGAGACCGAGCGACGAATACAGTCAGCAGTTTCAAAAGGACATGGGTTGCCGTACGTATTGTCAGATGGAGTGGCTTGCACAAGACAGGGTAGCGTAGTGAGCAGCATCAAACCAGTCTGCGGACTGAAGTCCACAAGAACAACAACAACAACATTTATTATTCTACATATAACACAATATCTTAAAATTACAATGGGTCATAATATGTTACATAGATTGACAGTATGTTTGTATCATATTTATGTCTTAAGCCACTAGTCATTACTTCAGTATTACAGGAAGAAGATGAAACTAGCCACTTATGACTACTCTTCAGAGTCACAATGTGCCAGTGGATTATAAACCTAGGTGAATTTGGCCAGTTCACCGAACTAAACCCGATGAGCATGCTCCTGGCACTGGTCGGTCCGCGACTGAAGTCTCTCAAACTACTAATTATCTCCTTTATCCAGGTTAAAAACTTATCTACTCTGTATTGTTCATGTAAGTCACAAATGGTACACATTAATTTTGAAATTTAGACTTTACTATTTTGCAGGATTGCTTTAGGATGTTCCCCTTCAACAATTTAAATCCTTTTGATTTTTCTGTCTGGAGTAAAGTCAAAACCGAAGTGTACACCCGTTAACATGGTCGAAGAACTAGAGCGGAGAGTTGTACACACTTGTCAAGAATTTCAAAATGATCCAGGGGTTTTCGAAAGAACTCGAAATTCATTGCAGAGACAAGCAGAGTATTTCATCCAGATGAAAGGAAAACAGGTAACCCATACGTGAAATGTGGACTAAATACGATGTAAAACATGATAGTAAAGCTAAATTTCAAATTAATTTGTACTAATTAGGTCGATGATTATAATGACGTCAGTGGCGACTTGCAACCATACAATCGTAATTATTTCGCAAACGACTCGTTCGCCGACTCATGTTTACTGGGACATTTTTGCTTGTATTATAGTGTATTTCAACCGTGTAAGTTTGCGCCTTCCTTTTTGATTCACCCAGTATATCGGCTATTCGGTGTGGAGAAGCCAATGGAGAGGACTGTGTATGTGATATATAGAATAAAGACGGAAGAAAGTAATCAGTGGAACGAATAGAAGACGAAGAAACGGTTAAATACTAGTTACTACTAAGATAATAAGATGATGTCATTTTTTACTCCCCGTGAGATATTTTGTGTGGGGAAGCTTGCAAAGTAAGTTCTAAACAATGTAATCAGATTGAAAGTTGAACACAGAGGTTGAAAATTATTGACTGTGAGGATAATAAAATGTTTCCAACAGGAAAAGAACGTCGTTTGAACCGGCAGGTGACAAAGAAAAGCGATCTATGGTTTAAACAAAGGAATAGTTTTTAAATGAACATGTTGTTTTCAACTTTTCGTTTATGTATTAGTATCCTGATTGCTATCAATATTTGAAATTTTTATAACGGCCATCAAGTGGAACAAACGTTCCTTAGCAAGCAACCTACATCTCGGAAGGAGGAGCATCATATAGCACGCATCTTTGTTCGTAGTTAATTTTAGCTTCAAGCAAGGCGCTAAATGTGCTAGCTTCGTGGGCGATATCTGATACCACAAATTGTTTTCCGTTCCAATTACTTTTTAAATGAGAAGTTATAATATCTTGTTAGATACAGGTTACTAACATAAAAACTCTGTAACAAACTACTTGACATTATGCATATTTAAAAAACTGTATTCGTAAGTATGGTATCTTGGAAGCAATTGAAACACGATATTAACTAACATTAATTAAACTATCCATAATTAGGAAATTAGAAGTGATGTTGTAAAAGAAGAGAGGAACAAAATGGTGAGTGTGGAAAGAATAGTTTTCGCGTGATGTTTGCTAATATGTTGAAGGATGCATTGAATTGAAAAACTGTAGTTTATAGGAACGTAAACCTAGGAATCAGTGATGAAATTGCTTATGTAAGTGTGGTGGGGTGGGGGGGGGGGCTAGGGAATAATACTCGATACGAGGGATTGGCAGACGACGTGTGAAACAGCTGACAGTTAAAAAAAAGTGTACCGGATCCATGCAGATACGTGGTCTAAAGAGCAGCATGCAGAAAAAGATAAATCTAACCCGTTCCTACGTCCTCGTGTCGATCATGAGACTGAAACAGGATCTAACGAGTTGCAACAGTATTTCAGGAGATAACGATACGCAGATCCGTGGCAATGCACGTTGCCGGCCGCGGTGGCCGAGGTGACTGAGGCGCGCCAGTCACGGTCAGCACGGCCACTACGGTTGGGGGTTCGAATCCCCCCTCGGGCATGGATATTTGTGCCGTCCTAGTTCGTAAGTAGTTCATAAGTAGTTTGTAAGTTTAGGGACTGATGACCCCGCAGTTAAGTCCCTTAAGCTTAACAAACAGTTGAACATTTTGAACAATGCACGTTCTGTGTGCAAGCGCTGTGTCCCGTGAGCGCTGCTTTAAGCGAAGCGGCTCAAAATTTGTACGTATATCTCGCAACCTGACTTTTGGAGCAAACATTCGGAGGCGTGTTTCTTTTCAGTTTCGAACTGTGGTGGGTTCTCTGAGATAAGTGAGTCCCGTCCGATAAATACATGCCTCCCCCCCTCCTACCGTATGTGTTTGTGTGTACGTATTGACGTATTGCATACAAAAATACAGTTTTGTTCCAATCTTAACGAAAGTTGGCATACACGACCACCATATCAAGAACACAGTTGCCGTAAGTATCACGTACAACACATAGTTAACGAGATATGAAGTCATCAACAATGATATGCACGAAAACTGCTGCATCAAGCAACAATTTTGCACATTTCCTCCTAAACCACTGGAACGATTTCATCCAAATTTGGTGCACATATTCCTTACCGTGAGGTACCAATTGCTGTAATGATTCAGGTGATATAATGTCATAAATAATATGAGTTGCATAAACTGCCACATAATGCGACGAGACCAATCATACGCTATATGAGAATGACAGTAATTAGCGACTTGCAACAAACTTTAAACATAACCTTTATTGAACTTTTTCTCATTGAAAACCGTAGCAAAATTATGAAACGAAAGAAGTTTCTTTCTTACTCCTTTTCCGTTGTTCATGGAGTAAAACTGCGGCATTCAGTATGACATTGCAATTTATAATTTCTCCACTACATATTGTACCCGCTCGAAATTTAACAGACAATATACACACATACACTTGAATGTACCTTCGAAATTGTATGACATTACGACAGTTCATAAAATATGACATAAATAGTAGGATGCAGGGAGAACCGCCCCGTATCAGGTTTCGATCTATTACTTCATTATGAACTGTATTCGCAACAGATTTTACAGACGTACAGCACTTAAGGTAAAAGATAAAGCAGTCAAGAATCCGAAGATTGGTTTGAACACCACAGTGCTTTACTAGGCATGGTCCTGTTTGGAGGTGGTATGCCGTTGCCTTCCTCCGACCTTCGAACTGACTTACCCAGCTAGTTATAGGGGAACCTACAATTTAACGTTGATTTCTAACCACTGTGCTACTCAGTATTTTCACATCAGCAACACTGCCAGAGGTGAAAGAAGTGGAAAGTGAAAGTTAAAAACCCTAGGACTTGGCGGGGATCGAACCCACTACCTTTGGATTCATAGTCTGGCACTCTACCACTGTGCTAATACCTGCAAAATTATATAATTGTACAACATATAATTCAATAAATATGAAAACATATATACTGAGATGGGTAAAAGCTGTCACATCATGCACCAAGTTTTAATACAATTACTTATTTACTTCTAAGACACTTCCGTGATCAAGTCAGCTTAAGGAAATTTTCTAAAAGTTGACTGTGCTGTTGACAAATTTGAACCAACTTTGAACTGTGAAGCACACACGGCTGCAGGCGAAAGCAATAGACTTCTACAGAGCTGCAAGGACAGTGTACATCCGCAAGTACGCATTATTTCCGACAGATCTATCAGTCAACTTCAAGAGACTGCAGTTTCCAGTGACACTTGCATCTTCTATTACGATTAATAAATCACAGGGTGCCGGCCGCTGTGGCCGAGCGGTCTGCAGCGTGCCAGACATGGTCTACACATCCTCTGCGGTCGGGGGTTCGAATCCCCCCTCGTGCATCTCGGGCATGAATGTTTGTGCCTTCTTTAGTATAAACTAGTTCATAAGTAGTTTGTAAGTTTATGGAATGATGACCCCACAGTTAGGTCCTATAAGCTCTACAAACATTTGAACATTTTTTTTGAAATCACAGAGCAATCTATTAAATACTGCAGAGTGGGTCTGACATTTCCATGAACAATTTTATATCGTTTGCTCAGGTGTGGACTCACAAAAGAATTTATTCATATTAGATTGTGGACAAGTAATAAGAAATATTGCCTATGGTCAGGTTTTGAATTAAAATCAATATACTCGACTTATGTTAGTTTATTGCGAGATATGCTATATCCATGCATCCTACAGTTACTTGCGGAGTATAAAAACCATGTCAATTGAAACATACACACGTTCCTGTGCCAACTTTCACTGTGCTGTCAGGCCGTATCGAAATCTATTGTACTTTCCGCCATGCATCCCAAATCGGCCACATGGGCCACATCAAGAAAGGAATAAAATTGTAAATATTTAAACGAACAACCTTCTTCAAATATGTATGGGTAACAGTTACATATGGTGCTCGAATTTGTAACCCGATCGTACATTTTCCTGTGTCTTCTAACAATTCCCAACGTGTATCCCTCCACATATCGCTAAACAACCTTGTGTTTTTATGGATTTGTGCCAAGTCATAAGTGGCAACACACACCGAATCGTAGTTACTTTTTTACACACTCCTGAAGTTTTGTTTCTTCAGTGGAAGAAAATTGCAGAGAAGCCAAGTACATCTACATCGCAACAATAAAGGTGGCAGAAGAGTTTTGTAACATTGGTAGTAAAATAACATATGATGATCGCGGTGCAGAGGATATAAAATGTAGGAAGGCAATGGAAGGAAAACCGTTTTTGAAAAAGAGAAATTTTATAACATAGAATACTAATTTAAGCGCAAGGACGGCATTTGCGTGGAGTGTTGCCTTGTACGGGAGTGTAACATGAACAACAGGAAGAGGACTGAGGCTTTTGAAATGTGTTACTACAGAAGAATGTTGAAGATTAAGTGTATAGATCACGTAACTAATGAGGACATGTGGTTCTTTAGCTTCTCTCAGTGCAATTCTAGATGAAAAAGTTCACGGTTGTGCGGCCGTATCCCTGTGTCAAACTGGCAATATATATTTCGGCAACCGAACCTCTTGCCATCATCAGGTGCGCAGATGAACTGACTGTCACGATTAATCTGCAATTCCCTCACTCGGAACTCGATGGACTCTGTAATTAAACAGTTTCAGAAGCTGGACGCCTGTGTCAGAACTTTCGTATTCTCATAGACTATGCCATGTAACTCAAATAGTGTTCTGCGACTGCCGATATGACATCTACATCTACAGCTACATAGATACTCTGCAAATCTCATTTATGTGCCTGGCAGAGGGTTCATTAATCCCTTTCATAACCTTTCTCTACCGTTCCATTCTCTAATAGCGCGCGGGAAGAAAGAACACCTAAATCGTTCCGTTTTCGATCTGATGTCTCTTATTTTATTGGGTTGGTCATGTCTCCCTATGTAAGTGGGTGCTAGCAATGACGAACCTCAGGAGGATGTTGCCACTGCATTTCTTCAATATTGGGGTGCCCTATCTAGCGAGATTGGGCGAATTTGCCGAAAAAAACCAAGTGAAGACTGTTTCCCGCCTGCCAGCCAAAACTAAGTCTTTGATTGGTGGTATTAAGGATGTCCTAGGTATACGTAAATCCGGAATTTATTAGATCACCTGCCAATGAGGGGAGACCTACATTGGTCAGACGCTGCCATACTGTCGTAGATCGCTGTCGTGGACATCAGCGACACACGAGACTACAGTAGCCCAACAAATCGGCAGTCGCAGTATACTGACAAGGAAAGTACTCGGGCTCGAACAAACACAAATTCACCAAAATAGTGTGACAGATGATGTAAATGTCCCTTATTGCACTAGTGATACTCTCGCATCTGCAAAACTCTGCAGTCGCCCATTAGAGGCCACTGCGTGTGCCACGCCGCATTGCACATTGAGCTGCCGGTACACCAGTCGGGACCAGTAGGGACAGTGCGGTGTGCCTCTGAAGTTGCGTTTCGTGACGTCATTTGTGTAGTGAAGCGTCAGATGGGTCGGCGATTGGTAATCAATCCTGCAAACGTATTGCGATTGGTTGAGATGAAATTCCGAACAGCCCTTCTTCGTGAATACGGTCTTGGTGTAGAAGATGAATCATTCACATGTGTTATGGTATCTATTATAGTGCAGAAATATGAGCATAGATTAGAAACACTATAATAGATACCACGTAACATGCGGATGATTTATCTTCTACACCATTACCATCTTCATTAAGAAGGGTTGTTGGTAACTGCATCTCAACCAGTTACACTATACTAGCAGGATTGATTACCAACCGCCGACCCATCCGACGCTTCGCTACTCAAATAACGGCACAAAGCGCTACTTCAGAGGCATACTGCACGGTCACTACTGGCGTACCGGCAGATCGATGTGCAGTGCGGGATGGCACACGCAGAAGCCTCTAAAGGGCGACTGCCGAGTTTTGCAGATGCGGGAGTATCGCTAGTGCAATAAGGGACATTCACATTATTCTCACAAGATTTTCGTGTATTTATATTTGTTCGAGCAGAAGTACTTTCCTTGTGAGTTACATGGCATGGAGTGTGAGAATACGAAAGTTGTGATACAGACGTCCAGCTTCTGGGACGTACAATTAAAGAGTCCATAGATATCCTAGTGAGGGAACCGCAGATTAAACGTGACAGCGGCTACATTAGTGTAGCATGGGAACCTGAACTCAGCTATAATTAAGGAGAGAAATACAATACCGCAAAACGAGCTGACGTCGGCCAGGGGCGGAGAAAAAGCGGAGACGCCACCAACGGACACCGCTGGGCGCGGACGGCGGAGGGAGCGAGGTACTACGAAGACGATGCCAGCAGACGTCCCGACTGGGGACGGCATATGGAACGGCGGAAGGAGGGGGCGATGAAAGCATCGCTCCCGCTCAGGTAGTCAGTTCATCAGCCCACCTGATGATGGCAACAGGTTCTGTTGACGAAATATTGTGCCAGTTTGACACAGGGATACGGCCGCACATCCGTTTAACTTTTTCATCTCGAATCTTTGTATTCAGCTTATGTCTCAGATAAAGCAGAACAGACTAGTAGCCACTAGTCGCAACTATGAGTCGGAGACAACTACTACGCTTCGAACTGATCATAATCCGGGGAGATGGTGAATGTGGTTGCTGCTTGAGGCCAGCTCCTTGGTTGGTTTCCTAAGGGCCAATGATCCTGCCCACGCGCTAGCAATCTGGTGCTAACTCTGCCAGCGGTATCAAGAGGTCATCTGTCACCACGGCATCCCACTCCAGTGTTTCCAAGCCTGGGCCCACAAGCAGCTGCCTAGACAGGAGGAGGGGTAGAGGACTTCCCTCCTGGCAGTCTATGCTTCGAACCCCAGACGCTGCGGTGCGGACACCTGCGTCCGAATGATGCAACAGCCGGCCCATAGAAGACGCGGAGCCGGTCGCGGTGACTGAGTGGTCTGCGGCGCGCCAGTCACGGTCTGCACGGCCACTACGATCGGGAGTCCGAATCCCCTCTCGGGCATGGATATTTGTGCCGTCCTTAGTATTAGCTAGTTCATAAGTAGTTTGTAAGTTTAGTGACTGCTGACGTCACCTGCTGATCTCGCTCCTGCCGAGCTAGGGCCTATACCGCGAAATCTTGTATTCAGTTGAATAAGTCTGTAAACTTTGTTTTACTACCGTCCTCTGGCGCTGCGCCATGTACCACGCCTCGTCGTGACATCAACCTGGGAACCTACCGCTTCGGCCCCAGCAATATGTTTTGAATGTTTTATATCTAGATTTCGGACACTGTGTGACAATTATCAAAGCTTCAGAAAATTGGTTAAAAATTTATAAAAATGTTCGGTGTTCATGTTCAAGATTAACAGTCTTTGTTGACAGCACTAGTAAAAGAGATAATACACACAGAGACACAAGAAAGGAACACAAATACATCTAGTACTACTGTATTGATTAGAAAAAGGCGAACAAAGATTTATAAAGCTAATGTGCAGTGCAAGAAGGTAAACGACTGATACAAGAAGAAAAAATTGCCGTGTACCGTCGGCGCCTCCTGATAAGAAAAGATCGCATTGTAGTTGCATAGAAGGACATAATATAACACCGTTAGTAACTGTGAAGCAAATACGGACATCATGAGCACACAAATGAAGAATTAAACAGTGTCAACATACTGGCGTGTCAAAGTTGAAAGACTTACTGAATTTTCGCGAGGCATGTCGTATCCAAATAACATATTGCGGTCTTTGAATGTTGATAAAAACTACTGTAGTTGGCATCTCTCAAGTGTCTGAATTAAATCCTGTTGTTGTTGTTGTGGCCTTCAGTCCAAACACTGGTTGGTTTGATGTAGGTCTCCACGCTACCATGCCCTGTCCAAGCCTCTTCATCTCTGAATAAGAACGGCAACATACATCCTTTGAACCTGATTACTGCATTCGTCTCTCGGTCTGTAGCGGTGTAGTGGCCAAGCGCTCAAAGGCGCCTTGCCTCGGTTGCTCGCCGTCGGAGGTTCGAGTCCTCCCTCGTGTATGGATGTGTGTGTGTTGTCCTGAGGTTAGTTTAAGTGGTTTCTAAATCTAGGAACTGATGATCAAAACAGTTTGGTCGAACAGTTTTATAAACATTTGATCATTTCTCTCTGTCTCCCTCTGCGGTTTTTACCCAACACGGTTGCCTCCAACGCTAATTGACTATCCCATGATGCCTCAGAAAGCGTGCCACCAAGATATGCCAGAAAATTTTCTCCGCAATTCTGTTCAGCACCTCCTTATTAGTTACGTGATACCAGCCTCATCTTCAGCATTCTTCTGTAGTATCACATTTCTAATGTTTCTGTGATCTTTCTGTGTTGTGTTTTTCTCGATTTCAAAAGTAGTATTTGCCGCGGTGTGACACTACAGACTCTAACGAAGATACCAGCTTGTGGAATAGGTTCACAGATTTGTGACTGGCTGGAAGACTTCCTAAGTAATAGACAGTACGTTGTTTTCGTCGGCGAGTGTTCATCAGAGACGAGTGTTTCGTCAAGCTTACCCCAGGGGAGTGATAGGACTGCTGTTATTCTCTATCTATATAAATGATCTGATGGACAGAGTAACTTGTAATTTGCTGCTGTTTGCTGATGATGCGGTGGTGTATGGGAGAGTGTCACCTTTAATTGACTGTAATAGCGTACAGGATGACTTAAACAAAATTTCTAAACGTAGAAAAATGTAAGGTGATGGGCATGAGTAGGAAAACAATCCCATAATCTTGGAATACAGCATTAGTAGCGAGCTTCTTGATGCATCGCGTCGTTCAAATATCGAGGCGTAACATTGCAGACGATATGAAATGGAACGAACATGAAAGGACAGTTGTGTGTAAGGCGGACAGCCGACTTCGTTTTATTAGGAGAATTTTTGGAAGATGTACTTCATCTCCTTTAGACTGTTCGCGGATGATGCTGCCGTTTATCGGTTAGTGAAGTCAACAGAAGATCAAAGACAACTGCAAAGCGATTTAGACAAAATTTCTACATGGTGCGAAAATTGTCAATTAACACTAAATAAAGAAACGTGTGAAGTACTTCACATGACCACTAAAAGAAATCCGCTGAACTTCAATTACGCGATAAATCAGTCAAACCTTAAGGTCGAAAATTCTACCAAATACCTATGAGTTACAGTTACTAACAACTTAGACTGGAGAGAACATATAGAAAATATTGTGGGGAAGACGAACCAAAGGTTACCTTTCATTGGCAGAACGCTTCGAAGATGCAACAGATACACCAAAGAGACTGCCAAATTACACTTGTGCGTCATCCCCTGGAGTACTGTTGCCCAGTGTGGGACCCTCACCAGGTGGGACTGACGGGAGATATTGAGAAGGTTCAGAGAAAGGAAACTCGTTTTATCATGTTACAGGGGGGAAAAGCGTCACGGAAATGTTGCACGATATGAGTTGGAAATCATTAGAAGAAAGACGTTATTCTTTGCGGCGAGATCTATTTACGAAATTTCAATCACCGACTTTTACTTCTGAATGTGAAAATATTATGCTAGCACCCATCTACATAGGGAGACATGAACATCCCAATAAAATTAGAGAGATCGAAAACGGAACGAATTAGGTGTTCTTTCTTCCCGCGCACTATTAGAGAATGGAATGGTAGAGAAGGGTTATGAATCTTCTGCCAGGCATTTAAATGTGATTAGCAGAGTATCAATGTAGATGTAGATCGGTAAAAGACACAGCGTATAAAAAGTTTGTACGACCATGTCTTGAGATTTGCTCTAGTTTTTGGGACCCGCAGCAGATCAGTTTAAATTAAGACACAGAAGCAGTTCAGAGGCGAGCAGCTAGGTTCGTTACTGGTAGATTCGACCAATGCCCATGTGTCACGGAATAGCTCCGAGAACTTAAATGGAGTCACTGGAGGAAAGACGACGTTATTTTCGAGAAATTCTGTTGAGGAAATTGTAGAGAGCCGGAATTTGAAGCTCTGAGTGTAGAACGATCTTTCTGCAGCCTACTTACATTTCGCGTAAATACCACAAAGAGAAGGGAAGTTAGGGTTCGTACTGAGACATATAGAAATTCTTTTTCTATTTAGGGAGTGGAATAGGAAAGGAAATGCTTAATACTGTACCCTCGGCCAGGCACCTTACGGTGCACTGCGATGTATATATATAGATGTAGAAACTCCTTATAGTTTTCAAAAGGGATAGATTGGCTGGCCAGTACTTACCTTTTTGCTGTACCGCCGATAGTTACACACAGAAAAAAGGAGGAAAATAATAAGCTTTCGGAACTGTGTTCCTTCTTCAGGTGGAGAGAAGGGGGAAAAAATCCTCTTACAGCATCCTCATGACCTAGGTCGTGAATTACCTTTCCCTTCCTTTCCCATTCCTTTTTTCTTCTGTCCACATGAAGAAGGAACACAGTTCCGAAAGCTTGTTATTTTCCCCTTTTTTCTGTGTGTAACTGTCGGCGGTACAGCAAAAAGGCCAGCCAATCTATCTCTTTTAAAAAATAATTTATCATCTTTGTGGAGAATTTCCATTATTAATCAAACTCCTTATAGTCAACCTTTCACTCCCGTACAATGTTACACTCACAAAAGAATAAAAAAGTTATGAATGAACTTTCGAAGAAGCATCGACTGACATTGTTTCCCAGCAGATTTTCGTTTATAAGAACAGCTGTTTCGGCACCAATAATTAATTTATAGAAGGGGATATTATGGGAAACTACATCTACATTTACATAGATACTCTGCAAATTAGATTTAAATGCCTGGCAGAGGGTTCATTAACCACTTTCATAACCTTTCTCTACCGTTCCATTCTCTAATAGCGCGCAGGAAGACCACCTAAATCGTTCCGTTTTCGATCTGATTACTCTTATTTTATTGGGATGGTCATGTCTCGCTATGTATGTGGGTGCTAGAAAAATATTTTCACATTCAGAAGTAAAAGTCGGTGATTTAAATTTCGTAAATAGATCTCGCCGCAACGAATAACATCGTACTTTTAATGATTTCCACCTCAAATCGCGCAACATTTCCGTGACGCTTTCTCCCTTAACGTGATAAAACAAAACGAGCTGCCCTTCTCTGAATCTTCTTAATGTCTTCCGTCAGTCCCACCTGGTGAGGGTCCCACAATGGGCAGCAGTACTCCAGGAGAAGACGCGCAAGTGTAATGTAGGCAGTCTCTTTGGTGGAGCTGTTGCATCTTCGAAGCGTTCTGCCAATGACACGTACGTAATCTTTGGCTAGCCTTCCCCATAATATTTTCTTTGTGTTATCTCCAGTCTAAGTTGTTCATAATTATAACTCCTAGGTATTTGGTAGAATTTACGACCTTAAGATTTGACTGTTTTATCGCGTAATTGAAGTTCAGCGGATTTCTTTTAGTGGTCATGTGTATTACTTCACACTTTTCTTTATTTAGTGTCAATGCCAATTTTCGCACCATGTAGAAATTATGTCTAAATCGCTTTGAGGTTGGTTTTGATCCTCTGTTGACTTCACTAATCGATAAACGGCAGCATCATCCGCGAACAGTCTAAGGGAGCTATTCAAATTGTCTCCTAAATCGTTTATAAACGCAAGGAAAAATAGGGGACCAATAACGCTTCCCTGGGGAACGTAATATATCACTTCTGTTTTACTCGATGACTTGCCGTCAATTATTACGAACTCTGTCCTTTCTGATAGGAAATCGTGAATCCAGTCGCATAATCGGGGCGATATTCCACAAGCACTACAGACAATCAGTGTCGGAATAGCGTGTCGAAACAGAGAATGTAGCCGTTGGTCCAGCAATAGACTTGCTGAATGACGAGCTGGAAATACATTCACACAACTATGTTTTTCAGAATTGCAACCATCGCAATTACGGGTCGGTCGCGGATGGCTAAGACAGGCTCTTCACAAGGTAGTGGGAAACACGTGCCATTAAATGGCGATGATCGCCACATTTTAAGCTCGCGATGTCGCTATATCTGGTGCTGCAACGTAATAGGGCTGTAGAGCTGCTCTTCGAGTTATTTAAAGACTCGGTCGACGAATTACCGCGCGTCTTCGCTGTATACTAAAAGAGGAGAGCGGAGTAACCGTTACTGCAGTTCTGGTTGCCAAGCCCTCTCGCCGGGTGACAGAAGTGGCGTGAATCCTCCACCACTGCGTGCTTGCAACGACCAACAACGTTTTATATATTAATTAAACGGGGAATGGTAAAATGATACTTCCCCCCCTCCAACCGATGGTCTTCTATGTAGACGATGCATTGGTGCTGTCAGCCGACCTGGGAAAATTAATTTAGTAGTGTTAGCGAAGTAATTAAGTTTGAAGGATTATTAATTAATGAAACGATCACACTGAATTTGCTATCAATTTACTCGGAATTTAATTTGCCGAACTCGAATCTGTGATGAGAATTAAAGGGTTAATTTGATAGCTCTCTCTCTCTCTTTTTGTCTTGGGGACTAGTAGCAACAGATGTTGTATCACAAAGTAACTGCCTTACACTATCTCCAATTGAAAGAAGTACGCAAAGAGATAAAATTAGAAATGACATTTTTAGTGAAAGACAAAAATAAAACTCACGTCACCGAGATATATGTAGGTCCTCGGAATAATAGAATATACAGGACCTGATACTATCCATGCCACACAGGTGTGCAACTGAGCCGGCCGTCCGAGGTAATCACACATCATGTTAGAAGGGCAACGAGACTGGCTTTTTCAGTATTTTAGTAGCCCCATAGTGCCTCATTATAAGTAAGGCTATGTAAGCCTCAAGTAAGGAGCTGAGACGGCGAAATAGCGTACTGTATCAAACACAGATTAGAATTATAACCAATATCTGAATAAAATACATTACCATATATATATAAATTATGTATGGTGTCTCACCTGATCTCCTAATTGTTTTGAGCAGTGTTGGAATACATTTCCTTAACGTATCAAACAACATGTGCTCGTTCAGCAAATTCTGTTTGATGAGATAAAACAAATGTTCAAATGTATGTTACACTTATGGGACTTAACTGCTGCAGGGTCATCAGTCCTTAAACTTACAAACTACTTATAACCCAACTTATACTAAAGACAGCACAAACATCCATATCCGAGGGAGGATTCGAACACCCGGCGGGGAAAGGCCTCGCGCATCGGAGCATAGCGCCTCAATGCGCTCGGCCACTCCGCCGCGGCTTGATGAGATACCACACTGCGTTAATAAAAATGGTATGAAGGGGGAATAAACCTCTGAAAAGAAGCACATAATGTAGGAGTAGAGTGTGAGAATAACGTTCAGTGAGAGTACCGTTTCAAAGATTTGGAGGTTACTACACCCATGCAATACCGTGTGACGCCACATCATAACACACAGACCACCTAACACAATCTTGAAGAAGTGGAAAAGTGTGGGAAAACATAATAAACCTCTGAACATTTTAGAACATAACAGTTTTAGCGTTATTGTGTAGGACGACATTGCACTAAATGGGTGCACTGCCCTCCAAACCTTTGAACATGGATAGCACCCCGCCCAAGTCAATATGTGAAGCCGCAACATTTTGCTACCTTACAGTTAATATTCTGCAAATTTAGATTTGAAATGAGCTGACAAAGGCCGTGGGATATAAATCTATATCTTGTCGAAACTCTTTCGCAAGGGGAGATGCATAACTCGGCGCGCAACAAGTAGATGCAAGTTCCTTACAGGAAAATTGACCCATCCTGTCTTTATTGCCGTCCATAACTGCGAACGTATTGTCCTCTTTATAACCCACAAAAAGTTTGACAGGATTCATGTTAGATGATCTAGGAGGTGAAATCAGTCGTTGGAACTGTCAGAAATGTTCTTCAAGTCAATAGCGAAAAATTACGGTCCTGTTACATGCCGCATTGTCATACAGAAAAAAAAAATCCATCATTACTTCGTAACATAATGTCAGAAACATTTTAGAAGCCACAACACAAATGACGGACACAGCGTCTTGCGAAGAAAGATAGTACTCGACAAAACGCAATACATAACCAACATAATAGACACCCCTAACCATATTAAAATGAAAACAGAATAGATTAAACAAAGAAGTTTAAATATCTTGAAGAACATATCGCCACAGATGGATCTGAAGAAATTTGGATATAAGAAAAGCTACTGAATATCAAGAACTCAGGTGGAAAACCAGGTCTGAGCAAAGAAGGGAAAGCAAATACTGGAAAGAATATATAGAGGGGTTCCACAAAGGAAATTCAAGACAGTATTGTAGGACGGGAAGAGGATCCTGGCGTAGACAACATTCCCTCAGAGCTCTCTGAGAGAGCCAGCCATGACAAAACTATTTCGCCCAGTGTGCAAGATGTACGAGGTAGATCAAATACCCTCAGACTTCAACAAAAACGTAGTAATCCCCATTCCAAAGAAAGCAAACGCTGACAGGTGTGAAAATTACAGAACCAACACTCTAAAAAGTCATGCTTGCAAAATTCTAACACGAATTATTTCTAGAAGAATAGAATATCTGGTAGAATCTGGGTTCGAAGAAGATTAATCTGAATTTTGGAGACTTGTAGGGACACGAGAAACAATACTAATCTTAAGAATTATTTATAAATAGATTAAGGAATGACAATTCTATATTTCTGGCTTTTGTAGATTTGTGGAAAGCTTTTGACTATTTTGACTGGAATACACTCTTTCAAATTATGAAGTCAACAGTGGTAACTTGTGCAAAAACCAAACAGCTGTTCTACATCCACATCTACATGGGATACTCTACAAATCACATTTAAGTGCCTGGCAGAGGGTTCATCGAACCACCATTATACTATTTATCTCCCATTCCATCCTCTAATAGCGCGCGGGAAGAAAGAACACCTGAATCTCTCCGTTCTAGCTCTGATTTCTCGTATTTTATTCTGGTGGTCATTTCTACTATGTAAGTGGGAGTCAACAATATATTTTCGCATTCGGAGGAGAATGTTGGCGATTGGAGTTTCGTAAGTAACACACCGCAGCGATAAGCGCCGTTGTTGTAATGATTCCCAACCCAGATCCTGTATCATTTCCGTAACGCTGTCTCCCTTCCCTGTATCAAGACAAGACAAAACGAGCTGCCCTTCTTTGGACTCTTTCGATGTCCTCCGTCAAACCCACCTGATAAGGATCCCACACTGGGCAGCAATACTCAAAAAATGGACGTACAAGCGTAGTGTAAGCAGTTTCTTTTGTAGTTCTGTTGCATCTTTTAAGGGTTCTGCCAATAAAACGCAGTCTCTGATTCGCCTTTCCCACGACTTTATCTACGTGTCCTTTTCAGTTATTAGAATCAAAGGGCACGAAAGGAAAGCATTGGTTGGATAGGGAGTAAGACAGCGTTTGTAACCTTTCTCCGATGTTATTAAATTTGTACATTGAGCAACCTGTGAAGGAAAGCCAGGGGAAATTTGGAGAAGGAATTAAAGTTCAAGGCGAAGAAATTAAAAGCATTGCGTTTTGTTGATGAGACTGTCATTGCGCCGGAGACTTACAAGCATTTGTGTAGGCTGTATCTAGTGTATATGTTGCATCATCTAAGTGTTCTGCCAGTAAAAGGCAGTCTTTGGTTCGTCTTTCACGCAATATTATCTATTACTTCGTTCGTTTTGGAGTTCTACGTAATTACAATACATAGGTATTTAGTTAAATTGACAGCTTCTCAAAAAATAAAAATGAAAATAAAATTTAAAAGCTTAAGGAATTTTTCTTTTTCATTTCACTCACCCATAAACCATACCTAAGTAGGACGTCAACTAATACATATTATATAAATGTTATCTGACATGCGGTGCTAGTGCGGGAAACGTTGCGGTATATATCACCTCACATTTATTGCACTATATGTTGCACAATGGTATAATTTTGCAGCTACATATTCATTTGTATCAAGTGCTGTATGTCAGTAAAATCCTGCCTAACTTTCGTACTTATTATTATTATTCTACTTAAATTTTGAACATGGCTTACTTTTTGACTATGTTTGTTCATTATTCAAAGTTTATCTGTAGTTTTATACCTAGAATGAAGAAGGAAAGTAGAATGATTTGTGAACAAATGTTTACAATTATAAACATTAACAAAATAAAAATAAATAAATAAAAACAAGGTCATATTTAATGAATTGTCACAAGCTGTATTTCGAATTGTAACTGCCAAAACTATTGTACCTAATATGAGAAAATTAGTTTCTTTAATGTGATGCAAAAGATCAACAAAAAATGTTGAAAATTTGTATAAACTTTCTGTTTATAAACAAAAATTGCCATCATTATTGTTGGTTTTAATAATTGAAAAACAACACGACTCTGGCCTCGCTCTGCGCGTCAACACGTTTCCCTGCTACCTGTGCGCTGACAGCGCTGTGCCTGCCTCTCGTGCCCCACTACACACCACCGACTGCTGCAGCAGAGCACCGGGGCTTTCCCCGGTGTCCGCCGGTGCTCGCGAAGCACCCGAGTTGGAGAGGCCTGGCTTAAGTTAATTTCTGTGTTATCTTGTTGCTGCTTTTTATTTGTGCTTAGACCTGTCGTCTGTGTACTAATGTTATACGTTCCACTTTCTAAATTACTACTCCTTTTTTGCAATATGGTGTACTGACTCGTTCCATGACCATGGATGTTTGCTACTTAGTTCGGTCCTGCGAACACGATAAATATAAATTAATGAAATAAATAAACCCGTGTTGACCTTGGGTCGATAGATCCATGTAATTCATAACGTTGAACTAAATATATGATCGAAACCCCTGTTGCAAATCGATCTCAGTGATATAGGTGTATAATTCAGAGGATGACTACTATGGCCTTTCCTGAATGTCGACGTGACCGTTAGGTACAGATCCTTCGTCGAGCGAGCGGTTGTACATGACTGATAGGAGCATAGTCGGTGTACAGTCAGGACCGTTAGGTTAACTTTTCACTTCTCTCGGACCCACCGAAAGTTTCATATGCCATACACAATGTTCTTTTATCATTAGTGCTCGAACACTATTTATAATTCCCGCTATAATGATTTTTCCAAAAATAGCAAGCAGCGCCCTTTTCTAAAATAATTGGACCCATTAACTTAAGAGCATGTCGGACAAATCATAGCCGCGCGGAATAGCCGCGTGGTCTAAGGCGTCGTGCTACTGAGCGGGCGGCAGTTCCCATCGAAGCTTCGAGATCCCCCCTGAGGCATGAGTGTGTGTGTTGTCCTTAGTGTATATTAGTTTCAGTAGTTTGTAAGTCTAGGGGCTGATGACCTTAGCAGTTTGGACCAATACATTTACAGACATTTGAACTTGGACCAGACATTACATGTGTATTTGGAAAAGGATTGTTGTCCAGCTACTAGCAAATCTTTCCCCTAGTCCCAGTTTATAACATATCCTACAACTAGCAATGACTTTCGTATTGCTACTTTTCACAAATGTTTGGCTGTTTCTTCTGAGTATGTCGCGATTTCGATGTTCAAAGATGTAAACACTCTTTCAACTCATTGAGGTAATTAACAAAACAAAATAAACTTCATTGGTCCGTTCTAGGCTATTTCTTCATTTTAAGAAACCCATTCAATATGAGATCATGGATGCAAAATTCACTTACTCATAACTGGGTGTAATGGACAGAAATGTCTGGGAGGGGCAGATTTTGCATGTAATCAGCATGTAATAGAAATGATATCTTCACGAGTTCACAGTTTCTTTACTACGTCAACTTTAACGTAAACTTTAGTGATTCGTCTCCTGTGTGCCATAAGTTAAACTGTAACATTACGCTTAACATTATCAGATACTAGCTGAAAACCCCTACGTCGTCCAAGTATATATTCATTCAAGCCTTGAGTTATCCTATCTCTCCTGTCTCTGTCCATCTCCTTATTTCTTAAAAACATGTTATATTTATGGGATAATATGTAATGAATAGGCTGTCTTACATTTTGTTCAAAATAATAAGTCCAGTATCCAAACAAAGAAGGGTAATCATCAAGATAGAAATGATTTGTAACATAAAGCAAATATATGAAGTCGAGTGTCCGTATGTTTGTACGTGTTGCATACAAATCTACAATTTTGTTCCAATCCTTATGAAATTTTGTATACGTAAGCTTCAATCCATGAGGACGGTCGGCCTAAGTGTAAGAATCACATACCATATATATAGTTCACGAGATATGACGTCATAAACAATGAAATGGGCGAAAAACTTCTGCATTTTGCGACAATGCTACTCATTTTCTCCTAAACCATTGGACCGATTTCAACCAAATTTGATACACACATGTAACAATTGCTGCATGGTTAAGAATCACATACAGCACATGGTTCAAAAGATATTACGTCATAACCAATAGAAATCGCAAAAAATGCCATATAATGTGGCGAGACTTTCAAAATACACTGTATGTGAATGACAGTACTTAGCGACTTGGCAATAAACTATAAAAATAATTTCAAACCTTTATTAAACTTTTTCTCGCTGGCAACCATAGTAAAATGATGAAAGGAAAAAAGTTTCTCGCTTACTACTTTTCCGCTGTTTATGGAGTAAAACTACGGCTCTCGGTATGACGTTACAATTTATAATTTGAACACTACAAATTGTAGCGACAGTAAATTTTACAGACAGTATACACATATATAGTTGAATGTAGCTTCTAAATTGTATCACATTCCGACACGCACTTCATGAGATATGAGGACATTAACAGTAACGTTCATGGAAAACGCCCTTCACGCACCAAGTTTTAATCTATTAATTTTTTGCTACTAATTGTATTCCCAAGAGATTTTACAGACATACGGCTCTTATACAAATGTATATATACCTGAAAAATTGCAGGAATAAATAAATAAATACCCGGGCAACGCCGGGTTTTCAGCTAGTACAGTAATATAATTCAAAACTTGATTACAAACAATACTTCTGGATACGCGTACAAGAGCTAGTAAAAATAAATTATTTGGTGGGTCCACCATTGAGCAAGGAACATAAAGTTGTCCATATGAGAAACGTGGATATGTGAAATCCATTTCGCAGTGATTTATTATTCGTAATAGAAAATGCAAGTCTAACTGAAAACTAGAGTCTGTTGAAGTTAAAATGTAGATATGTCGGAAACAGTGGATATTCGTTTGATGGATACTGTTTCATTCTCTTCCTTTCTTTGTAGCTCTTCGCCTGCAGCCGTGTGTGCTCTAACAGTTCAAAGTCATCGACATGACTGTCAGCTTACAGGAATTTTCTTAAGTTGACTGGAATAGAGGAGTGTTTAGACATTAACAAGAGGTGGATTAAAACATGGTACTTGATGTGACACTTTTATCCATCGAGTATACAGGGTGAATCATGTAACACTTGCACCGCAAATATTGCGGAAACGGAAAGTGCGATTGATGTGCGGTTTTCACAGAATGGATCGGTTGTCAACGACTCGTATTGTTAGCCAATAAACAGATTGTAAAAATACGTAGAAAGTGTATTTTTTATGCAAACATACCATTTTTCAAATGGAACAATGGTTGTTTCTATCATGTACTGGAATTTTCGAAAACACCTGTGTACAAAGAATTTTGAATGACATTTTTATCACGTTTATTTTGGCAGCTACAACCGTTCAAAGTTTTGGGGGCGGAGGCAACGACAGCGTAGCCAATTGCCTGGTGGTCATGAGACAGTGGGCCGTGCCCCAGGGGCTAGCCACTCGGCCAGTGAGATACGCTATCGCAGCCTCCGTCCCCGAAAGTTTGAACAGTTGTAGCTGCCAAACTAAACGTGATAAAAATGTCATTCAAAACTCTTTGGCCGGCCGCGGTGGCCGAGCAGTCTGAGGCGCGCCAGTCAGTCTGCACGGCCGCTACGGTCGGGGGTTCGAATCCCTCCTCGGGCATGGATGTTTGTATCGTCTTTAGTATAAGGTAGTTCATAAGTAGTTTGTAAGTTTAGGGACTGATGACCCCGCAGTTAAGTCCCTTAAGCTTAACAAACATTTGAACATTTTTTAAAAAATTCTTTGTACACGACTGTTGTCAAAAATTCCAGTGCATGATAGAAACAACCATTGTTCCATTTAAAAACTGTGTTTGCATTAAAAATACACTTTCTAAGTAATATTACAATCTGTTTGTTGGCTAAAAATACGAGCCCCTGGCTACCAATCCATTCTATGAAAACCGCACATCAATCGCACTTTCCGTTTCCGAAATATTTGCGGAGCAAGTGTTAGGTGATTAACCCTGTATATGATCCCATACTTATTGAGTTACTAGCTGTAAACCCGGCGTTGCCCGGGTGTTTATTTATCCTACACTCTCGTAGTCCACATCCCCTCCCCCCCCCCCCTCTCTGCATCCACCTCTATCTCTCCCATCTCTCTGTTCGTTTCCACATTTCCTTCTCTCGGTTGCCGAGAGAAGGTACCCTCTGACATGCACCATACAAACCTTTATGTGCCCAGTGATCTTCCTCTTGGTTTAAAGGTCATGTATGCAAAAATTCATAAAGATTGGATCAAAACTTTGCATTTTGTAAAATTTCGTAAGTTAAGTACCCTACACCATGCCCCGAACGAAATGTTCTGCAGTCAGTGACATTGCTCCTGTTTTTAAAGTGGATTGTGCAAAATTTCATCAACATCGGAACAAAACTATAGATTTCTATGCAATAGAAACACAGGGTCACATTGAAAAACGCACTTTTTTTTATTTCATACAACCTTTATTCTGAGAATAACGAAAACAACTAAGAAAGGATCTGTGAAATCGGCCGAGCCGTTCTTAAGTTATGGCGCAACCAAGGTATTTAGGGGTCCATTTTTATGCTGCAAAGTACACTCCCCCATGCACCGTGTTCAATTTAATGTAGACGGTGACCTTCCTCTTGTTTTGAAGCTCAAGCGTGCGAAATTTCGTGAAGATCGGAATGAAACTGTAGATTTCGTGAGTCTGTAGAAGTATGCTCCGCCATGTATCTATCACAAAATGCTTTCTTAGCTGACGTTTTCTACCTATAAACTACATTTCTGCCAAATTTCATAGGTGAAGAAGTTTTCGATATTTCGTGTTTAGTCAGTGAGTGAGTGAGTCTCCTTTTGCTTTTATGTAGATAGAGATTAAGAAACGGGGACTGATGACCTTGTATTTTAGTCCCCTATAAACAACAATAACAACAACAACAACAGCAGATTAAGAAAACAGATTGCTTAATTTTGGATGCAAGAGAATTAAGGGAGACTTGCAGACAAAAATAAATAGTAACATGGAAATCTGTAACGCTACCCTTATTTGATACGAGGTCATGCCTGATGCGATAGTTTTACGTCATCTACAGTGAAACTGTTGTGAGTAGTAGACTTCAAGAAAATGTTCAAATGTTTGTATAGTCTATGGGACTTAACTACGGGGTCATCAGTCCCTAAACTTACAAACTACTTATGAACTACTTACGAACTAGGACGGCACAAATATCCATGCCCGAGGGGGGATTCGAACCCCCGACCGTAGTGGCCGTGCAGACCGTGACTGGAGCGCCTTAGTCCCCTCGGCCACCGCGGCCGGCTAGTAGACTTCATCATTTTGTGGGGGCGGGAGAGGGGGTTGTGTTACAAAAAGCTTCATAAACGTCCGAAATTACATGCAAACTTTGCTTCAGGTCCCTAACTACTCCCATTTTCCAATAATCGGCACATACATCTGGGTATTCTCACGCGGTGGCCTCTCATTATTTATGACATCATATCTCCTGAGCTATGTGTCGTACTCTTTTGATTTTGGGCCAGGAACCTTCGTGGGCGTACGGTGAACAGTTCACCAAAGTTTCTTTGCAATCGATTGAATTGTTTATGAACACATAGAGGACATACAAGCAAACATTCATTTATATATACATAGATATGTTCTACAATTGTGTAATTTTTCAGGTTTATGTTCGTTTGTGAAAGTACTGCAAGTCTAAAAATCCGTTGGCTATACAGTTAGCAGTAAAGAGGTAACAGACTAAAACCAGGTGCGTGATCGGACGGTTTTCATGTACGTTAAAGTTTGTGTCTTCATATCTCGTGAACTATATGTCGTACTGTGATACAATTCGGAAGGTATATTAAGCAATATGTGTGTACAGTATATGTAAAATTTGCTTCGTGTGCGTTTTCTAGAGCAGAAATTATAAATTGTAACGTCGTAACGAATGTCGCAGTTTTACTCCATGAACAGCGAAAAAGGTATAAGCGAGAAACATTTTTCCTTTCATCACTTTGATGTGGTAGTCACCGAGAAAAAGTACAATAAAGTTTGTTGCAAGTCACTAAGTGCTCTCATTCTCATATAGTGTTTGAATAAAGTCTCGTCGCATGATGTGGACTCCTACAGTTTATGGTGTTATATCCTGAACCATACGTCGTATGTGATTCTTACCCATACAAAAACTGTTACCTCATGGTAAGGAATATGTGTACCAAAATTGGGTGAAATCGGTCCAGCGGCGACGCGAGGGATTAGCCGTGCGCACTGGGCGCCGTGCTACGGTGCGCGCGGCCGTTTGCCGTCGGGGGTTCGACTTCCCCCTCGGGCATGGGTGTTTGTGTTGTCCTTAGGTTAGTTTACATTAGTTTAACACTGGAGCCGTCGAGTTTTTAATTCCCTGAAACCGCCAACAAGACAAAAGTGTCTCATTTCAGATCGATGCGCTGCTGTTTGTTCTTAGTCTTTTAATTTTAAGGGACGGGTATATCTGTAAGAAATATTGACCCTGGAGACCTCTTATGTTGTTTTTATTCTAAACATTAAGTACAAACGAGATAGATAGAATTTGATTCAAAACGGTTTCATGTAACAACATAAATATGGAATATTTTCTTTACTTCTAGACAAATTTACTGTGGTATGGAAATACTTGAAAATTGCTCATTATGTCATAAAGAAATATAGTTTTTTTTTTTTTTTTTTTTTTTTTTTTTTTTTTTTTTTTACTGAAATCCAGCCATAGTATGAAATTTTCAGTTTAAAATGATATTTCCTACAAGTAAGAATATCATATAATAATCAATATATTATCGTAGTCTAATTTCATTCTGCACTTTGATACACTTTCCAAAGATAAAATCACAGTCTATGTAATTCCTCTTAGACACCTACTGGTCATCATTGTCTGTAAACTATACTTTGCAATGCACACAGACGTTGGAAAACTACAGCAACACATTTCTTGCAAACTGGTATGTAACACTTTTTCTGCAGCATTTCGGAACCTTTGACAGTTAACAATGAATCTGTTCCATACCTCTGACATAAGAGCAAACTTGTCGTCTTTTAGTCGCTCCGACCGTGTCGCCCTCACGTCAAAACCGAGGAACTTCACGATTTTCCTGAAGCGATTACGTGACTTGTAAAACTGCATTCCCCACTTCTATTCCCTTGGATTCAGTGACACCCCTAACATACAGGATGGCAAGAAATGCATCCAGCTCTTCTAGCGGTAAAGACCATTTTTCTGTTCCCAACACTCTTCGCACCTCTGCTTCAGCACATTTTTGAATGTGAGAATAGGTTTGTCAATAAACTAACGCCAAGCGCTCGAAAGAAAATCGCTGATACAGCTTTTCGAATATGGTGAAAGACCGGAATACTCCGTAAGAATATTTTGCTGTCCGCGTCTTCCAGGCATTATAACGTTAGTAGGAACTACTTCCCACTTTCTTCCATCACGAGCTTCAACCTCTGTACTGACAGTCAAATTACTGGGACAGCATACATGTTTCACCTGATTTACGCCGACTTTTTTGATTGTGTATGGCTTATTTCTGCATTAGTTGAATGATAATTGCCATTGTCTGGAGATGTAAACCGCTCACTGAAGTTACCTTGTAAAATGTCAGCATAGTATCTCTGGCAGCACTATCCCGAACCACTGTGGAGGAATATTTTCTGCTGTCTTTTCTAGGATCCTGATGACGAGATTGCCATTTGGATGAGGTGGCACATAGAGTTCAGTGCAATGAAAGTTATTCATGGAAATGATAAACGAGGAAACAAAAATATATGATTTGAGACACTATTTATTTCTTACCTTTTCCACTACTTTGCACATGCGGAGATTTATTAGAATGTTCCTCTCTGACCTTGATTTATTCGATCTCTCCGTCGTACTTTCTTTGCATCATAATCACAATCAGTTGAAATACCATCCACATGTGCTCCTTCGTATTGATCTTCTACAATACTATTTAGCAACGCTAACAGCTGCTCATCTGGGAGACCGCGCCGACGAGCCATGCTGCACCACCTCACGTGCCGTCTCACCTATATTTATATAAACTTCTACTGTCAAAGACACCTAACTCATTGTTTCACATCAGCATTGTAGCAACAGACAACAATAAAAACCTGTAACAGTGTGCAGTGATCGGCAGTGTTGAAAGTGTACATTGGGACAAAAATATCCCATCGGCGATTTTCGGTATTTGTTGTTCTTTCTCGAAAACTACGAAACTCAACGCGATGACTTTCATTTAGAAATGGACTAGGGTAAGAAACAATTAAAGTCATGAAGCCTCTTCCACCTCCTGAAACAATGAAACGAAGGGGAGGGATTTATTTATTGCCACGGGACAAAAATGTCCCATCGGAGGTTCTAGTGTTAAGTAGTTTGGAAGCTACGGACTAATCAGAACGCAGTTGAGTCCCAGAGATTTACAACCATTTGGTGCAGTGGTTTAGGAGGAAATGTGCAGCATTGTAGTTTGATGCAGTTTTTCGGACATACCATTGTTTTATAATGATTATGAGGCCAAGATCGCATTTTTCATTTCCGGCACACAATTTTAACCTTTGCCTTTCGCGGGCAAGCGCACTACCGACTGTGCTATCCCGACACGACTCACGATGCCGCCTCACAACTTTACTTCCGCCAGTACCTCGCCTCCTACTTTCCAAACTTCACAGAAGCTCTCCTGCGAACCATGCAAGACTAGCAATTTTAATCTGCCAGGAAGTTTCATATCAGCGCACACTCCGCTGCAGAGTGAAAGTTTCATTCTGGAAACATCCCTTAGGCTGTGGCTAAGCCATGTCTCCACCATATCCTTTCTTCCGGGAGTGCTAGTCTTGCATGGTTCGCAGGAGAGCTTCTCTGAAGTTTGGAAAGTAGGAGGCGAGGTACTGGCGGAAGTAAAGTTGTGAGGCGGCATCGTGAGTCGTGTCGGGATAGCACAGTCGGTAGTGCGCTTGCCCGCGAAAGGCAAAGGTCCCAGGTTCGTGTCCCGGTTCCGGCACACAATTTTAATCTGCCAGGAAGTTTCATATCAGCGCACACTCCGCTGCAGAGTGAAAGTTTCATTCTGGAAACATCCCTTAGGCTGTGGCTAAGCCATGTCTCCACCATATCCTTTCTTCCAAGAGTGCTAGTCTTGCGTGTTTGCAAGAGAGCTTCTGTGAAGTTTGGAAAGTAGGAGGCGAGGTACTGGCGGAAGTGAAGTTGTGAGGCGGCATCGTGAGTCGTGTCGGGGTAGCTCAGTCGGTAGAGCGCTTGCCCGCGAAAGGCAAAGGTCCCAGGTTCGAGTCCCGGTTCCGGCACACAATTTTAATCTGCCAGGAAGTTTCATAAAATTAGTAGTCACAAGTAAAAAATATATATCCATCTTCTAACGGTTTTGAAGTGAGGTACTTCAAAGTCTAAGTACAATACTACTTGGAGTCCAGTATAACACTAACTGGCTGGCGGGAAAACTATATACAAAGATTCTACATGTACCTTTCTATAATGGTCTTTGCCCTTTGTGGTCGTCGTTTTTCTTTATATAATTAATGTATATATACATTGACATATAAAGGTTACATGTAGTACATTACATCCAACGTCATATATATATACACTATTGTATAAGTTACTATGTTAAGCACCCTAGATTGTAAGGCGCTCTGTCATTAACTATTGTGATGTTCAAAAAATGGTTACAATTTTTTAATTATTTTTTTTACATTGACATATAAAAGTTACATGTAGTACATTTCCTTAAACTACATCCAATGTCATATATATATAATTAGTATAAATTACTATATTAAGCACCTTAGTTTGTAATGTGCTATGTCAGAACCTATTGTTTTCTACAGAAATGTAACAATTTTTAATACATATATATTAATATCTGTATACATGCAAGTCACATATCTAAAATATTCATAGGTGGTTGAAAGACAGCATATTACACTTACTAAACCATCCTACACCGAATTTGTTCATGTCAACCGATATATCTCTTTCTTAAGTTCGTGTTATGAATGCATGTTGTACAGCCTGTAAGGACTGGTGCGTACAGGCATATTAGAATGATAGTGGGTTGAATGCGGGTAGCTAATGTGTAAGAATGTATCCAAGTAATGTTACAAAATATGTAATACGTTGGATGTAATGTACTACATGTAACCTTTATATGTCAACGACGACCACATAGGGCAGAGACCATTATAGAAATGTACATGTAGAATCTTTGTATATAGTTTTCCCGCCAGCCAGTTAGTGTTATACTGGACTCCAAGTAGTATTGTACTTAGACTTTGAAGTACCTCACTTCAAAACCGTTAGAAGATGGATATATATTTTTTACTTGTGACTACTAATTTTATGTTTAACGATGCCTCAACCTGGATGTACTCTTTTAGTATATAAAAACGTCGTGAAATTATGTAAATTACGACAGGTATGTAACCATACAGTTGTAATATAAGTAGTCTCTTGACAATCATGTATATAGATCAATTGTTAAACTTTGTGTAATAGGTCTGAAGATGGCGTCGAGTACGCCGAAACCGGTCACATAATAAATGAAAAAATGCGATCTTGGTTGCATAATCATTATTAAACAATTATAGATCGCCCCACTTAACTATGAGTTCCTTATATACCATTGTTTATTACGTCATGTATCGAGAACTATGTGCTGTATGTGATCCTTACACTTAAGGCTACCGTCCACATGGATGTCAACTTACGTGTGCTAAATTTCATAAAGTTTGGAACAAACTATATATTTGTATTTAACACGTACACACAAACACACGGACAACGGACCCTCTGCTTTATATATAACTAGCTGAAAACCCGGCAATGCCCGTGCATTTATTTGTTTATTCAAAATTAGAGTCAGTACTTCTCATACCCATTCTCTCTCTGTCAATCTCTTTAATTTTTTTAATAACATGTCACATTTATGGGAGAGAATTCAAGAAATAAGACTGTCTTGCATAATGTACAAAATAATAACTGCAGTCATCATGATGCAAATGATATGTAACCTTAATACATTCATTTAATGAAGAACTTGATTATAAACAATATTTCTGGTTACTTCTCCAAATCCAAAATCTATTAGAAATAAATTCTTTGCGGAGCCCACCCCTGAGCAAGCGACATGTAGTTGTCCGTGTGAGAAACATGGAGATGTCAAAATCACTCTGCAGTATTTAACAGGTTGCCCTGTGATTTATTAATAGTAATAGAAAATGCAAGTCTCACTCTGCAGTCTCTTGAAGTAAAAAAGGTAGATTTGCCGGAAATAATAAGTATTCGTTGAATGTACAGTGTTTCACTCTCTTCCTTTCCGCCGGCCGCGGTGGCCGATAGAACTGAGGCGCTCCGGTCACGGTCTGCACGGCCACTACGGTCGGGGGTTCCAAACCCCCCTCGGGCATGGATATTTGTGCCGTCCTAGTTCGTAAGTAGTTCATAAGTAGTTTGTAAGTTTAGGGACTGATGACCCCGTAGTTAAGTCCCATAAGCTATACAAACATTTGAACATCTTCCTTTTCTTGTAGCTGTAGAGAAGTGTCTTGCTTTCGCCTACAGCCGAATACGCTTCACAGTTGTCAACAGCACTGTCAGATTTCAGGAATTTCTTTCAGCTGACTGAAATACAAGAGTGTCTTAGCATAAATACGTAAATCTATTAAAACATGGTGCATGATGTGAAAGGTTTTTACCCATCGCAGTATATACGATCTCAAATGTATTGAATTACACGGTATAAAATTGTATAATTTTGTAGGTATATATTCATTCCTGCATGTCGCTAAATTCCGTTGAGAACATAGTTATAAAGAAGTAATAGATTAAAACCTGATGCGTGATGGGGCGGTTTTACAGGAATGTTACTGTTTATGTACTTATATAAAGAAGATATATCTCAAGCACTACGTGTCGTACTGTGATACAATTTCAAAATTTAATTCAGTTATATGTGTGTATACTATCTGTAAAATTTCCTGCGACTACAATTTGAAGTGTAGAAATTATAAATTGTAACGTCATACCGAATGTCGTAGTTATGCTCAATAAACAGTGGAAAAGTAGTAAGCGGGAAACTTTTTTTCTTTCATTATTTTGATGTGGTTGTCATCGAGAAAAATTTAATAAATGTTCCAAGTTATGTTTAAAGATGGTAGCAAGTCGCTAAGTTTTGTCAGTATCGTACAGTGTGTGAATAAAGTCTCGCCGCATTATGTGGTAGTTTCTTGCAAGTACTACTGTTGATGACGTTTTATTGCTGAAGCATGTGTCACCCGATCGGTTAGCCGTGCGGTCTAACGCACCGCTTTCCGAGACAGGGAGGCGTACCGTCGCCGATTCGAATCCGCCGGCGGATTAACGAAGGGGGTCGAAGTGCCGGCCAGCCTGGATGTGCTTTTTAGACGGTTTTCCACATCCCCTTAGGTGAATACCGAGCTGGTCCCTAAGTCCCGCCTCAATTACACGATTCGCAAACATTTAGTAACACTATCCACTATCACACATGTAACACTATACACAGACATTTGAGGTACACATTTCCTCCCGTAGGGCATGGGGTGGCGGCAGGAAGGGCATCCGGCCACCCTGTCAATACTAACACGCCAAATCCGAATAATCAAAGCCGACCCTGCATGTGCGGGAAACGGGCTAAAGAGAAAGTAGAAGAAGATTGCTGAACCATGTGTCGTATGTGGTTCTTACCTCGATAAATACTTTTAATAGGTGTTATTCGCTATTATTTCAAAAGTAGATTTTGTAATATTTTAAAGTCACACATCGAGTGACATGTTCACGTATTTTTTCGGATTTTCGTCTGCTATTCTGGATCGACTATATCGGATTTTGATAACTTTCAGATTCGGATTCAGAATCTTTCAATACCGGTATATTAAAGAGATGGAACAGTTCAAAAATATAGCTCACAAGGAGTTTCATGGGTAGTATCAAATGAGAAATAGATTCTACATTGATTGAATCAAAACTAATTTTTGTAGTACAAAATTGGTCTCTTTCAGGGTAGGCCTACTTGCCCACCCCGTTTTTACTCCCCCTCCAATATATCTAGGCTGATTTTCGTCTTCAATCAAAACATACTTTCATAACAGAAATATTTAAAATCGCTTCACTAATCTCTAAGTTATAGCAATTTTTCTGTTTTATCCCCCATTTTGGAGGGACCATTTCAGTCCATAAAAATGTTTTACCTCCGCTAAAAAAATACGTGTCCCTTAGTTTTTCAAGCATTATGTCGTGTCCCAATTAAGAAAAATTGGAGAGTGACTCTTGTAATATTTCTGGCTTAAAGCCATCATATTAAGATGGAAGTATTGCTTCAGTGCAGCCGGTTAGGACCAGTAGGCGACAGATGGTAAAATCTGGTGAGAACCACGACAGGTGGTACAAAAGGTCGGATTCTCATGGGAAAGAGCACTGGCAAATCTCCCCGAATTCTAGGCAGGCACTGGACGCCGAATGGCTGTAGCACTAGCGGTCACGCGCCAAAACGTATTCCAATTTTTGTTAATATTTAATAAATTAATAATATATTCAAAATGAAACTCAATTTAGAAATACCACTCAGAGCCAAGCTATTTCCTGGGTAGGTAAAAATATTAACAATTGCTAACAACATAAACAAAGCAGTTAATATAAGACGGACGATGCACGGCAGCCATGTTTGCGCGCCAAATCGCGGAACGAAGGCAGCCTTGCATCGAGCCGCCACAGTTCAGTTCAGAACAGGCACTCGGAAGAGTAACATGTGACTTCTGTTCGCGCACTCGGTGGAGTAACATGCATACGTAGGCGGTCATAAAACATTGTTTAAACATCTTAGAGCAAGGGAAATGACTTTATATTTACTTTCAGTTAAAGCAATGTGAGACAAGTTGATGTTATTATGCAGTTTGCTGGTTTTCTGCTTACTTTAAAGAAATCAGCTGGCATTTCGAACTACCACAAGTTTTATTCCGTAATTAGATCAGTTCCTGCAAATAGTTTAGCAATTTCAGCCTCATTCAAGAACTCAGACCTGCGTACTACCATCTGCGTGGGGACATCTACAGAAGACGTCAGGTTCGTGAACTTTCAGAGTTTCTACTCTTCACACAGTGCAGTGAGGAATTACTACAACCCTCACGTACACTGTCATTGTGGTACAAACGCAAACTGTTGTGCGTTATCCATGACAACATGGAGGAGAAAAGTGAATGATATAGGACAGGTTTAAGCACAAGCCCCTGTAGTCGTATTTTCCAGTTGTAATCTTCCAAAGGTTTAGTTATAAGAGCTGAAGACGTCTGGCATACGCTGGTTCCATTCACATTTGGAGACTTCTATGACACAGGAATACAAATGTTAATCCCAGGATTCATTTGGTGACAATGTCAAAATATAGTCAATAAAAATTTTCATGTAATTAGGTTGTCTTTGCTTTTAAAGAAATAAAGGTATTTTATTTCTTGCATTATTATACGAGGCGCGTTCAGAAAGTAGCTACCGTTTCAATTTATCTCCGCTGTAGCGCTGCGATTGCAGTTCCGCACATGCGCTGTAGACGATGTGTATCAAGGAGAAGAACGTGCGCCATTTGGAGATCTCTGTCAGTTACGTACGTTTTGTTGTGCTTGTTTGAAATGTCGGCGTTGATTGAAAATCCCGCTGCCTGTGAAATGAGGTCGGTGATTCGGTTTCTGAATGCGAGGAAATTGAAACCAAGTGAAATTTATCGGTAAATTTGCGATGTTTACGGACGAAATGCGATGAGTGATTCGATGGTGAGAAGATGGGTCCGACAGTTCAATGGCGCGCGTAGTGATGTGCACGATGAAGAACGAAGTGGGCGTCCACCTTTGGTTACAGACGAACTGGTTCACGCGATTGATGACAAGATCCAGGAAAACCGTAGGTTTACAATTAGTGCTCTCGCTATGGACTTCCCCCAAATTTCAGGATCACTCAGGCATGAAATTGTTACCAAACAACTGAAATTCCGTAAACTTTGCTCACGTTGGATACCAAAGTTTCTCACTGAGCAACACAAAACACAGCAGACGGGTAGTGCACTTGAGCTTTTGACCCGTTATGCTGAAAGCGGCGAAGACTTTCTGAGACGGATAGTCACAGGAGATGAAACGTGGTTTTCTTACGACACCCCTGAGAGTAAGCGGCAATCAATGGAATGGAGGCACACTTCATCCCCACCAAAGGTAAAGCCGAAGCAAATCATGAAACCTCGGAAAATGATGTGCACGGTGTTGTGGGACTGAAAAGGCATCCTACTCACTGACTTCTTACCGCGTAGTCAATCAAAGCAGATGCTTATTCTATATCTACATAGATACTCTGCAAATCACACTCAAGTGCCTGGCAGAGGGTTCATTAACCACTTTCATAACTTTTCTCTACCGTTCCATTCTCTAATAGCGCGGGAAGAAAGAACATCTAAATCGTTCCGTTTTCGATCTGATTTCTCTTATTTTATTGGGATGGTCATGTCTCCCTAAGTAAGTGGGTGCTAGCAAAATATTTTTACATTCAGAACTTAAAGTCGGTGATTGAAACATCGCAAACAGATCACGCCGCAATGAATAACGTCTTTCTTTTAATGATTTCTACCCCAATTCGTGCAATATTTCCGTGACTCTTTCCCCCCTGTAACGTGATAAAACAAAACGAGCTGCCCTTCTCTGAACCTTCTCAATTTCTTCCGTCAGTCCCACCTGCTGAGGGTCCCACAAGGGGCAACAGTACTCCAGGAGAGGACGCACAAGTGTGATGTAGGCAGTCTCTTTGTTGAAGCTTGTGCATCTTCGAAGCGTTCTGCCGATGAAACGTAACCTTTGGTTCGCCTTCCCCACAATATTTTCTATGTGTTCTCTCCAGTCAAAGTTGTTCGTAATTGTAACTCATAGGTATTTGGTAGAATCTACGACCTTAAGGTTTGACTTATTTATTGCGTAATTAAAGTTCAGCGGATTTCTTTTAGTGGTCATGTGTATTACTTCACACTTTTCTTTATTTAGTGTCAATTGCCAATTTTCGCACCATGCAGAAATTTTGTCTAAATCGCTTTGCGAGACACTTCGGAAATTGCGCCGTGTAATTCAGAATAAACGCCGTGGACTGCTGTCAAAATGTGTTGTTTTGCTTCACGACAACGCAGGACCACACACTGCAAATGCGACGTAAAACCTCCTACAGGGATTTGGCTGGAACGTGTTTGCCCATCCTCCGTACAGCCCTGACCTCGCTCCTAGCGACTTTCATCTGTTCTTACATCTCAAGTCTTTCCTTGGCGGTCATCACTCCACCAATGACGACGAGCTGAAAGAAACTGTTTCCAATTGGTTGAAAACACAGGCGGCAGATTTCTATGAAGAAGTTATACAAAACCTGGTGCCACGCTATGACAAATGCCTGCAAAATTTCGGCAGTTAGGTGGAAAAGTAATTTAAGAGTTGTAGAATTTTGTGCAATAAAAATTTCTTCTGTATCTGTGTACAATTTCATTTTATTACCAAATGGAACTTACTTTCTGGACGCGCCTCGTAGTTTTCAGGATATCAATGGCAGAGTAAGTAGTAGGGATGGCGGTTATCGCTAAAACAACCGGTTTTCGGTTATACCGGTTCTTTTCATCTCCAGTTTAACCGCACCGTAAAAATTGCTAAAGATAACCGGTTTTCGGTTTTTATTGCTATTATTTCCAGTAGAGTTCGAACGAAACATATTTTGCGGCCGAAACAGAAACCGTAATAGTCGGTTCTTCTAGTTTCGGCCGAAACCAAAACTTATGAAATTAAGTTAATATTTAGGAAAATTTACGTTATACGATAAATCACTAGTCTTTCCATATTTTGCAAGATCCCTTCTTGAGTGTGTGTAAGCCTAACTAGGAGACCGTAGAAGACGATATACGAAGCATACAGATTTACTGGCCTAGTATTTCCATCCGGCAGTTGCGAATACTGAGCCAAACACTCCGCAAGTTGGACTTGTGAGTTAGCGCATACGAATATCTCGTTACACACACAACATATATAAGTTACAGTCAGTAAATAAACTTCAATCAGTGCTGCAGAAGTATTTCGAAAAATAGTCACAGTTCCGACTAACAGTATGATTGTTGTCAGTGTAAATTTACGCAAATTGAACTAGGAAAGCTCTGTACCACATGATCAAAGAATGTTCAAATAGGTGTAAGTTCTTATGAGACATAAGTGCTTAGGTCATCGGTCCCTAGACTTAGAAACTTTTTAATCTAACTTAAACTAACTTACGCTAAGAACAACACATACATCCAGGACCGATGGAGGAGGGAGGACTCTAACCTCCGACTGGAGCAGCCGCACAGTCCGTGACTTGCAGCCTCAGACCGCACGGCTACCTCGCGACGCACCACATGATCAATGTTACCTAAACCTATATTGGTTATTAAAAAAGCCCCTCGCTTTCAAGGAATCACATTAATAAAACTTGATAGCATAACAATATGATAATACATTAAAAGTTAGTATTCCAAGGTTAGAGTACATCACTTATATAATAGGTATATGAATCGAATTTACCTTCTCTTCCAAGGAACATTTTTGATGTTTTCTCCTTAAATGACATAGCATGTTTGTAGTACCTCCACCCGTTTTCAGGTTTTTAAAGCAGAGCATTGTTATCTCACTGCTCCCGTACTCCGTGAAGTACTTCTATACTCGGGATGGTGTCATTTAAGACACAACCGATGTCTGGCGACGATAGCAAGGAACTGCCGCATGACCAGACGGAGGCGAGTCTCGTACACTGCCGGTGCACGCGCGTCGTCTAATAGGCCACGCCACACGGCAACAGGTGAATCGATGCCTCAATAGCTGCACCAGTTTTTAAGTTCTTATGCCACGCGTTTGTTGCGCGTTTCTAACTGCCGGGATTGTTCTTAAATTATCATTGTTCGCTTTTCTTAGTTACTGCGATGACCTAATATTTGACAGCAGTGTAAATTTTAGGAATAGCCCTATGTATTAGTGTCTACTAGTTTTAATTTTTTTATGTTTTTGGTTTGGAGGTGCATATAAGATGAAGATTAACAAGAGCAAAACTAGGGTAATGGAATGCAGTGTAAGAAAATCAGGCGATGCTGAAGGAATTAGTTTGGGAAACGAAGCAATAAAGGAGGTAGATGAGTTTTGTTACTTGGGCAGTAAAATAACAAATGATGGTCGCAGTACAGAGGATATAAAATGCAGAATGGCAATGGGTAGAAAAGCGTTCTTGAAAAAGAGAAATTTGTTAACATCGAATATTGATTTAAGCCTAAGGAAGTCCTTTCTGAAGGCATTTGTATGGAGTGTTGCCTTGTATGGGAGTGAGACATGGACGATAAACAGTGCAGACAGGAAGAGGATTGAAGCTTTTGAAATATGGTGCTACAGAAGAATGTTGAAGTTTAGGTGGGTGGATTGCGTAACTAATGGGGAGGTACTGAACAGAATTGTGGAGAAAAGAAATTTCTGACATACCATGACTAAAAGAAGGGATAGATTGGAAGGACACATTCTTAGACATCAAGGAATTGTGAATTTAGCGTTGGAGGGAAGTGTGTGGGGTAAAAATCGCAGAGGAAGACCAAGAGATGGATACAGTAAGCAGATTCAGACAGATGTAGGTTGCCGTTCTTATGTGGAGATGAAGAGGCTTGCTCAGGATAAGGTATTGTGGAGAGCTGCATCAAACCAGTCTCCGGACTGAAGACCACAACAACAACAACAATTTCTTAATATTTTTTTTTTACAAAAAACACATTTTGAACCACTACTGCAGGAAGTAGTCTTATCGGTTTTTTTACCCGGTTCTTGGCAATAACTAAAATAAACCGGTTACAACCGACCGCAAATAAATACCGAAAAAACCGGTTATTCAAAACTAAAATACCGGTATCGGTTTTAACCGGTCGGTTTTTCCCATCCCTAGTTCGTAGACGAATCGTACGCGTGACACGGCAATGTAAACTGTGTTGTGTTGTTACCTGGCTCCAGACGGTGGAGAAGTCGACGCCGTAGCAGAACATGATGGCGTGCATGTGCTGGGTGATGGTGAGGAGCCGGCTGACGAGGTGGTAGACGCGCACGTCCAGCCACAGGTAGTAGGCGGCCTGCGAGGCGTGCAGCGCCAGACCGCGGTCCCGCATCGCGCGCTTCGGCACTGTACTACTGTGCGTCGCGTGGTGTTCTGTCGCTGTCGCCGCTACCACTGGCGCGGCCTACGCAGCCACTGGTCGGCGCGTGCGGCCGCCGCGTGGAGGGGCAAGGTTTCGGCTCTGCGTGCCTCGCATCGCTCTGTGCAGGTGAGCAACACCTGCCCGACCTATTGTCTAAAGCGCTTTGCTGCCCCAAGTCCACGACAAATGCCACGATTGCTAGTTCTTCGAGTAGTGCAGATATAGTCTACTAGCTATAAACCCGGCGTTGCCCAAGTATTTATATATTTATTACTGCCTTGAGTTAATACTTCTTCTATCCAATCTCTTTCTGTCCGTCTCCTTTTTTCTAACAACATCTTATATTAATCGTAGAATACGTAAAAAATAAGGCGGTCTTGCATAATGTACTAAATTATACGTGCATTATCCAAACAAAGAAAGATAGCAATAAAAATACATATGGCATATAAAATTCACACGATCTCATACTTACATGTTTACAATAGTATTATTTTCGCAAATAGATCTCGTTTGCAGCAGCATGCACTATCAGCTCGGAGACCATGGCTGCGGTTACCCTTGACAAATAACGTCATTCTTTTAATGATTTCCACTTCAAATCGTGCATTTATGCAACGCTCTTCCCCCTATAACGCGATGAAACAAAACGAGCTGCCCTCCTCTGAACCTTCTCAATGTCTCCCACCTGGTGAGTGTCTCACACTGGGCAACAGTACTCCAGGAGAGGACGCACAAGTGTGATGTAGGCAAGTGTGATCTTTGGTGGAGTTGTTGCATCTTCGAAGCGTTCTGCCAATAAAACGTAACCTTTGGTTCGCCTTATATTTTCTATGTGTTGTCTCCAGTCTAAGTTGTTCGTGATTGTAATTCCTAGATATTTGGTAGAATTTATTACCTTAAGGTTTGACATTTATCCTGTAACTGAAGTAAAGCGGATTTCTTTTAGTGGTCATGTGTATTACTTAATACTTTTCATTATTTAGTGTTATTTGCCGATTTTTGCACCATGTAGCAATTTTGTCTAAATAGCTTTGCAGTTGCTTCTGATCCTCTGTTGCCTTCACTAACCGAAAAACGACAGCATCATCCGCGAACAGTCTAAGGGAGCTATACATATTGACTTCTAAATCGTTTATAAACACAAGAAAGAGTAAGAGACCCATAAAGCTTCCCTGGGGAACGCCAGATATCACTTCTATTTGTTTTACTCGATGACTTACCGTCAATTACTACGAACTGATAGGAAATCATGAATCCAGTCGCACAGTTGGGGTGATATTCCATAAGCACGCGATTTCATTAGAAGCTGTTTGTGAGTTACAGTGTTAAAAGCCTTCCGGAAATCCATAAATATGGAATCGATTTGACATCCCTTGTCGATGGCACTTATCACTTCATGTGAATAAAGGGAAAGCTGTGTTTCGCAAGAACGGTACTTTTTGAATCCGTGTTGACTATTCGTTAATACGTCGTTCTCTTCGAGGTAGTTCATAATGTTCGAACAAAGTATATGTTCCAAAATCCTACTGCAAATCGACGTCAATGTGACGGGCCTGTAATTTGGGGATGACTCCTATTGCCTTTCTTGAATATTTTAGTGGCTTGGGCAACTTTCCAGTCTTTCGGTACGGGTCTTTTGCTAAGTGATCGGTTGTATATGATAGCTAAGTATGTAGCTGTTGCATATTCCGAGAGGAATCTAGTTGGTATACAGTCTGGCCCGAAAGATTTGTTTTTGTTTAGTGACTTAAGTTGTTTTACTACTCCAGGAACATCTACTTCTAAATTTTGCATGCTGGCAGCTGCTCTTGGTTCGAATTCTGTAGTGTTTACTTCGTCTTCCTTGGTGAAAGATTTTCGGAAAGCTGTGTTCAGCAGTACTGTCATCGGTAGTATTGCCATTGCTATCGCGTAGTGAAGGTATTGTTTGTGTTTTGCCGTTAGTGTGCTTCACATATGACCAGAATTTCTTTGGATTTTCTGCCAGATTAAGAGACAGGATTTCGTTCTCGCGAACGCTAAATTGCGAGTTTCTGTAAAAGCTTGTCACTCTTGGGGATTCTGTGTCTGTTTAAATTTTGCATGCGGTTTTCTTTGCTTCTGCAACAGTGATCTGACCTGTTTTGTGTACCACCGGGGGGAAGGGTTAACCCCCTCTTTTATTAATTTATTTGGTATACATCTCTCGATTGCTACTGATATTATGTCTTTGAAAGTAAGCTACAACTGATCTACACTCGCATTTTTAGTTTTGAAAGACTGGAGACTATCACTCAGGAAAGCGATAAGAGAATTTTTATCTGTTCTTTTGAATAGATTTATTTTTCATTTATTTTTGGTAGATTTGGGAATTTCGATATTCAGTCTAGCTACTACAACTCTATGTTCGCTAATCCCTGTATGTGTATTGATGCTCTTTACTATCTCAGGATTATTTGTTGCTAGGAGATCAAGGTATTTTCGCAACCATTTACTACTCATGAACTAACAATTCGAAGTAGTTTTCAGAAAAGTATTCAGAACCTTCGGGCGATGTTTTATATTTGCCTCCGGTTTTGAATACGTCATTATGCCAACATATCGAGGGTAAATTAGCCGCCACCGATTATAACAGTATGCTTCGGAAACCTGTTTGAAATGTGATTCAAGCTTTCTTTTCGGCAATTGCAGCGTCTGGGTCAGGGGGCGCATAAAAAGTTCCCATTATTAATTTATTCCGGTTTTTTATTTATCATTTCTGAAGACCATTTGTTCCTTTGAAAAAATTTCGGTTGTTCTTGTTGTTGTTGGTTCAATGTTTAAGGGGGACAAAACTGCAATGGTCATCAGTCCCCAAAAGTTCGGCCGAACGTATCTCTGGCGTCAGCCAGACTTCAGTGCCTATAACGATTTATGCCTCAGTACCTCCAATTAGCGCTTGGAAGTCTGGAACTTTCCCAACACAGCTACGACAGTTTACAACTGTTACACCAATGGTTCCTAGATCTGCGTTCGTCACGTGTCTGACCTGCACCCTTTGAGACAAAACCATTTTGTGTGTTCCCGAGGCCCTCTAATTTAAGAAACCGCCCAGTCCACGCCACACAGCCCCAGATACCCGTGTAGCCGCATCCTGATTGTAAGGGACTCCTATTTAGCGGAACCCGAAAACTCACCACCCTTTGGCGCAAGTCGAGGAATTTGCAGCCCACGCGGTCGCAGAACCGTCTGAGCATCTGATTCAGACCCTCCACTCGGCTCTGAACCAGAGGTTCGCAGTCAGTTCTGTCGATTATGCTGCAGATGGTGAGTTCTGCCTTCATCTTACAAGCAAGACAGGCAGTCTTTACTACTTCTGATAGCCGCTCAAAACCAGAGAGGATCTCTTCCGATCCAAAGCGACACTCATCGCTGGTCCTGACATGAGCCACCGCCTGCAGCTGACTGCACCCTGTGCTCTTCATGGCATCCGGAAGGACCCGTTCCACATCTGGAATGACTCCCCCCCGGTATGCACACGGAGTGCGCATTGGACTTCTTCCCTTCCCTACCAGCCACATCCCGAAGGGACCGCATCACCCGCCTAACGTTGGAGCTCCGAACTACTGTGAGTGCCCAGATGTTGCAGGCAGAAGGGTGGCCACAGGCCAAGCGACGCCATCTGCGACAGGAACATCCTCTGCCACAGACAGCACCTCGAATCTGTTCATAAGACTAACCGGGAAGGCCTCCACTTCGGTCCCCTGGGAAGTCTTACGCCGCCTGACACGCGCTGAGGAGATCTCCCAATCAACCACGGATTGGGGGGCTACCTCCTCGCGGGCAGTGAGCGGGCTGGCCACAGCCGCAGGCCGATCGGAAGGCATAACAGACGCACAGGGCGTCTGCTGCACCCCCGCGAGCGGCCCACGACAGCGGCGCCCAGTCTCAAGCCAGTCTCAAGCGATGCCAGCGAAGCCAACGCCGCCTGAAGCTGCGAGCGAAGAGTCACCATCTCGGCCTGCAACCGTTCACAGCAGTCACAGCTCCTAGCCATTCTAAAAACCTATGTATGTTTCAAATAAGTACGACTGATGTGATTTAAACTGTGTGAGGATACACTAAACTGTAACTTTGACAAGAATCTAAGTATATGCACGAGGACACTAAACTTTTCCTTTGATGCAAAGCTGACTAAATATACGATCGAGGACACAAAAGTTTGATAAACAGTGAGCTTCGAAAAATATGTACCAAACACTAAACTGTTTATTAATGGCGAATCTGAAAAATATACATGCGATCTAATAAATCAAAATATCAACACTGATCTGTCAACTAAACGTGATTCTGAATAAATAAACACTCGAGCACACGAAAGTTTGGTGAAGAGAAAGCACCACGAAATGAAAAAAGTCGCTTCTAGGAGAAGCCGGTTAACTTACAGTGGAGAGCTGCCTGTTGAGCAACACGGGTGTAGTAGCCGGCGGTCAATGAGCAACATTACTGTTTATGTGGTCATATATCATAATCTACGTGTCGTACTGTGACACAATTTCGAAGGTACATTCAGCTATATGTGTGTATACTGACTGTAAAATTTCCTTCAGCTACAATTTGGAGTGTAGAAATTATAAATTGTAACGTCATACCAAATGCCATAATTTTAGACCACGAACAGCTGAAAAGTAATAAGCGAAAAACTTTTTTCCTTTCATAATTGTGCTATGGTTGTCAGAGAGAAAAGTTCAATAAAGGTTTGAAATTATGTTTAAAGTTGGTTTCAAGTCGCTATTGTATGTAAATAAAGTCTCGTCGCATTATGTGGCAGTTTCTTGCCACTATATTGTTTGTGATGTTGTATGTCCTAAACCATGTGTCGTGTATGGTTCTTACCCCGATGTGGAATATGAACACCAAGTTTGGTTGAAATCGGTTCAATGGTTTAGGAGGAAATGTGCAACACTGTCGTTTGAAAAATTCAAATGTTCAAATGTTTGTAGAGCTTATGGGACTTAACACTACGGAGTCATCAGTCCCTAAACTTACAAACTATTTATGAACTAGCTAATACCAAGGACGGCATAAATATCCATGCCCGAGGGGGCATTCGAACCCCCCGACCGTAGTGGCCGTGCAGACCGTGACTGGCGCGCCGCAGTCCCCTCGGCCACAGGGGCCGGCCTGTCGTTTGATGCAGCAGTTTTTTCTCGCATCTCATTGTTTATGACGTCATATCGCTTGAACAAAGTGTTGTACGTCATCGTAATAGTTACAGCGACCGTCCTCGTGGATTGAAGCACGTGTGTAAAATTTAATAAACATTGCAAGAAAACTGTAGATTTGTATACAAAACGTAAACACAAACACCCAAACATATGGGCACACTGCTTTACGTATGAAGACATCACAAATCGAACTCAACCAACAAGGCAGGAAAACATGAGAAGCAATTTTTAACAAGTAAGCCTCGAGGTCAGAGGCACCATATTAGAGTTTGCACGGCCGCTTTCGCCGGAGGTTCGTGTCCTCCAGCGGGAATTGGTGTGTGTGTGTGTGTGTGTGTGTGTGTGTGTGTGTGTGTGTTAAGCTTATCACAAGTTAATTTTAGTAGTGTGTTTTGTGGCGTCGCGATTCGGCACAAAGTCGGCGATCTACACACTTCGCCGCACCACTTCATGAAGAAGCGATAACTCGCTCCACAGCACTTCGTTTGCCGAGGGCGCCTCAAGTCTCGTTACCTCTTTGCGTTTCTTCGCGCGCCGGCCAATCGGAAGACAGCGGCTCGCCAACATATGCCGGTGCATCACAGCCACGACAGTTGAGTCTACGAGTTACAGCATTGCCCGCTCGATTTTCGATAGAGTCTGGGTGGTTTAAAAGAAGCCGCCGGGGGGGGGGGGGGGGCTGAATTTCACTATTGGCCTCCAACGGACGGCGTGGTCGCCTTATGTTGGTAACACTAGGGAGATAAATTTTATTATTGGCGCACCGCACGCCGCGCCGTAGCACAAGCAGTTGGCAGTACAAATACGGCTTCGCGTATCGCGGAGTAAGATTTATCTCTGAACATTTGCAATGTAAAGAGAATATTACACTTCATTATATTTTTAAAAATAGAAAAATAATGTACCGTGCTTAATTAATATTCTTTTAAAGTGGTAAAGCCATCTGTATACATTTATTTCAAATTATGGTCGCGGGGGGGGGGGGGGGGGCGCAACACTATAATAGGCAAAAATCTACCTATTCTCTTCTTTTCATAGTTGGAAACTAAATTAAAGCATTTGAAATTATTATGAGGTAAACTTCGCCTACCATGAAATACTTTTTAATTAAGTTTCTTACTTAGAATATCATAAGTTTCTGTTAACTTTCAACAAAAATGAATATTTTAAAAAGAGACATAGTAGTAAGAAAAATAACCCTGAGAATTAAGTAAATTGTTAGTTATATTCACACATCTTTATCACGTCGCGTAATGGCGTCAAATAATGGCGTCTGGAACAAATAACCAAGAATTACTGAAAATCCATATATTAAAAATGAATAATTAATGAAGGTGTGCAAATAATCTTGAACCAAATTTTAAATTCTGAATTTTCCATATTTATTATAAAATAAAATTCTCCTCACAACATCACACAGAAGTGAAGCGTAAATGTTCCAAGCGGCCGACTTCTACCAAGTCCAGACAAGAAAGAACCAAGACTATCGTCGCGATTCGTTTTCCTTCTTTATCAGGGAAAGGAAAAAAAAAAAATAAAAAAAAAAAAAATAAAAAAAATAAAAATAAAAAAGGACGTGTAGGCAATGGGCACAGATAAGAAAAGAGAACGATAGAGGAAACATATTTGCCCCTATACGTGGTTTATGTATTTTAATCTTTGGCATAATATTTCAGAGTCTGCCAGAAACATTGATCTCTATACAAACGGGATTTACAGCTCTGGTGTCTGAGCATAAGAATTACAGCGTGCCTGTAAATTCACATATTTTCCACTCGTTTTCGCATTGTCTTCCATGTTTAAATTTGGCATACTTATTCCCATCAGTTATTACGTGGCAAAGAACTGCTTGCTTACCTCTTGATATGAAATTTATGTCAATACGCCATGTAACAGGCTAATTTGGGAGCGTATTCGAAATGTATTTTCTCTTCGTTTTCTTGTTATACTTCACAACGTCCATATTTGCATATTTGAATTTGGCAAGAAACTAAATATGAACATCTCAAGCCCGAGTGCCGCCCCGTGCGAGCTGCTAAATTGCCGCCCCCCCCCCCCCCCCAGCGTTTTTTTTTTTTTTTTTTTTTTTTTTTTTTTTTTTTTTTTTTTTACGAAACGTTTGTGAAATTTTATTTAAACAAATCTGTAGGAAAAATCAGCAATCAATCGCAATTTTTGTTTTTACATTCAGGCCACTGAGTGGCCAATTTCAAAGCTTTTAATATGCGCTTACATCTAAACCGTCATGTTGACAGTTACGTTCAGCACGACGGTATAGATGTAAACATAAAGCACTGAGAATAGCCACTCTGTGCCAGAAATCTATGAAGATCTGGAAAATAAAAGCAGTTGAAACGGCCAAAGTTGGGGCGGAAGACAATGGATAGAGGAAGAATAAGGAGATGGAGTAACATGATAATGCAATAAATACACACCCGGGCATCGACGGGTACTGATGCTAGTCGAAATATATTAACTCACTGCACTGCGGTTATAGTGAGTTTTCTTATGGTCACTTTTTTCATACCGCGTGCAATTTAATGGTACAGTATTGTGGGTGGTATCAGTTTGTTCCTTATAACGTAGGGAATGAGAAAAGTGATGGTGGCCATCTCAGAGCCGCGACTGGGTGGGGGGAGGGGGGTGGGGAAGGATGGGGAGTCATCGCGCGCTTAATCCCTTCTAACTTCGCTCCTGATCATTCGATTTTAGATTTCGGTTTTTTAAAAGAAAGGTCTAACCGCATACTACACATTATGTTATTAGCATTTTTTACGTAAATGTAGCCGTTTTGGTTAATATTTCAAAAAACCCCTGACAGTCTGTGTCGCTGTCAATACATCTGTAGGTTTATTGAATTATAGTCCGTTTGATTATAAATCTTCATTTTATTTTATATAGTCTTCTCATATGATATTTTCGTTGGAAAATATATTGAATCATCTGGCATCACTGACATATGGACTGAAAGTGGTATTTTTTGGCGAATGTACAGTAGAGGGAATACCTGTTCGCCGATCTTTCAGAGCCAATGTCACTACACTTAATGTTCTTTCTTCTTTTAAATGAGTTAGAAGAGAGAAATCCTACATTTCAAGAAAATATTCAAGTAATTCAAGGGAAGATGGTAGATGCGTGGAAAACTATAAACTCAGAAGTTCTTCGAATAGAAAATCAAGGTATAGTAGAAGATATAAAAGAACTTGAACTGTAGAAACAATTAAAAGATTTTTGCTATGACAAGAGCAAAGACAATCCTACCCTGAAGATGATTCTGAATTACATGGAGATGGTATTTAGTCTTCTTTCGCTTATTAGAGGAGTACGTAGTGGCAATCGGGAACTAAGGCTGGGTGCACTACATGAGTTCACTATGTATGTTTTTGTAATGGATCTTCGCAACAACAATGTACTGTGTGCAAGGCACATAGCCGAAATGGAAAAATTGTGAGAAACTGATAATGAAACATGGTTACAATTGAAAAATGGCTGGGCTCCAAAAAAGTGATGTCCCATTCCGTTCCTTACGAGGAGATGAAGCACTTGAGCAGGAAAACAGAAAAATGAAAGTTTGGGGGGTGTCGTAGGGATCACACAAAATGCACAAGCTCAAAATAAATGGTTCTTGACAGTTCCTGAGCTGTCTAAGATTTGTTGTAGTAAACAACCAGTGAAAGTTTCAATCCATCACGATGAATCACAGACATCAGCAAATTGTTATAAAAAGAATGTTATGGCTGTCGTCAAGTGTATCAAAAATTTCATCAATTCCTTTGACTACACAAGTAATGATCTGCTTAATATTGTGACAATGACTGTTGCTCCCTCTGAAGTACAAAGTGACGTTTGTATAATGCCAGTATTACGTCTGGAGCTACATCATCATTTCCTACGTGAAATAATTGTTAATGGTACTGTTAATATTTGGGAACCTCTTCCACAAAACAAACTGAAGCTTTTCGGAATAATGGGCAAGAACATAAAACTGAAATTGAACTTCACGCAGTAGAACGTAAAGAAGACTAAAAAGAACCTTCAACCGCCTCATAGTTTTATGTCACTCACGTCCGGAAATTAACCTGAAGGAAAGTATTGGAATGTGTGAACTATCTGCTATCCCACTTTCTGTATTCGCAGCTGATGGAACAATATACTATATACAAGTTAAAAGTAAGATAATGCCCCATTTGGAAAACCTTGCATCAAAAAATAAATAAATAAATAAATAAATAAATAAATAAAAGATTCTGAATCAGAGACAGAAGAAATTACAACTAAGGCTAGTTCAACTCAAGTTGAAGGAAAGAAATATCAGTCAGTCCACAATTTGAAAGTAGGAAAGGAGACGAAAACAATTTTTGATTTAACAAATCAGTTCTGCAAAACTGTTTTTCAAGGTATGGCGAGTTTTCTAAAATTCATGTTGTCTTTGACACATATCTAGACAGTTCTCTGAAATATGCAATAAGAGATCGAAGACAACAAGCTAGTGTTCCTGTCATGTACAAGGTAGAATCCAACACAAATATTAAAAATATTCCTTTGAAGAAACTTCTTTCTCACGATAAAAACAAGGATAGACTGACGGATGTTTTCAGTACTGCTCCAGTGGAAAGCAGCATGGATACTGGGAAAAACATTGTAGTATCCTATCGCAATCAGGCTCTTGCTACCAATCGATGTGACGAAGCTCTAGTAACAAAACAAAAAGATGCCGATACAAAAATAATACTACATGTATTCTTCGCAAGTGTGAATGGAGCAGAAACTCTAATAACATTTTCTTCTGATACTGATATCCTAGTGCTAGTGACGAACTTCTACCCTCAACTCCCAAAGGATACGTGGTTTGTTGTCTCAGGAGCTAAGACACGTGAGATTTGTGTACATATGGTATATCGAGCGTTAGGTCACAAGCGAGATGATTCTTTGATTGGATTGCACTCTCTCTCAGGGACTGATACCTCTGGATCATTTTAAGGTAAAACAAAACCAGGTTTCTTTAATACATTTATGGAAGCTGAAGAAACAGTTCTTGACGCTTTGTCATCAATGGGAAAAGAAGATTTTAATGAAGAAAGGATCCGAATTCTGGAAGTTAAGAAACCCGAAGATAATATCCCTGAAAAGAACTGCGATGGTGGTTTTCTACCAAAAACGAAGTCGATGGATTATGCATGCCTCCAACTCAAGATACTCTGCGTCCGTCCATAAAAAGAGCACATCTTCAAGCCCTAATATTGCGGAAATCACATATTGCCAATCCTGAACTACCTGCAGTTACTGAGTGAGGTTGGACTGTTAACGAGAAAGGGAAATACGAGCCAGTTATGTGTGATATTCCTTGTGGACCTGAATAATTTCTCTCAATCGTCAAATGTTCTTGTAGTCCATCATAATGTACTCTGCCGTGCAAATGTGCACTAAATAACTTCCTTGCACAGACATGTGTTCCTGTTCTGCTGACCCACAAAAAATGCTGTAATGTGAGCGAAGAAGATGATTATGAACTGTCAAGTAGGACTAACTTCTGTGATGATTCTGATGTTAATGACGATGGCGATGAACTTCAGTTATGGTTATGAAATATGAAGAATAAAATAAGAAGGAGAACTCGGATTGTGGAAGCGCCATGGAGACTAATTTGTGGTTTCACTCCAGAAGAAGAGTATCTTTTATTTTTCAGCAAGTGAATGTAATAATAAAGCACAAGACTGGTTAAGTATTCCGTGAGAGTTAAAATATATTTCTAAAATACTAATGAACATCTACATAAATAATACTGATTATTTCTTTCCATAAGTGTTACACAAAAACTCTTTTGAAAACAAACCTGTTTTCTTATTTCATGCTTCTTTTATATTTTAATTTACCTATCTGGTATAAATAATCAACATAAAATAATTATTTTGTCAAATATAACACTTGTTTCTTTGAAACAATCTCTTTTTTTTGTGACCAAAACGGCTACATTTACGTAAACATTGCTACTAACATAATGTGTAGTACGCAGTTAGACCTTTCTTTTAAAACAAAAATAAAATCGAATGATTAGGAGCGACGTTACAAGGGATTAAGCGCGAGATGACTCCCCATCCTTCCCCACCCCCCTCCCCCTCCACAGTCACGGGTCGGAAATGGCACCATCACTTTTCTCAGTCCCTACCTTATAAGGAACAAAATGATAGAACCCACAATACCGTACCATTAAATTGCATACGGGACATCACAAGAAAACCGACTATTATTCATTTCAAAGAACTGACACTCGCCATCTGTCGTAATTTGCATGGGTCAGTTCTGTCGTGTCTGATTATGGAATAATGGGTAACAAATTAGTCATCGCCGTATCACTTCACTTTTGTTCGCTTTATTTTCATTCTAACTATTGGGACGCCGGGTGTTTATTTGCCGTCTTGTCAATTTTTGAAGTAACAGATCATAGGAAAAACAAATTTTCCTATTCTGCACTCTTGAAGGGAAAAATTCTAACTTATGAGTAAAGTGCATGCGCAATACTAATTGTTCGTTATATGAAAAGCACTTCCTATTACATCCCAAGTGCAAGAAATTCGGACGCACCAATTCTTCTGTTCCTGAGAAACGCAATGAAAGTGCTTCTGACCAATCTTGACTCTCTCGGCCAACTATCGAAACGATTTCTGTAGTTTTCGTTGTAGAGAACGCAACAATACCTATTGTCAGGAAAGGTGAAGTCGTGACGCAGCAGTGCCAGGAACTAATGTAGGTCACGTGACGACGTAGAGCGAGGCTACGGTTAAAGTAGCGCCCAAGAAGAAGAAGCAAGAAGCTCACAATAAGTATGAGACCGATGATATGGATAAATGTATTATCAGGCAGCAATTTCTATGGAATTGCGAACAATAAAAAGAAATACGAAGTTTGCGAAAACTACACAACTTTTGTCAAACAGAAATGAGCTTCAAAGCTAGCAAGGAAACCATAGAAGCAATGTTCTGTCTATGGATGTTCGTTTTACAAGGTGTCAAAATTAACGTTTTGTTTCGCTTGGACGAGAAGGTATTGTTGCTAAAAGACCTTACTTTCTCATGTTTTCATCAGAATCAAAGCGACCAGTAGTTTAATTTGACGAAACACGGATTCACACGCATTATACAGTAAATAAATGTTGGCAAAGTGATAGCGTGCGAGTAGTATTGTCAAACAAAAGTGCCGGTCAGGGTTTAATTGTTGTACATGTAGGCGAAGACAGGTGTTCCAGGGCTCAAAAACCAAAACTTCCGACAATCAGTCAGAAACGGATAGCAAAAATTTTCAAAAATACGTCGAAACCCAACTTATGCCAGGCTTACTATCAATGTCTTTATTTCTTGTAATTACTCACAGCGTGTTTACCCATTCGGAATACTTCTAGCCATTGTAGGTGTTGGACATGTTTGACTGTGGTAATGTTCAACAAAATTTTTTTCCATAGCGCGGGAAGAATAAAACACTAAACTGCCATTGAAGGGCTTAGCAAAATTGCTTCAGGCTTAACACATAATCGCAGTATCGAACAATGAATTCGAATTTCTAAATTAGATTCCGTCGTCTGCGAAATTAGCTGTGAGTAAACGCACTGCGCTTAACAGGCTGGCAGCGCTCCACTCGTTAGAATACTGGCGTGTACGCCACACTGCTCCCCTCTCTCTGTTCCTGCGGTGCGGCATAAACACGACGGTCCTGCCACAGTGGCGAGCAAGAAATTAGTTATTTTAAATGTGTTTATTTCCGTCAACAGTTGCTATAAAATTGTTTCATAACATGTTTCGATCACTTGGATCATCTTCAGATCTTATAGTTGCGTCCGCAACTATAAGATCTGAAGATGATCCAAGTGATCGAAACATGTTATGAAACAATTTTATAGCAACTGTTGACGGAAAGAAACACATTTAAAATAACGTAGTGCAGTTGCGGACTCTCTATAATCGACCATGTCGACTATAACAAGAAATTAGTCTTCCTACTTCCCGTTGTTCAACAGGGGCGGCCGGCAGGTGGTCGAGGCGCCATGCCACAGTTCCCGCAGCCGCTCCCTCCGAGGTTTGGTTTCGAATCCCCTCTTGGAAATGAATGTTGAGTTTGTACTACAGAAAAAAAGGGGGCGGCGGCAGATTTGCCGCCCCTCGTCAAGTGCCGCCCCGTGCGGCCGCACGTTTCGCACGTGCCTTGCGCCGGCCCTGAGTAAGTATGATGCAGAGATAGGAATGCTACAGTTGCAGGAGATCCCTCTACAGCGATACAGAAGACTATGTTAGCACAGGCCAGAACAGTATAGGAGTCTTCTTGCTACATTGCAGAACTGTGTGGTATGTAATAGGCAGAATAGCACAAGCACATAACATAAAAGTTGAGTATTACCGTTAATTGTAATAAAAGTATATGTGAAGTAATCCCTTCTTTCAAGTGCAGAACTTGTCCACAATCCAGCTACGGCCCATCTCCCAAACCTACCGTTCGTAGTAGCGCATCATGGAGACACAAAAGTGTGTAAGTTTAGGGCTCGATGACCTCAGCAGTTTGGTTTCTTAGGTGGCACAAAAGCAATTTCACTCTTACAGATACGTAACAGTTTCTAATCTACATGTAAGAAACAAAACGTACAAACATATTTACAGAACCACAGAGGATGCTTTGTAAATAATAATAAAAAGAAAAAAAAAAAAAAAAAAACTAAACGCTTAGAATGCATGTAACTTCAGTCAGAATAAGACGCCAAAACTGAATGTAATTAACCTTTTAAACCTATTCAGGTAACAATGGACTGGTTGGTCGTTCCCGCCGCAGGTTCCAGTCCTTCTTCGCGTATGGGTGTGTATGTGTTGTCATTAGTATAAGTTAGTTTATGTAGTATGTAAGTCCAGGGACTAATGACCATAGTAATTTAGCCCAATAGGTTTACAAACATTTGAACATTTGAATAAAATTTCTTTCGCAGTTGAAAAATACTGATGTGAACTGAATTGGGTTTGCAGAACAATCTACGCACTAAGAATAAACTAACGTATAGTTATTTAAGTAAATTACCCTTCATTAGTAGATAATTCCATTCCTGATAACACCTTGGTAAGCTGCAGCGAAATTTACGGGGTGCCCAGTGACATGGGCACGTCAGATGATTTTTGTTCGGTGGACATAGCCCACAAAGTAAGTTTGTTGTACTGTATCACTGCTGGTAGATGTATACTTTAATTCTTTCGTAGATTTTAGTATCTGTAAAATAGTAATACCCCCGGTAGTCGATTACAGTAAGTTTTTGTAAAAAGACATGTCAATTTAGTTAATTCACTGATGACGTATGCAGCTTATAAAGACCCATTAATTTGTTAGGTGATAGGTTACATCGTATAAGACTACAATTTAAAAAAAAAACTAACGTATGCGCTCCAACCGTACATTAAAATGTGTACCATCACATGATGAATCGCTAGGCAACACAATATTGGTTGTAGTCGTAAGATCTTTGTATTCTCTGAAGTACGTATGCGATCTGTGTTACACGCAGTGATCTTTATACTACCCGGGCGTTGAACTTCAGTTGTCTGAGCGTGCCAGCCATAGACGTTCACACTGCGTTTCTTGCCAAATTCAAATATGGCTGCTATCAAGTATTAAAAGAAAACGAGAAGAAAATACGTTTCGCTTTCGATTACGCTTCCATGTTAGCCTGTTACATCGCTTATTTACATAAATTTCAAATCAAGAGGTAAGCAAGCAATTCTTTGTCACGTAATAACTGATGGAAATTCGTATGCCAAATTTAAACATGGCGGACAATACGAAAACGTGTGGAAAACATTTGAATGTAGTTCTATGATCAGACACCAAAGTTATACATCCAGAGATCAGTGGTTACACGCGCTTAGCATGATCTTTGGCTCTGGCAGAGCATCTGTTGGCACCTGTCGGGTAACTGCGAGAGAGGGAATGGTCGGACAGTAGCAAGCACCAATATATTGTATAATTCATAATGAGAAAGATTACTTAAGAGTAATGGAATAATAATCTTGGAAATTTGTGTTTTATGATGAAATGGTAAATTGTGAGAATGTGTTTGAAAAGATTAATATTTGAGGTATGTGCTGGTGGTCTTATTGTAGATGTAATAACAATTAATTTTCCTTGTAAAACTTTAGTGCTTTCTACTTTGTAAATTGTTGATTCCTGTAGAATTTGATTTATAGTGTCTTGAATTCGTTCTAATACATTATTTCCGTAAAAATTAAAATATTTTCTGGTTGGCTTTTAGGTAGTACGTCCCCATCCGTCCTGAATCTCCCTACACGACATCACCTTATATTTGAATGCAAGAATTTTTAGTTTAAAGCTCTTTCTTCCCATTCTTACTAATTTTTCACTGAAGAACAGAGTAGAAATTTCAGCTGCATGCCGAATGCTGCCTGATGCCTGTTGCTGCTCCTGCGAGTAGAATCACTTCTGACAGAGTCGTCACCCAAGAGGTAAGTGCAATATTTAGGGCCGTTAAACTTTTCTGTTAGGAGATTTTTATGGTGAACTTAAACACTTCTGTTATTAGTTTTCATTACAGAGTTTTCAAGTTAATATTCAGAGATATTGTGGCGTCGTAATGGCACCATATCCTTCCAAGTAGTTACGATAATCAGGCCTTACATCAAAACGAAATATATTTTAAAAAAATCATGAAATCGAGGTCTACTGTCTCGTGGTTCTGTGGTTCGCGTTCCTGTAAAAGATGTATGTAATCCTTGTTATGCTTCATGCCAAATTCAATTCAGTTTTACGTAACAGTCAGAGATCGAACTTGAGACTATAACTTCTCACATGCAACCTTTAGAGACCTTTCATACTATTTACTATAATAATTTTTTTATATTTTTTTCTGACGGAAACCTTTCATGGTAAATTAAAAAAAAATAGAAATACATATAAGAAATTAAAAAAAAAAACACAAAGGCGACTAGTTGCAGTTATTTCTGGAAACCTTTATTCATCACAGTTGCAGTGTTCTAAATCCGTAATGGATAAAAAATTTACGACAAAAAATTAAAATAATAGACGCCAGGAAATTCTGAAACCGTTTGTAGCAGTTGCTCATCCTCCACTTCAGTGTACAGCATGTTTCCTTTGGGCGCAAACACAGTGTGTTGTTTAAGAACTACACTACATTTTTATAGATTTGTTTGCGGCAATGATTTATCAAGAGGACGTACCGACAGTTTAGGAACAAGCACTTTACGACGACGTTACGGACTTTTCGTCATGCGGAGAACTAGTCTTCTAACGGAGTAAGGCGAACACATTAAGCGAATGAAATGTTCAAAATACATCAAATTTTCATCCACTCCAAACAGCATCTGTGTGAGAAATTTATAACTTGAGATAATGTCAGTTAAATATGATGCAGTGGGATCCACTCACCCGTCTAGTAATAACTCTTCTTCAGTGTTAGAGCTTCTAATAATTAGGCACAGGTTGTTAATGCATAACAGCCATTCCGGCACCGACGTTTTAAATGTTTAAATTTAATAGTTTCGAAGTACAAAATGCTGTTTCTACGTTTCTATGTAATATTTAATTTCAATTTTGCAATTATATGAAAATGACTTTCTAAATATCCCAGTACAGAGTGCTTTGTTATGTAAGGAAATGACAACAAGTCGGTTCATTAGTCAGTGAAGAGAGTACATCCTTTGTATCTGTCGTTTTCTAGTATTCTCTCGTAAAATCGTTGTTAAGTCTAGTAACTTTCGTTCTGCTAGTTTTGGCGATAAACTCAAGGATATGTTCACTCCTATTAGTTTTTGAAAACTGAGTTGTAGCTCCGAAACACGGTGGACAACAAATAATGAAATAAACATTTGTGACTGATGGTGGAATACCTATATATCAATTACTAAATCCCTAAATTTAATTTTCTTCATTCAAACAAAATCTACACTTCCTTGAAGAGTTAATGAAGTTTTGTGTAGTAAGCATGTGGCAAAATACGTATCTGTTTGCTTGTCACCATTTGCCAAAATATCCTTCCGTGTCTGAGGTATGTAATATTTCATCCTAGCCTTTCCCGCCGTTGGAAGTGAGTTCGCTTACTCACTTAGTGACTCACTGGTCATACCGGACTTGAAAGTCGATTGCCACAGCAACATGTTTTCGCCGTCTGTCCCTGTCTTGCGCTATTTCCTTCCATTCCCCTTCAATACCTAGGCTCCTCAAATCGGCCTTTACATTACCCTCCCATCTACGTTTCGGTCTCCCCACAGGATGTTTTCCCTCTGAGTGCCCTACCAGTACGCTACGCGCTGCCCTTCCTTCATCCATTCGATCTACGTAATCCGCCATCGCACACTGCGTGATTTAATAACACTGATTATCTTAGGGCTTCAGTAGATTTTGTGAACCGCTTCTTTATGCAGTTTTCGCTACTCCCCGCTAATGTCATCCCTTTTTGTTCCGAAAATTCTACTCAAAATTTTGTTTTCAAATGCTCGAAACGGTTTTTCATTTTGCAAAGTGACAGACCAAGTTTCACACCCACACAGCTCAAGTGGAAGAATAATAAAGGAGGGAAGGAAGCTTGGATTTTAACGTCCAGTCGACAGCGCGGTCATTAGACAGAGCTTACGCTCGGAAGGTTTGCGTAAGGATGTGGAAGGAAATTGGCCGTGCTCATTCAAAGGAACCATCCCGGCATTTGCCTGGAGTGATTTATGGAAATCACGGAAAACCTAAATCTGGATGGCCGGACGTGGATTTGAACCACCATCCTTCCGTTTGCGAGTCCAGCGTGTTACCGCTGCGCTACCTCGCTCGGTGGGAAGAATAATAGTTTCGTATATTCTGATCTTTAAATTTTTAGGCAATAACCGTGATGAGAGTAATATATTCAGTGAGAGGTAACAAGCGTTTCCAGAATGTAATCTCTTCCTCAGCTTGGATTCAATCCCATTTCTCGAAGTAATCTCGAGTTCGCTTCATAAAATAAATTTTCGCGAGTTGGGTGAAAGGTAGAGATCTCCTTCCGCGTTGAAAATTAAATTCAATACTTCAAGGAAAAATTCATGTGCAGCGAAAATGGTGTCACATGTGCCATACGGAATATCATAGCACTCTCTATTTTTCATTGTAAACGTTTCCTAACAAGAGCAGCCTCTTACTTCAAAGCCAACATCTTCACTACCTGTGACTGTAAACGAAATGATGTGCATTTCGTCACAATGCTGACATGTAAAGATATAATTAACGTAAAATTTATATTTTTGTAAAAAGGTATAAAATAGCCAAGATCGCTTATCATCAGTTTTTATTAATGACGACCGGTTTCACTGAACTATGTCAGCATCATCAGGTCAAATAAAATATTTTACAAGGCCATAATCTTGTAATGTCAAACAGTTGTTATATAAAACGATTTACAGTGCATAGGTGCACTATGTCATTATAATAAAACGTAATTAACACAGTGAGTGACAAAAGCAAACTGTTTGCTTTTGTCACTCACTGTGTTTATTACGTTTTATTATAATGACATAGTGCACCTATGCACTGTTTGCTTTTGTCACTCACTGTGTTTATTACGTTTTATTATAATGACATAGTGCACCTATGCACTGTAAATCGTTTTATATAACAACTATTTGACATTACAAGATTATGGCCTTGTAAAATATTTTATTTGACCTGATGATGCTGACATAGTTCAGTGAAACCGGTCGTCATTAATAAAAACTGATGATAAGCGATCTTGGCTATTTTATACCTTTTTACAATAATATAAGTGGATCGCCTCCTATAACGTAAACCAACTAAACTTATATTTGCCGGCTCGTCTGCACGCACTGGACATTTTAGAGAAGAGTTTCCAATATTATGTTTATAAGTTACTTACTTATAAACATAATAGCATTTTTCAGGAGATACCCCTAGCAGTGGAATCTGTTCATTCGAGTTGGATACTAAAGAGTTTACTCTATTATCTTTATAAGTTATTTTATAACGCACTCAGCCAGGTGCATTTCTGCGGCTACGTTAGCGCGTTGGCTGCGCATAACGCCATCCAGTCTTTTCAGCAGGAACTACGTGGTGGACGCCAGCTGCTCACGGCTCTGCTCCCGCTCAGGCAGGCGGCTCCGAGAGCGCGGCTCGCTCATTGCCCACCTCTGTCTTAACCGAAACTATGGCATGGAAGGTTGGAAGGTTGGAAGCAGGGCAGATAGCTGCAGCTATTGGAGTGTCCCAAAGTGTAATTTACAGGATCTGAACGCGATTTCAGACCACAGGAACCGTTACAACAAGGCAAGGCCAAGATCATCCACGAGTAATAACACCAAGAGATGAATTTTAACAGCCAGTCGAGACAGGAGATCGAATGCAACTCAGTTGAAATGCACCCCCGGGCAGGAACAGGGGACCATCGGGAATGCGGTCTCTAGCCATGGAGGCCTATGGTGTGTGTCCCATTAAAATACGTTACTGTCTAGTCTGGCCGGAGGAATATCAGGATTGGAGTCATAGCAAATGGCGCTCGATTCTGCTCACAGTTGAGTCAAGATTTTGTGTTCAACCGGACAATCGTCGTTCCCTCATCTGGAAAGAAGCTGGAAAAATTCTGCTTATGTGCAAGAAACATCACAATTCATGGTAATGGACGAATGGTATAGACAGGGGTCAGAATTGGCCGGCGAACGATGATGTCGTATACAATGGCTTAGCTGCTCAGAGGTATAAAGATACTTTGACCTTCTGTTGTGCCCTACGCTGGTGCATTACGGGATGGGTTCCTTCTACTCGACGATACCGCTCGTCCCCACGGAGCTGAACTGGTGGGCAACACGCTTCAGGGAATTGAAGGAATGGAGTTGCCAGCTTGTTCAAGGGAAAAATCAGTTTGAGCACGTCCAGATGCATTTGGCAGATGCATTACAGCCAGACCAGCACCTCCCACAATGGCTGCAGACCTGGATATTGCAATCATGGAAGAATGGCTAAATGTCCTTGAAGAGCTCATTAATAACCTAAGACTGTCCATACGAATCACGTGTGCAACTGTACTGGCCGCCCAAGATGATCACACCCCATATTAGAGGGCAACAAGTACGATTTTTTCGTTATTATGTTAGTCCCATGGTGTCTTTCTCTGAATAAACGGTATGTAAACCTAAAGTAGAATTCAGACAGAAAAATATCATATTGAATCAAACACAAATTATAGTTGTATCCAAAATCTGAACAAAATACGCTACCACATGTATATTGTGTATGACATGTCACTTGATCCCCTAATTGTTTTGAACAGTGAATAAAGACGTAATGTGCTTGGCGAAAATAAATCACGACAATGATTTCCCCTTACTGCCGTCAACGCTTCGTCATGACGACGAAAACCTGGTCTGAATTAAGGTGAAACTCATTACCTGACCATGGCATGAGCAGTCTCAGCTCGCGCGGATATTCCCAGCGAGTACAAAATAATAGCCGGCCGCGGTGGCCGAGGGACTGAGTCACGCTAGCAACGGTCTACGGCCACTACGGTTGGGGGTTCGAATCCCCCCCTTGGGCATGGATATTTGTGCCGTCCTCAGTGTTAGCTAGTTCATAAGTAGTTTGTAAGTTTAGGGACTGATGACCCCGTACTTAAGTCCCATAAGCTCTACAAACATTTTAACATTTTTGAACAAAACAACATAGAGGCGCCTTACAATGACAGTGAAATGACGCCAGCTGAGAGCGCGACACCCAACCAACATGGCGGCCGAGCGCCAGCCGTCCATAGCTGCGAGCATACGGTAGTTTACTGACTTCTCTGTTAATTTCTTTTTCACATATTGTAAGGCGTTCCTTTTTGACAATCTATTTTTGCCATAAATAATTACAAATTTGAGCTAGGGACAGAAAAATCATACTATTATATAAAAAAGAAGGACATTTGTCCTCTGTCTGTCCCTCTTTTACCTTTTACAACCCGAGGAGTACAGGACGTACCGTCATACAGTTTCTTTTAATTTCTTCTTTAGAATCATGGGATAATCTTAGGCTATATTTAACGTCAATAAGAATATTCGATAAAAAAAGCTAGAATAAGAATCTGCACGTTAGTCAGCTCTGGAGCCTAAACTATAAGAGCTAGACCAGTGTACATAGTACAGACTTACAGCACTCACAAACATCTACAAAGAAAAAAAAAAGAAAAGACATTTATCATTTTTATTTTCTAAAGCGCTGGTGACAGATGGCTTAAGACAACAGATATAGTGATTGTGGGAGATCTCTAAAAGTTCGACATATGATCTTTTGGTCTTTTTCTTTAAATCGTCATGAGTTCCATAATTCTATACTAGTGCAGGTCTCTTAGTTCAAATGTTTGTGAAGCTAATATGACTTAACTGCGATGCCATCAGTCCCTATACGTTACAAAGCTCAGGAAAGTGCGGAAGTGATAAACCATTCTACATTATTATTCTTATTTCAATTATTTCTCATTTTTGGATTTCCATTTAATATAGCTTACGCTGAACACAAGATTATACCGAAGAAATTGGTATATCACGATAGGTTCTGCAGTTCTCGAGTTAAAGTAGTTTAGAGATTACCCGTGCAAAGCCAGAGCGGCTCAGCTAGTTAGTAATAAAATAAATAAAAATTATTAAGTCATAATTATTGGATACCGAAAATTGTTTCCCAAATTACAAATGTTTATCAATATTGGCTACAAAGTACAAGGTGAGTGGGCAGCAGAATCAGTGCTCGCTGAAAGTAACGATTAGAATTTGAAAAGTTCCACCGCTCTATTGTATCCAAATTTGTGAGAAAACCAGGGAAGCTATAAAAAAGTTGTTTGAATAAAAAGTTCATTTCATTATATACAACTTTCTCGCTGACGAAAATTTCCTGACTGCGAAATAAAAAAAAAGTGGCAGACGACGAACTTTTTGATTTTTATTTGACAATTATTATGTCACGAGATGCCAACCATCAGAGCAGTTTTTTCAACAGGAGTCAAATGCAGATGATTACTGTTGATCTGTCGGGTAAAGCCCATCCGTGTATCCTGGATGTGGTCACTCTCCAACATACCACCACCATTTGCCGTTGCTTTACAGAGATACCAGCCACTCTCCTAGCCACCATGTTCAGGACAAATTAGACGAAGCAACCATCTACGGAGGTAAGCCCGCCGCAGATGAAAATCCTCCATAGACGACAGTCACTAAAATATTAGGAAATCTCATTAATATCATCATCAATTGTATTGAAAGTCACAAATGAAAAATACATCCGGGCAGCAGGAACATATGTCGCAAGAATAACTATCAATAAGAGGATGCAGCTGTTTAAACTTTTTATTTTAATAGAATGTAGACTTAACACCATCCTCGTATGGGACTCCCTTCAGGCATTCCAGGCTGTCATTGACTGCGGAAGATCTGAACTACAAATTGAGGAAGCCATTCCGATGAAAACACGTAACAGGTACTCCACTCGGAGGTTGTTCGCTGTCGAGAATGTTGAGATTCCACTGTTAACCATGAGTAGAGTTCCAATCAGCAGACGAGATGACCAGTTGAACTGTGAAGTGCTTGTCAATCGCATAAAGCTAATCAGTATAAGGAAGGAAATATACATTCCAGCGTTATCATAAGGTGATCAAGGAGAACTTTGGTTCACTAATTTTCACAAGCTATTGCAACTTATTCCTACAGGAATGTGCCTTGGAACAGCTGAACCAGTCAGGATGGTGAGCTCAATGTTATGAACAAAGTTTCATGCTCTGCTGTTACTGCTGACAACATTACTATGGAATTACTGCTAGGGCCCGGTGTATCCCAGGAACAATGTCAGCATGTGTTAGCCATAGTACACCAATTTTCAGGGACAGACAGGAGAAGAACCAGTTGTAATGGCCTACAATAAAACACCATATCAATACTGGGGATTATCCACCGATGTTACAATTTTTATTTCATATAAAAGTAATAGTTTCAATAATTATTTTTATACAAACACAGTACGTATTATAATTGCTAAGAACACTTTTGCATTCCTTCAGTATTCACCTGTCTACGTGAAAAAATTGGTATTTTTTTCCTAAATGACCATTTAATTAAGGCGATCGCCACTTGAAGAACGATGCATTTATCGGAGTAACTCCGTTTCTACACCCAACCAAGATGGCTGCCGGTCTTCACTGCCTATACGCTGACGTAGGTCGTATAGCCTATGTTATTCTGTGCTCGCGCGGGAGTTCCCCGTCGACCGCAGGCGCGCGCCCCGAGGCCGCTGCAGCCTCGGGAGCCCGGCGTGGGCGGACGCGGGGTTGGCGCATCACGTGGCGCGGCCCGCTGCCGAATCCGGAGGGTTGCGCAACTGCGGGCCCGGCCGCAGCGGCCGGCGTGGCGCCACCGTCGGTTTCACTCGGCCGCTACGCGAGGTGCATGCGCGCGCTGCCGTTCGCTGGCGCACTCGTCCACGCCCTGCGCTGTGCAGCGATCTACTTCCTGGTGTTACCGGCCTTCAGTAGCGGCGCGTCCTGTGAGTTCACTGGTTCACTGAACCCACGGGGAAAATCTCGTCGTCGTAAAAAAAGTAAATAAATAAATAAAAAAATTAAATGTGTTTTTAAACTATCATTCTTCGTGTCATTCTTTTATGAGATTATTTTATATGCACATTCAACGTAATTGTATCGCACGAGAAACGTTGCGGAGAGAGCACGTACAGTATACCAGTCGTACCACGGCAGTGGCCGCAACGTTGCAATGCGCATGCGCGGCTGAGGTTCCAGTATTCTTCTGAACCCCCTGGAGGTAGGGAGGGGCGAGGGGAAACGCCACTTATAACATTGGCGTTGGAGCTGGTAGATACAACAGTTCCTGGCTACTCGAGGCCTGGCGGCTACGCGCAAATGATCCCAAAGCAAGACAACGAAGCTACTGCGCATCTCGCCTTGCGCATGCGTAAATCCTCCATGAAGGCAACATCCGTTCTCCATATTTGTTTTCGGCGCATTGAAGATTCGTCAAAAATACGTCATATTTGGTAAAATACATTATAAACCATAAATTAAAGATGCATCAATCATGAATAATAATGAATATAGTACGATGTAGCTAGCATGAATAGCCGTGTGGTTAACGGCATCGCTATGCACTGTCGAAGGTACATGGTTCGAGACCGACTACAAGCAATTTTTTAAAACCTAAAATTCTTTTTAATATGGGAGCAATGACTTTTGCATTGTTTCTTGCCACATACTTGCGACGTTTTTGGAATTGTGTCGCAATTTTGAGGGTAAATGACATTTCGTTGTAACAGGTATTTAACTGTTTGAAACGATGTGGGGAAGTCCAGCATTTGCGCATGCGTAAGCTTAGGAGGGTGTGGGTGCTGCTTACAGTGTCACGTGACCCGAAGGTAGCTTGTCTCTTCATCATAACAGATTCATGTTGTTACAGTCACATAACAGTGTAATCAGTTGCTGTGTTTTAGTGTTCATGCGCACATTCATAGGTTCTTGGTGTTTATTATGAAAGAGAAATGAACAACGTTCAGTATCTTTTAGAAACAAATTACTCAGCTTTAAGCTTGGAAGATAAAAAATGTTCAAATGTTTGTAAAGCTTATGAGTCTTAACTGCAGGGTTATCAGTCCCTAAACTTACAAACTACTTATGAACTACCTTGACAGCACAAACATCCATGACCGAGGGGGGATTCGAACCCCCGACGGGGACCGGTCTCGCGCATCGGCCTTGCGGAAAGCTTGGTTTCACCTTAGTGAAACAACTAAGCTTGGTGGGGCCGACGCCTCAGCTAGAGTTGAATCGACCACAAACAAGCATAGGTATGACATTCTGCAGATTAAAAGCTGTACGCTTTTTTTTGGAATGTTGAACCTTTCGTTAAATCAGACAATAAATTGTTCATTAACTTAGCTATTTGGTTTAATTATGGCCCTGATATTAATGTATAAGAAACAGTGCATTAAATTGATTATGTGCGCAACGGATATTTTTAACAAAACCACTGTGTCATGTAACCTTTTGAAACAGACACTGACTATACTCAAGAATTTTGACTGCGAGAAAGATATAAGAAAAATCACAAATCACTTTCTTAATGCTTGACTGTGAGAACCTATATAGGTCAGCCTCCAATTATTGAAATCCAGATCAACTATTATCTTACTATGGCACCAATAATGAAATATGTTCAATAATATTGTTCAAATCAACACTCCACTAAATCAAGTAATTATCAAATGAAGGAAGTGGGTTAATTTTCTAACTACGTAAATGAAATATGAAACAGGGTTAACTTGCTTATTATTGATAAACAGCATTACATTACTTACATGATACAACTTCTGACTTGCTGGCAAAGCAGCCTCTGCTCTACATCGGAGCCATACACACAACCCAACCGCTCTCTAAGCGAGCTGAACCACTAGTCCTACTCTCTCTCAGTGCGAGCTACAATGCTGTGCAATACATGATCTTTGCCAGAGATGAAACTTTACACATATCGATACATACAGTAGAAGCGATATTATACATTTTCTTGCAAGCAAGTTACTCGATACAAAACAGGAGGCACAATATTAGACATTTTCTTATTTTCTTATATTTTATGGACACGTTTCATCACCCCCCTCCTACCTATTAAAATTTTGTAGGGTGGGTGATGCCAATGGCATTGCCTAGCCAACAAAATTACTGAATTTTAAGTCCACAAATCCATTAATGACATCCGAAATATAACAAGATCAAAACAACAGATGGAGTACATAGAAAATTAAAAAAAAAAAAAAATGTGACAGTCATAAATACATGCCATTTTACAGAACAGTACCATCAAAAGTCACGCATGGAGTGGTACAGGGTGTGACAGGCATAAGCAAATGTTAAAATTTACAGAACATCAGCAATAAGTGGAATATATGACAATTATACATAATGGTAAACATAAGTATATATAGAATTTCAGGAAACATAGTTTGACAAATGATATAGTGGAGAAAATGAGATAGCTAGAAGTAATACACAAATGGAAAAACAAAATATACAATAATAAACGTGAACATATACAAAGTTTTACAAAAGATAGTTTAACTAATGTCATCATTCTTTAAAGAAAATGTGGTAATTACAAGTAATACAGACAGTAGTGTAAGTTCCATGGGTTTAAATTTTGTACAAGAGATCAGTATTTTTGGGAACATAAAATGAACATTTATATCTTGTGCACAATGTAGTCTATGTAAATTTTTAGTGCACTTAGTATAAGATAGAGTGTCAGTTTTGTATTCTGTGATGCATTTAAAATGCTATACTTTCATGGATGCTAGAACATACATGTAAAATTTTTGGCTACATAGGCTTCTGATCATGTACAAAATAATATTACTGCTTCAGCACAATAGGGTTTCAATATAACGTTTGTCAATCGAATAGGCACAATGACATTTCTGACTAAGTATATGTATCTATCAAGAGCACAATTTTATTTTGGTCACTGACTGTAAAAGAACCATGAAATATACCTAAACACTGGTAATGAGCCTGTGGACAACGTTTGCAATGGGAGGCACTGAATAGTATATGCACACGAATAGCACATTAGCTCCTAACATTCATTTTAGGTCTGCACACGAACACAAAACACTGTAAGATTACACCACACTGTAGGCGGGCTGACTGGTTGCATTGAAGTGGAAGTCATGGGGAAAAGGTTCTGATGTATTCCTCCATGCAATTCGACAACCAAGTGTGCTCCAACCAACAGAGCTATTAGCCGACTGCATCCGCAGCAAACTGGTGGTGGGTGGCCAAGGCTGCAATGGACGGTACTGTATGGCCAAACATCATCCACAAACATCTTCATTAAAAGGCCCAAAATCAGTGGTGTATAGTAACTCGTCCATTGTTCTGTGTGCATTCTGGAATCTCGTGTGCGAAATCGCCACTTCCCATGCGTGTCCAAAGTACATGAAATAAAGCATTTTACACACAAATTAGTAACATAGTCATGATATTTCAGTTTAGACTGAAAGAAAAGTCATTGATTAGAACATATCTACAGAAATATTTTCCCACAAATTCAAGTGGTACAGATGGGGTCATGGTATTAAACCATATTTTTACATTACAAGTAGTGTCCTGAAGACGGATACATTTGAATACCAATGAGTAAGTTAATTCTTATATTAGAGTATCTATAACATTAGTGTCATTTCATATAAGCACAAGGCTTTACATACTATGTACATATTGCTTTACAAACACATAATCGTATGAAATACATTGAGGGTGCTTGTCATCAACTTGGCATGATATAACTTAAATTGACATTCCAATTACCATTTGTCCATATCTCTTTAAATTAATATATATCACTATGGTGGTGATTACATTACCACAAAGTATAACACTTAAATTACATAAGTTGCCATGGCCAGGCTTTTGTCTCAACTGAGCTACATATTTCATTGCCTTAAGGTATAACACATCAGGGTAGTTTCGTGAGAATATCAAAAGAGGTTCAAGTCATCAGGTCATGTCTGTGTCTGTCTGAGTCAACAGTAGGGTCAAACAAAACAATTAGTGCAAATTTTGGTACAGTAATAGATGTACATCACAGTAAATCATCCAATAACATAAACACAGACGTAATATTCGTTAGGCATAGCTGCAGATTTTCATCAACAAGATCATCAATAAAATTTGGAAGATAGCAGTAAGCAAAAGAAAAATATTTCTGTGCATTATCTTTCTAGACTTAACTAGGCGCAATTTATGGCATAGCTGCAAGTTTGCAAGATAGATGGCTGTGTGCAACGTATAAGCATAACCATACATTGTCATTGAGCTTCATTATAAAATTAATTAGCATAGTGGTAGGGCTTAGGTATATAATTAGTGAGCATAGCGGTAAGCTTTGATTGCAAGAGCAATACGCATAGCTGCAAGCATAATTAGAAATATTCATTACACATAATTACAAATAATTACAGAGCATCAGAAGGATATGAATCTCACCAATCACACATGCCATTGAAGGCACAATGCATCAACATACAAAGTGGTGCACATAAGCACAAAGAGAAAACACAAAAGGGCAGTGCGAGTAAGCACATAAGAAAAGAACAAAACATAGCATCATTAGCAACATAGCGATTCTCCTCATAATTACTTCATAATCATTGTATAATCTCGTCATCATTAGCAACATAGCGATTCTCCTCATAATTACTTCATAATCATTGTATAATCTCGTCATCATTAGCAACATAGCGATTCTCCTCATAATTACTTAATCTCGTCCACGTAATTACATTTATCAAACATCTTTAACTGTTACCAATACCTTCCTTACCATCATTTATCCATAAACAATAATGTATTTTAAAGACCACCATGACATATTGTGTATTGCCTTACTCATCATCCTCCATAATGTTCTTGGCTTACCAAAAATGCTCATGTCAACTCAAAATCTTCTTCGCTCGCTCAGAACTTCGTAAGTTATGCAATTAGTAATACAGAAGAATATTTTCTGAAACATAGGAACTTGATTAGATTACACAATCAAAAATTTCCATTAATTTTATTTGTCTTGCACAGCCACAGAGTTCGTTATATGCAAATTGCAAGATAATCAAAGTTTCGTATGACAATATCCCAGCGTAGCACAGAGTATAAGTATTCAGAGTTAGAGAAAAGTAACAGTGAGAAAAAGAGGTGGATAGAGCGCACTAAGGAAAGGCGGAAGAATAGTGACACTCAGCTCGAGAACGGGGCACCAATCGCCACTTGGTGTGTCCAAAACAGATTAATGGACTCTCTACCCCAAATTTATGCCTTGAAAATTTTTTTTGATGAATTAGAGCATGGATTAGCAGGTCTGATTTCAATGTTTTCCTCTTGCCTTTCCGGGGTGCGCGATCTGCTTAGACCCCGAATCGTGTTTTCGTATCGCGGAAGGCGATCACGAGAATTATCGCGTGTGCCCTCCCGACTACGCTTCTCAGCGTTATTGTTGTGATTTTCAGTCTCGCGATCACTATCAGTATTGCGTCTATCACGCCAATTAGTATCATTCGAAGTATTGCTGTTTTGATAGTAATTATTGTTGCGTCCTCCGCGACCAAAACCACCACCTCGGTTGCGGCCACGAAAACTTCCACGGTTAATTTCACGATCATGAAAATCACTGTTCTCATTGTCGCGTCTTTGTTTGTAAGTTTCATTAGTGAAAGAATTACCTTTTGTTTGATCCTCGTGCTCTGAATAACGTTTTGAACGCGGCGGGCTTTGTTGCGACCGGCGATCATCTAATTTTCTGTTTGTTTCATTAAACGGGGTAGGATGCGTTACATCAGAACTTTTGTCACTGTTATCACTGATTTGGGTAATTTTAACGGTAATATCCTCAAACTGTTTATTAATTTTATTGATCTGTTCCGTCGTGCCTGACTGGAAGTTTTGCAACTTTTCATCAAATAGATTACTCTGTTGCTTCAATTGAGCGAGTTCGGTGGTTTCTATATTTTCGACTCGTGACGCAAGGTTTTCCACTACCGGGTTAATCTCGTCGCGAATATCCTGTCTTATTTGCTGAGATTCACATTTGAAAGTATTGAGCAGTTGTTCCCTGAACCGATTGTTGTCCTCATTTATTTTATTAATACTACTTTGAATACTCGCAAACCTCGAATCGCACGTTTGTTCAAATTTCTCAAGTTTTTCATCTAATTTCTGAAATTGTAATTGATTATTGTCAAGTATTTCATTTAATTTCTGAAATTGTTCCTCAAGTTTTTCATTTAATTTCTGAAATTGTAATTGATTATTGTCAAGTTTTTCATTTAATTTCTGAAATTGTAATTGATCATTGTCAAGTATTTCATTTAATTTCTGAAATTGTTCCTCAAGTTTTTTATTTAGTTTCTGAAATTGTTCCTCCTTTAACTTAGAGATCTGTGACAGTAAAATTTGCATGAAGTCATTTGGTAATACGTTTTCCATGGCTTTCATCACAACAAACATCAGACAATATAAAAGAAAGACTTGTTCAGTAGTAATGCAATTATTTGTATATTCAATTCATCTACTATAAACAATACTACACAATCTCAAGAATGGTAAGTAACAGACTACAGAAACAATTACTATGCTACTGTTGCTACAACAGAGGATGGTGCTACAAAAATTAAATTAAGAGCCAAAAGGTAAGTTGGTTAGTGGAAAAGACAAACTAACTGAAATAAGACTACGTATCTAACTACGTCACGATCCTGTTTGTGAACTATCCTGGCAGGGTCGCCAGATAAAAGCTGTACGCTTTTTTTTGGAATGTTGAACCTTTCGTTAAATCAGACAATAAATTGTTCATTAACTTAGCTATTTGGTTTAATTATGGCCCTGATATTAATGTATAAGAAACAGTGCATTAAATTGATTATGTGCGCAACGGATATTTTTAACAAAACCACTGTGTCATGTAACCTTTTGAAACAGACACTGACTATACTCAAGAATTTTGACTGCGAGAAAGATATAAGAAAAATCACAAATCACTTTCTTAATGCTTGACTGTGAGAACCTATATAGGTCAGCCTCCAATTATTGAAATCCAGATCAACTATTATCTTACTATGGCACCAATAATGAAATATGTTCAATAATATTGTTCAAATCAACACTCCACTAAATCAAGTAATTATCAAATGAAGGAAGTGGGTTAATTTTCTAACTACGTAAATGAAATATGAAACAGGGTTAACTTGCTTATTATTGATAAACAGCATTACATTACTTACATGATACAACTTCTGACTTGCTGGCAAAGCAGCCTCTGCTCTACATCGGAGCCATACACACAACCCAACCGCTCTCTAAGCGAGCTGAACCACTAGTCCTACTCTCTCTCAGTGCGAGCTACAATGCTGTGCAATACATGATCTTTGCCAGAGATGAAACTTTACACATATCGATACATACAGTAGAAGCGATATTATACATTTTCTTGCAAGCAAGTTACTCGATACAAAACAGGAGGCACAATATTAGACATTTTCTTATTTTCTTATATTTTATGGACACGTTTCAAGATCTTTTGACGAAAATATATCTAAGGGAAAGGGAAGGGCAAACTGGGGGAGGGGGGGGAGGGCGCTTTACTCCGACGCCACTAACACAGGTGCGCCAAATTATCTCTTTGGACGCCAAAGGGGGAAGAGGGGGCACCGAAACAACACCGCGCCGAGAGGAAGGGGGGGGGGGGGGGAGGGGGAGGCGGCGCCACTATCAACATCCCGCCCTGAGAAGTGAACACCCAGTCACCTTGAGCACCAACCGCCACTGCAGGCCGTACAGTGCAGCTCTGCTGCATACTCGACAGAGCAGAATGTGAAGTGTCTGCTACTAGGATATGTAACAGCAGCCAGCACACAAAAAATGGTGCAGACGTGGGAGCAATACTAGAATAACCACACTGATTAATACAACTATTTATTTACAGAACAACTGCTAAGCCGGCCGCGGTGGCCGAGGGGACTGAGGCGCTCCAGTCACGGTCTGCACGGCCACTACGGTCGGGGATTCGAATCCCCCTTCAGGCATGGATATTTGTGCCGTCATAAGGATTAGCTAGTTCATAAGTAGTTTGTAAGCTTAGGGACTGATGACCCCGTAGTTAAGTCCCATAAGCTATACAAACATTTGAACGTTTTTTGAACAACTGCTAACATAAAACTTCATCAGGTTGCCTTCCATTATGGAGGCTGTTTTCGAGCCTCTTTTACTGGCAGTTGTTACATCTAAACTGTGATAAGTGTTCTTATGGCGATTAAAGAAATGCATGTGTTTAGCATTTTGATGTTAAAATGCGCGCATTTAGAATGGCGCGTCACTTGCCGAATTGTGGATCTGCACAATAAAGCAGTTTTTAAAAGTAAAGGCTGACTGCTGCAAATAATCGACTTGAAAACATAAAAATACGCTAGATTCCTCTTGCTGATTCTCCTGGCTGCTGAGGCCAACTGTCTGACCAAAGATAACATAGACTGCGTGTGACGTCATTATAATGAATCCAACATCTAAGTCATTCTAAGTTATTCGGTGCAGGAAACCGCTTTCATCATTGTAAGCAATGTGAAATGGAGCTGAGAGTTGCCGTTCTTCTCCTTTGTAATAGAAATTTAGCGTAAATTTTAACAATAAATTTCTTATTGTACTCTTATTACACATTTTGTAGTACAGTTAGCGTTATTTCTCCGCAAGTTTGCCCACTGAGCTGTCCCATCTGGAGGTAACTTCGACAGAATGGCTTTAGTGAAGGGCAGATTAAAAGAGCTTTGCGCTATCGACCACATGTGCAACGGGCTAGTTATGATAGCACTGAGTCGGCACCCACGTCAGTGGCGTTTCTGCCATACGTCGGCAGCACTCCCAACGAGATTGGCCGCATTTTGCGTAAAAACAATGTGAAATGTTTGTTTCGTCCACCATCTAAAATTGAGGCACTGTTGGGATCCGTTAAGGATGATCTCGGTTTGCACAAGGCGGGTGTCTACCGTATCCCATGCAGCAGTGGCATGTCATATGTTGCTCAAACTATTAGGACTGTTGAGGACCGTTGTATTGAGCATAAACGTCACACACGTCTACAACAGCCAAACAAATATGGTGTGGCCGAACACTGTCTTCGCACAGGTCACTCTACGGAATACAACAAAACGGAAATTCTGGCATGCACTTACAGCTAAAGCGACTGTGTCATCCAGAAATAAAACTATGTGACTACCTTATGAATAGGGACGGAGGGTTCTGCTTAAATTCCGCTCCGGATCCTGCTTTCTCAGTTGTCAAAAAACAGAGGGACAAAACTAATCCTACCTCATCCGACGAGAAGTGATGCTTGTTATCGATATCCTGACTGGTTTCAGCTTTGGTAGTGTCGGCGCTATGTGCTTGCTTGCCCGGTGTGTCTTGTCTTTCTTGTTTACTCATTGAAAAACGAGGTTTTAAAGATCGTTGCACATTATTTTCTTACTGCAGTTTCGCCTTGAAAATGGCAGGGTGGTCTCCCGCCGAAATATCGGCCGTCGTCGATTTTGATACCTGGCGGCATATCCGTAAGTTTTTCAAACATGGTTACAGTTTTTACCTGTGCTTACATGAAACGTATTGACAGTTCTTTTTAGAAGCAACAGAACAGTGGTTTTTAAGCGAAGCATGGCTTTCGTTGTACTGTGACACTTTTAGTTTGTAGTAGAAGAAAACAATACCAGACTGACAAGCAGCGTTAGTTTTGTGACGCTTCCTCATCAATAGATGTGAAATGTTTTGTTACGCTTTCATCAGAACTGAAATCTGTTTGCAGTCATGTCTGATTTTAACACAATGGAAGCATTTTTATTTTAATACTTTTGCCGCCCTCCTTGACGCCAAAACGTAAACAAGCAAAGTATTAGCTGTTAAATGTAAACGAAGGCTTCCGCGACCGTTGTCATTGTTGATAAAACTCTTCTGGGTATTGGACTGCATCGTCAATACATCAAATATTTCACCGACGCCTCGGCCACTATTGCAAGCGGCCATCTTCTGGGTGTTACGTTTACTGCTGGATGATGGAAAGCTGGTGTCTTAAATATTGAATGTTGCCACTTATGTTTGGTGGTTTCTGCTATCCTTCATTGGTGTTTCCTTTATTTCTTCCTATTGGTGGAAAGGGAAGTCCTTGATTGGTATTTGCATTAATGTTTTCCATTGGTTGAAACTGGCGAATGAGGAGCGGTGGTAGCAATGACGTGACAATAGTGCCTAGCGCCGGCTAGAGCGTGCTGTTTGCTCTGTGTACGCGCGGCCGCTGTTGTCTCCGGGCTATGTGGGCCCCTATGGACTGTACTGCGAGCGGTGTCGTCGCGAAGCGCTGCTACTGCTGGCAACCAAGACGCCGGAAGTCTATACCCGCCGTATTCTCTGTTCATATTTCCGGGTCGCTTAGCTATTTCTATTCAAAATGTTCAAATGTTTGTAGAACTTATTGGACTTAACTACTGGGACATCAGTCCCTAAGCTTACAAACTACTTATGAACTAGGACGGCACAAATATCCATGCCCATGGGGGATTCGAACCCCCGACCGTAGTGGCCGTGCAGACTGTGACTGGAGCGCCTCAGTCCCCTCGGCCACCGAGGCCGGCCTATTTATATTGCTTCCCTGATTTTTCTCTTCAAAGTGTAGCGTTGTTTTGTCAGTACAGTGAATTCCTGAAAACGTATCTGTTTGCCGCACTCTTCCTGGAGTTCTGCTACTGCCGATTTCGTATGCTGTCCGAGCCGAATGTACCTCTCGTAGTGTCTGTTCTTTCTGACATGTCTGTAAGAAAGGACGCCACACCAATATAATAATAAAACTATACATATTATGAAAAAAATGTATGTCGATTTCCTCTTCTTAAATTACAGGGTCAATTTCAACAAACCTTTCTACATATATTTCTTACTGTCAGATAACAATCGATGTGGGTCTACCGACCACCTACGATTCATTGCATACATGACAGGTCCTAAAGTTTGTAACATTTTCTGGTATCATTCAGCAGTCATAGTCTCTCTCAACAGATCTGGTCCAACAATGTCATTTTCGACTTCCCCTGCATTTTTTTAACAGCGGCCTTCTCGGTATCCATTTCTGTCTAATAATGGTTGATATGAAGATTAACAAACCCCCTTTCCCCCTCCCCAAAATAGCTTCGTCACTCCACAGAATGTTATGAAACAGCTGTGGGTCATCGTCATACCTCGCGAGCATCACATCGAATAATTTGTCACTTACAACAATCATCAGGATAGAACATTCGGAAATAATGAGGCTTCTTAGGTCTGTAATGTAAATGTTTGCGGATAATTTCATGGACAGAGTAATGTGTCTTGCCGCCGTCTCTTACAGTTTCTCTTGTTCATTTTACAGAGCTTCGCTGGAACATCTCCCTCACTGCGACCAATTTTTCCGGGCTCGAGGGCTGCCCTAATCTCAGCCCACAACACTACCTAAGGTCATTTTAATTTTGTTTTCTAAAATGTTCAAATGTTTGTAGATCTTATGGGACTTAACTACGGAGTCATCAGTCCCTAAACTTGCAAACTACTTATGAACTAGCTAACACTAAGGACGGCACAAATATCCATGCCCGAGGGGGGATTCGAACCCCCGACCGTAGTAGCCGTGCAGACCGTGACTGACGCGCCGCAGTCCCTTCGGCCACCGCGGTCGGCAATTTTGTTTTGTTCAAATGTTTGTTAACCTATTGGATCAAACTGCTATGGTCATCAACAAACAAAATATTCAAATGTTTGTAGACCTTATGGGACTTAAATACGGGGTCATCAGTCCCTAAGCTTATAAACTACTTATGAACTAGCTTATATTAAAGACGACACAAAAATCCATGCCCGAGGGTGGATTCGCGCCCCCGACGGGGAACGGCCTCGCGCATCGTAGCATAGCTCCTCAATGCGCTCGGCCGCTCCGCCGCGGAATGGTCATCAGTCCCTAGACTTACTGAAATCGACTTACACTAACGATAACACACACCCATGCCCGTGGGAGGAGTGGAACCTCCGGCGGAAACAGCCGCCAAATACTTAGCATGATGCCTCATACCATGTGGCCTTTACTCGCGGCAATTTTTTTTGTGTTTGCATCCAAAACCTTGTTTCCTATGCTCACCCCTCCACCAACATTGAACCTGCGTTACAGATAGCCACATACTATACCTTGCTGTAATTTTAGCTGTATCCTGAATACTTTGTTGTGTCCTGGTTTGTTGTAACATCACTCCATCAGAGGCACTGAAAAAAAAAAAAAAAAAAAAAAAAAGAAAAGTATCAGGCATAATGCCACATTACAGTCTTCAAAGCAAGGTAACTTTCATTGCAATCTGCATATAACATCAAGAGCTATTCGAAATTCAAAATGGGGAGTTACTTTCCGCCATTCTTGAGTGACACTTCTTTACTGACTAATAAATTATATCCGACTAGCTTCATTCCCGCTGCTTTGCACGCGTAAACTGGATGGTCTACGTCGGTTGTTTCTACTTCTAAATATAAATTTTCATAGATTTAGCTTTAAAAATGCTTTCTTGGTCAAGTATTTTGATACAATGTGCCACCCCCTATTGCATCACTGATGGCAGAATTCAAAACATCCCGAAACATATACTTTTTTAAACTCTAACCATGGTTCCAAATCCAAATTTTCGCATTTATAGCATCAAAATAGTCTTAGTAGCACCCTTAAAAGATTTTCCCTTATTTCACCTGCTTAATAGTTGTGATTCTTGAGTTTCTCCCGGCGTATTTGATAATCAAAATATCCACGGGTGTACTGCCGGTCTATAGTGTCCAACGGGCACCCGTTGGACACTATAGACCGGCAGTACAACCGTGGATATTTTGCTTAATAGTTGAATTTCCCAAAATATGGAAACACCTGTTTGTAAAATTCCAATCAAAAATCTGAATCCGAAGTTTTGTACTTCTTGTTTTAAAATTGCCTGAATAACAACGTATTTTCAAAAAAAAAACCATTCAGCCCATATTTCGCTCCCTTAGGGATGGGATTATCTAAAAATCGCTGATGCTTACAGTGTACGATAAACAACTCTACAAATTTCAAGTTTCTATCGTCTGTAGATTCACTTTTTGTTGCCGTTTTCGGTGGTTTAGAAACGGATCGAGAACGCGAAATTTCTTTCTTACTCTTTGACATCTCTTTTTGGTAATTTTACTTTTCAAACTGCAATATGTACTAATTTTTCTTTATTCGTACGCTTGTTGCAGTAAAACAACTGAAGAATGTGCATCACGCAGTGATCTCTATATTACCTGGATGTTGACCTACAGTTAGCTGAGCGTGCCAGTCAAAGATGTTCACATTCTGTTTCTTGACTAATTACAACGTGGCCGCTATGAAGTATTACAAGAAAGAGAAAAGGAAATATGTTTCGATTCCGTACTCACGTGAGTCTGTTAGTTCATATATTGACATAAATTTCAAATCCAGACGTAATCTAGCAATTATTTGTCATGTATTAACTGATGTAAATTCGTTTAATTACAACATGCCGGCCGCGGTGGCCGACGGGACTGAGGCGCTCCAGTCAGGGTTGCACGGCCACTACGGTTGGGGTTCGAATTCCCCCTCGGGCATGGATATTTGTGCCGTCCTTAGTATTACTTAGTTCATAAGTAGTCTGTAAGTTTAGGGGCTGATGACCCCGTAGTTAAGTCCAAAAAAATGTTCATATGTTTGTTAAGCTTATGGGACTTAACTACGGGGTCATCAGTCCCTAAACTTACAAACTACTTATGAACTACTTACGAACTAGGACGGCACAAATATCCATGCCCGAGGGGGGATTCGAACCCCCGACCGTAGTGGCCGTGCTGACCGTGACTGGAGCGCCTCGGTCACCTCGGCCACCGCGGCCGGCAGTTAAGTCCCATAAGCTATACAAACATTTGAACCTTTGAATTACAACATGGCGGACACTGCAAATTCGTGTGAAAAAGATATGAATGTGCAGGCACGCTACAGTTCTATGCTGAGACACCAGAGTTATACATCTAGATTATTAGATATCATTGGCATCACGTTTCGCTGTATATAACCTCTTTGCTATTGTAGTGTGAAAAGTCATCGCTGGTCTTCAGTCCTAATTTTATAAAAGCTGACGATTTCCAACCACTACATATTCCACCTTCTTATAGCTATCAACACGGAACTACTATGGTGTACAAAGCGAGACATTGTACTACAACAACACAGAGAGATCGTTCGTATTCATTGTATTGTTTTTGCCGAAGAGCAAAATATTGACAACGACACGTAGAATTTTATGTAAGTCGTTAACTTTCAACTCTCATATCTTCCACACCTTCATCAACCCTGTAACATATTGCACAATAGGAGGCTGATACCTACTACCACATACAATCACTATTCGTATGCGATGTGTAGTTTTGGATGCAGACTGAAATACAGGCACAAACAGCTCGATTTTTATATAGTGTGTATTAAGATGAACAAAGGCAGACGCCGCACTTGCATTCATGCCATGGACGTAGAGTGTTTGTCCCTTCTCTCTCTCTTTCAGCGTGTTTGTTTATTACACGCCATACGAGGTCGGGGCAACCAGTTCGCTGGTTCGCTGGACCCTGTGGCGCTCTGCTGGATTATCGTGGCCATTTACTTTCATGAATAAGCCGCAAAGAAAATGTTCAAATGTTTGTATAGTCTATGGGACTTAACTACGGGGTCATCAGTCCCTAAACTTACAAACTACTTATGAACTACTTACGAACTAGGACGGCACAAATATCCATGCCCGAGGGGGGATTCGAACCCCCGACCGTAGTGGCCATGCAGACCGTGACTGGAGCGCCTTAGTCTCCTCGGCCACCGCGGCCGGCAAGCCGCAAAGAGCTCGCCGTAATCCTGCTGCTTGCAGCGCCCGTAAATGTGCCCATTTCGCCAAATTATGTCACCTTCATTCTCTTCTACTAAACCAACATTAACCACACATGCAGTGGCCTCCCCCGTGCTCATCTAACTCACGCATGCAGATTTCTCATCTCTATAACGAGCTAGTAAGATCTCGGGAGTATCGTGTAGTGAATTATTGATGATTACTTAACAAAGACTCCATACTTCTGCTTTTGATGTGCTGAAACGAATTTTTTTGTACCCCCTGAAAGGGGACCACGTAATATGTATCTACAACATAATTACGATATGTATCCTGTTGGTCACGTATGTTTCTCGATCTCCTAGTAAAAATTACAAGTATCACCAACATCAAGCCGGGCGGGAATGACCGCATGGTATAAGGCGCCATGCTACGGACTGCGCGGCCGCTCCCCAGGAGGTTCGAGTCTTCCTTCGCGCATGGGTATATGCGTTGTCCTTAGAGTAAGTTAGTTTAAGATGGAAGATGGAACAGTTGTACTAAATAAATTGCCCCTACATTACACTTGTCCGTCCTATTTTGGAGTATTGCTGCGCATTGTGGGATGCCCAAGTGGGACCGACGGAGGATATAGACAAAGTTAAGAGAAGGGCAGCTCGTTTTGTATTACCGCTATACAGGGCAAAGTATTAAGGAAATGATGCACGAGTTGGCGTGGAAATCATTACAAAAAGTTCAAATGTCTGTAGAGCTTAAGGGACGTAACTACGGGGTCATCAGTCCCTAAACTTACGGCACATATATCCATGCCCGAGGGGGGGGGGGATTCGAACCCCCGACTGTAGTGGCCATGGCCGCGGTGGAGTAGCCGAGCGCTCTAAGGCGCCTCGCTGCGGAGCGCGCAGTTGCTCGCCGTTGGAGGTTTGAGTCCTCCCTGGGTCTTTGTTGTCCTTAGATTAGTTTACCTAGGTTTAAGTAGTTTGTAAGCTACGGGCTGATGACCACGCAGTTTGGTCCAATAGATTTACAAACATTTTAACATGTAGTGGCCATGCAGGAAACCATTACAAGAAAGGCGGCATTCCTTGCAGTGAGTTTCGGGATTACAAACATTTGAACCAAGGTCACCGTTTGAACCCAAACATATAAAGTAGAACTTTTCCTTCATCTTTCGTTACAGGTCTGCTAAGGACCTTGCTTCTTCCTACACTCGCTCAAACGGTCATTTCAGATTTCTTCTCTATTTCTGTACATTTTCATCCTTATCTTTTTGGAGCTGTTTTGCATGAATATTTCTACACCGAGTTAAATACCATGAGACAGCATCAATCAACGGCTACCCTGCTGCTCCACAATTCACAAAAAGAATAAGGCAATAGGTAACGTATCTTCTTTATCCTGTTTTTTAAATGAACTCCTCAAGTCCCAAGTAAATGGTACACAATTCCATATTTGGGAAAAGTTTCTATGAATGTGGCCAGAAAATTCAGATTAAGAAATTTTAAAACATAATTTTATTTAAACAGTGCCATTGGACACCCAATGGTAAAGATAATCCTGGAAAAGAGTGGAATATACAAAATTACTTGTAATTGTGGCATATTTTGCGCTGGGTAGTCAGGCAGGGAAATAGGCACAAGATTGAAGGTACGCCACAGAACCTGTAAACTTGCGAAAGGAAAATGTACATTCGCAAACCACCCAAATTGTTCAAATGTTTGTAAATGTATCGAACCAAACTGCGTGGTCATCAGTCCGTAGCTTACAAACTAATTAAACTAAGGTAAAGCAACCTAATGACGACACACACATACACACTCACACACACACACACACACACACACACACACACACACACACACACACACACACACACATGGCCCAGGAAGGACTAGAACCTCCGACAGCGAGCAACCGCGCGCTCCGCAGCGAGGTGCCTTTAGACCACTTTTTTTTTTTTTTTTCTCTCTCTCTTTGAGACCACTCGGTTACTCCACCGCGGCCGCAGACCACAATTTAAAAGAAATCCACAGTTACCAGTTACCATGTAGAACATAAAGGCCTGCATCATATCAAAGAAACGAGGAAGGTGAACTTCCTTTAAATAAGAAAATTAATTAACACTTGTCCACCTCTCCAAACTTGGTACTGTATGATCAGACACAATTCACACACTCATCACATCCGGCCGCAGAATCTACTCTCCCCATTCAGACCTTGGGAACTACCCCTCATCACCCACTTGCCCTATGTTCCTACTTCTGTTTCACATCCTAGATAACAATTCCACGTCAGTTTCATAGCTTAGTTACAAAATTACTTCGTATAATTCCAGCTGTTTGGTTATGTGCTTAATATAAATTGTAATGTCTTATTTTGTTCGTAATAGCTTACTTTGTTTGTAATACTAAAACCAAAAACCGGAATTCAATCTATCAAAAAATTATATAATCATACCTGTTTCATTCAGCTTAATCTTAACTCTCATTTGTTCAAGCATTTGACCTATCAAATATAGTGAAACAGGCGAACCATTATTTTATATTTCTTCAGTTTTATACTTAACATGTAACACATTTTATCTATGAACCTGTCTAATTACTCTTCGTTCCTCCTATGTGGGACTCAATCTGTTTAGATAACATTCCCACACACATAACTTTCGATTTGCAGATGCTAATCTTCATACCATAACCCTCACACTTCTGATCTAGCTCTGAAATATTAGATAGAAACCTTTCAATCGAATCTGCCATCACAGCTCAGTCGTCTGCATATGCGAGACTGCTTGTTTCCACCTACTTTAATCTCAACATGGGAAGCTGTTGTTTTTGAACATATGATCAACGAACAGTATTAACAACAGTGGTGACAGGTTACGGTCTTGACTTACTCCTGAACTACCGTGAACCATGAATTCAACTTGCTGTCAACTCTAATTGTTGCTTGACAATCTACGTAAAGAACTTTAATTGTCTGCAAAAGTTTGCCTCCTATTCCATAATCTTGAAGCAGTAACGATACCTCCCTCCTAGGAACTTGATGATAAACCTTTTCTAGATCTATAAAACATAGATACAGTTCCCTGTTCCACTCATAGCAATTCTCCATTATCTCCTTTTTCAACAATACCTGAGAATATTTTGCCCATAACTCTTATTAAAGAGATATCTCTACAGTCGTTACAATCTTTTCTGTTCCACTGCTTGAAAATTGACGTAATTACTACTTTCGTCCACTCACAAAGAACATTTCGCGACTTCCACGCCATTTCAATTATCCTGACATTCCACTGCAATTGACGAGTTCAGGCTTGCTTTCATCTACCCAGCCGTTTTATTACACTGTACTCTAACGGCCATTCTCTCCACGTCCTCAAATATCATCCATCATCTTTCCTATCCCTTTGTACCTCAAAATTTGACACATCACTGAACGCTTCACCTACATAGAGCAACTCTTCAAAAATTACCTCCGTCTTTCCAAGGCATCCATAGGATTCATTTATAGCTTTCTTGACTTATCAAAAATACTTGTCAGTTCCTTCTTCTTTCCCTTTCGAAGAATGCTAATTACGTCCCAGAATGGTTTTTCTGCAGCTTGACCCAAAATTTCACGAAGGACTTATTTTAATGGAAAAGAAAGCGGTAGATCTACCATGAAACTTGCATGTACTACCAAACAAATGATTACAGTTTAAGAAAACTGGGTGATTCATTCGAGAGATGAAGGCAACAGTCGGACTGGAATCCTACTGCTGTCCAAGGATTTTCATATTCGTCATGGCTGACTTTACAGGGTTTGATTCCAAACGGTATTCATAACTGAAGACATAATCCTCCAGGCAAAAAGATTCCAGACCGAATGGTCCTCACATAACTGCGGGTTTTTCGGTGTACAGAGGTCAATGGCATTTAGCGTGAGATCGGCCCCCTTTCTGTGAGCCGCCTAAAGTACCAGTTCCATGCTCGATGAATAATAATGACGAGTCAAGGGCTCCGATTACATCTCTGCCGATTTCTGTACGGTCAGGTTATGTCGCCACTCTTGGTCGACCAATTTCTTTGTTCAGATTTGTGTAGTGTCATTTCACCCATCCCTACCAAAAGTATAGGTATCCGTCCTATTGAAATGTCGAGCGATTAGCTGATTAATTCAACTAGCTTCTCTGTGATCAACTAGACGCCCTTTCGCAAACGCTGACTTGCGTATACTGTTCACAGGCCTGTCTGAGAATCGAAGTTACTTTCCGAGTTTACGGAATGAAATTCGCTAAGTCTTAATGCCATTGTATCGATGTGTCCCCTGTTTTCTATCCTTGCTAGGTAGGCGTTGAATTTGCGTAGCAGCGTCTCACATTCACTTCCACATGCTAACTGAACACCTTTGGATGAGCGCCTGCTAGAAGGGATTGCCCAACTGTATGTAACATACTATCCAAATAATGTTAATCATTTCATCCCGTCATACTAAATAAAAAGTAAATCACCTTATCTCTTTATGTAACAGTTTGAAACACTTGAGCTCTAATGATTTGAATATAACGACATTCTGAGAGTAATACCTGCTGTCATTTTTTTGCTATGCTGAAAACTCTAAAAGAAGTCAAAATGTAGGTAAAATGTAGCACCTCCTAGTAAGCATAACGTTTTTACCGTACATTGACGTATACATAATCTTTTTATTGCCGATGATTATATAACTATATAAAACTATGACAATAAAGAAAAAGTGCTTAACTATTTACTCCATTTGAGACCTGATGTGTTATTTATATTACGCGCCATAATATTCAAACTACGTGTGAAAAATTTACTTTTGCACGTTTTATTGTGAATAAATTCATTTAATTGAAGTAGACAAAGTTTAAATTTTTTTGTATGTAAAACAAAAAATAACGGCCGAAAGAATTAAAGCTACAAAATAACCGCACTTACAAAGAACTGCACAAATGTGCGCAACGTTCAGTGTTAATGCAAAACGTTAGGAAAAGTGTTTCACAAATCATGTAAAAAGACATTTTCATAAAAAAGTTTTCATTCGAATTCACTTGTGAATGTTCGGAATTGTGTGAACTGAGTTTGTTTGTACGGCCTGGGTTAAAAAAAAAGTTCAAATGTTTGTTAAGCTTAAGGGACTTAACTGCGGGGTCATCAGTCCCTAAACGTACAAACTGTTTATGAACTACCTTATACTAAAGACGCCATAAACATCCATGTCCGATGGGGGATTCGAATCCCAGAACGTAGCTATCGCGCCGCAGACCGCTCGGCCACTGCGGCCATGTTTCAATAAAGTTGATATGCAGTAGGGCTGCAACTGTCCACCTTTCGTAGACATTGTGTGGGATCTTTATATGTGTTTTGTCTGTTATGTTGGCGAAACGAGAGAAGAGTATGAAGATTTATCGTACTACGGAAGTGACAGCCATGCTGCTATGTGCATATATTTCTATGTTATTTCATAATAAACAACGAAAGACACATGAAAGAAATTTCATTGCGAAGGTTATCAGAAAATAGTGCCTTGTCGATTTGTTGTAGAGAGACAACCAGACTACAAGTACCATAAAATTTAATATTGAATACCACAACGAGTTTAACCATGTTGGAGTCGAGAGAACAGTGAGTTTTTATTTATTTGTGGTAAACAACATTCGCACGCTGCTTTGAAATGAAAATTTTGTTGTTGTTGCAATTTTGTATGGACAGCTCAGCAGAAGCGAGACAGTGTACTTTTAGCAGAAAAGTCGACGCGTAAATGTTTTCGAAAAGCGTAACTAGTTGTATTCTGTGAGCAGAATTTTGTGACAACGTTATTTACATTTGACTGCCAGTATTAGCTCAGGCTGCGGCAGGTGAGATAGGGCACAGCATGTTTGCAGATTACGTTCGCTGCCTGCTTGGGAACACAAAAGGTATTTATCTTCATAACAAAAAATTCCAAATCGAACCTGATGGCAAAGCCGTGTGTTCGTGGTAAATACATTAATTGCTACACATATTGAATCTGGTGGCTATAAAGTTTCAGTCCTCTAGTTCCAACTCATGCTTTTGATAGTAATATTGTATTGTCTCTTCAGTTTTTCCGAATCTCTTCTCTTGTAGTAAAACTAAAGTAATAAAGTACAAAAAAGAAGAAAACAAACAAACAAAGTTAAATTAAAATGAAATAAAAAAAAAACCACAATTGTAGACTTATAGACTATAAATCATTTCAAAGAGTAGGAATAGATAATGCAAAATCGTTATTAGCTAAGATAGCAAAATAATATATTTAACAAGTACAATTTATACGCCATCTTTAGATATAGTCAACAAGATATTACTTCTTTGAGTACGGAGGCACAGCTCTGCTACCTGTCATTACATCTTTTAATATGCAATAGCCCATATTAAAGTCCGCAAGACAATAAATTCGTAAAAAATAGAAACTCTCAGTTTAAAATGATATAAAAATAACTTGTGCAGAACTATGACCTCATCTGCAAACCTAAAATGTGCTCTGGATGGTACAATGCCAGAGAACAGAGCTATTGTTCAATACTCCAAGAAGTAACATGTTGTTCACAAGATCTGAGGCTGGCTCATAAATAAAACTGAAACTAGTAATCACGTATTAAAATTCAAATATTTGTAAATCTATGGGATTTTACTACTAAGGTTATCAGCCCCTTTACAAACTACTGCAAGTAACCTAAAGCCAACACACACACACACACACACACGCACACACACACACACACACACACACACACACACACACACACACACACACACTCGCCCTAGGGAGGACTCGAACTTCAGACGGAAAGAAATCGCGCGCTTCACAGCAAGGCGCCTTAGAGCGTTGGTCATTCCACCGCGACTAGTCAGAATTAAAAAATATTATTGGCGAGATTGGCTAATAAAGATTTAAAGTAAAGTATTCCTACTTCAAATTTACACAGATCGCTTGTTTCCACCCTGACCGTGTAAGGAACCGAGCGAGGTGGCGCAGTGGTAACGCACTGGACTCGCATTCAGGAGGACGGTGGTTCAAATCCACCTCCGGCCATCCAGATTTAGGTTTTCCCTGATTTCCTTAAATCACTCCAGGAAAATGCCGGGATGGTTCCTTTCAAAGGGCACGTCCGATTTCGTTCCCCAACATTAACCAAAACTCCGAGCGTAAGCTCCGTCTCTAATTGACCAATTGTCGACGGGACGTTAAATCCTAAGCTTCCTTCCTTCCTTCTAAGGAAATAATAACACAGAAACACAGATGTATTAAAAAAGCGAAGGTTCATTTCTGTCGAAGTTGTCTCTTTTAATTTCGGACTGCTCTGTAGAGCATATCAGCAACACAACAGATGATTATTAGAGAGCCGCGGCGGATTAGCCGTACTCATTGGGGCGCCGTGCTGCGATGCGTACTGCCGTTCGACGTTGGAGGTTCCAATCCTCCCTCGGCCGTGGGTTGTCATTAGGTTAGTTTGACTTAGGTTAAGTAATTTGTATGCTAGGGACTAACAACCAAGCAGTTAAATCCCATAGATTTACAAACCTTTGAACATTTATTAGAGAAGAAGAAACTTGCTGAGCGAACAAAAACACAAACTGTCAACTAAGAAATATTATGACAAAACTATACTATGGTACGCTGGTACAATTACGATCATTTCGGACAAATGTTATTGTAACTGGAAATATATTGAGAAAAGAAATTATTTTAATAGTGGCATTTGTTCTTGGATGTTTAATGACTATGTAACATAAATATTAGACAATTACAAATGTTGTTATTAACACAAAAAAGGTTACAGAATTGAGACAAATGAATCGAAAATGTACCACACTAGGTACAATTGTGATCACTTCCTGGTACAATTTTGATCACTGGCAGCTTCCGCATAGAAAGCCCTAAAACCCTCTGGCACCAACGCGTACTTCGAAGTACCAAACATTGCATTTTTGGCAGTGAATTCAGTCACTCGTAACTAGAAAATTTACAAGAGCTCGTTAGACTAAGTAGCTTCACTTACCTCTTGACAGAAAAAAGAAATTTATATCACCATAGCAAGAAGTGGTGTATTCTTGGAACAGACAGGAGGCGCTGTGGAAACCTGTTACACTATCACGCCACCAAAAGGCAAGTGCTACCAGCACTAAGAGGCTGACAAATAGCGCGACTTATGTTGATCGGAATTGTACCTATATCGAATTTGTTACGTTACCCTACTGTCATACTTAGAAAAATTAACAGAACACTTTGAAAGTCTACAGATAGGAAATTTTTACTTACAGGACAAGTTCATTGTATGTATGAAGAAATGATTAGCATTTCACTCACCTCGGTCCACCATATGTTACCTATTAGATACAGGTCCGCCATGGGCCATAATAATTTATTTTGTATGGTATGGGATCGAAGCGTATGAGATGAGAATGGCATCCTGCTATATAGCCATCCATGCCGGATTCACTTGTTTCCAAAGTTCGTCTGTGGTGGTTGGCAACGGTCATAGTGCTGCACTCTAGGATGACATCCTGTGACACCAAGAAGGCATGTGTTCATGCGGCAACATCTGGTAGTGTATAGTCTTGCTAAAGAAAAATGGCGTTTGGGGTGCCGGGCAAACAGCAGAACGGATGTACATAAGCCATGGTAAGAACATAGGGCCACGTGACTGTTGGCAAACATTAGCCGGATACGAACAAACAACTTAGTAAGTAGTTTTCAAGAAATGCCACCATTAAAAAACAATATTACTTACACGTGAAATTTAATGTTACGCCCCATCACACAAAACACTCTGTCAATTAATAAGTAAAGCTGGACAGTACCAGGTGACAGGTTTAGCTTTTAGCTACAGAGATGTTGGTCCCATGAAAGAGTGGCCATATCCAGTCTACCATACCTATGGTCGAAGGGTGCCGTGCAGAAAGGGCATGGCTACTGTCGCAAGATATGATTGACGTAGGTCGGGTTGGTGAAAGTGACGAAGAGTTTGCCTCCTGCATCCACCCATCTACGTTTAGTTCGTCTAACCGTCTACGGAACTAGTTCTTGTATCTTACGCAATTGTTCTTTTGACTGTTCATAAAAATAGTGTAATGGTTTGTACTCGCTGGCTGTTTCTTCAAATATCTCTGGTGTACTTGACCTTTCATGTAACGAATTAAATTCTAATTCCAGCGTCCTAAGCTCGTTACGTATAGCCCATAAGTTATACTCTAATGATATAGTCCATTTGTGATTAGTCAAAATGAAAGTGCCCTATTTAACACAAAAAACACCACTTGTCAATTGTTGAACCTGTTGTCCGTTGTTCACATTGATCACTGACGTAATTACGACAAATAGTACAGTCACAATGTAGTTATCCATTACGCTATAGTCGTTACCTGAAAAAAGAAGAAAACCACATTGTTACTGGCCTATGAACCTAGTGCAAAAAAAGAATAGACAAGAAAGAACATGTTACTTTACATTATCTACATATTTCTACTACTTTTATCTTCTACTTCTTGATTGTGAAAAAAGAAAGCCATTAACCTATACTAATTATTCTCATTTGTAACATTTATCTTACCCGTGGTCGAAGATTGTATGACGCCAAATGTTTCTTTTTTGCGGGCGTCACTACTGTTTTGGCCCACTTTATGTTACGGTAGTAACACTAAAAGTGGGCCTTTGCGATCGTCTTTTGACAGCTCGAAATTTAAATGAAAATAACAGTTTAACTATTCATCTGACACGAAAATTGAATAACCGAATTTGTAGAGGAGAAAATTCTCTACAACTTTGCTCTCTTATGTTTTTTTCAAGTCTCGTAGCATTTCAGAGATGTTTGTCCGTAGATTAGTTTACCTAGGTTAAAGTAGTTTGTAAGCTACGGACTGATGACCACGCAGTTTGTTTGGTCCGATAGATTTACAAACATTTGAACATTTTTGAATTAATTAAAATATTTTTCTCCTACTGTTGCTAAACAGCCACAACTCATAGAAATACAATAAAGAAAAAATGTAACTTTTGTGCTTTCCTCTCTTTCTGCACATTAAATAATATTACTTGCAAACTGTTATTCACACCTCATGATGGAGCCAAGGTCTTTTCTGATACCAAATGAAGAAGTGTATGTGGAGGAGCTCTGGTATGAGGCATAAATGAAAAAGCATTTACACAAAATACATTTATTAAACAGTCAACTCATACAATTACTGCGAACAAGTGACTCCGCCAGTGTCAGTGGCTGTAGGGCGAGCGCCGGCCAAGAGGCGTTCGCAGCGTCGGCCGTGGTTCTCTGGATACTCTAGCGGCGTATCTGCTTCTGGGCTCGTCAGCTGAACAGCGCCCGCCGTAGGAGCGAGAACTGAGCGTTAAAAGGTCATAAATTCTGCGGAATTACCTCGTGGCGGTGCGGTGTGATTTTCCCATCCTCTAAAAAGCGTTTTGTTGTGCTACGGCCAGAGGTAGTGGCGCTGCGTGGAAGTTTTGCGCCCTTGCCCTGGAGACGAAACGGCGGTCTTCAGGCTCTACTTCTTCGATTGGCAGAACCTTGGACGGAAATCACAGGTGACATTCACGACCAGATCGCATCCTATCGTTTTCGCCAGTCATCCTGGGTGAGTAACTCTGTAATTGCTGATCTTCCCGAACGCTGTACTGGCGACCCGATTCTTCCATCTTCTATCTTCAACTGTCACTGCCGGTGGCTGGACTAAAACTCCACTTCTGCTACTGCTGAAGCCGCTACTGCCAATCTGACGATACTACATCATCACTCTATCTGCATCTATCTCTTACTGTCTTGCGTCGTATTCATGACCGTGGTATTTGTTTGATGGACCTGGCTGGAGGTGAACATTCTTCGGTGTCGTTGTCTGCTGTCACGTTGTACAGTTTCTAGAAAGGTCGAACGTCACGTTGCTCTGGAGGTCAATACACTAGGTTATTGGCTTCTGAACTCATTGCTTCTAGAAGTTCGCGACGCTCACGTTTTGCAGTCTATGCTTTCACGTGATTTCGTCGGTCGATGACCTGAAAGCTGAACCAAAGGCTTCCGGCTCTTGGAGATAGCGATGGTCTCGGTCCTTGGTTCAAACCCAGCAACTACTTAAATTTTAAATAAAAATATTAATTGGAACCAACGACTTACTAAATAGGAAGTCATCTTGTTTCTGGCTACTTCCTCATCAAAGAGGGCGGAGGAACAGACAAATGTTCGTGGAATTCTGGTGCCCCTGTGGCAGAAAACGGAAGCTAAATGGCTGAAAAACCAGCAACGACCTACTGCATTAAGCTTCAATAAGGCAATGAAAATCACTGCATTAAGGACAAATAAGTAGCCTGGAGTTAAAAAAGTGTCAAGGTATTGGCAAAAGATTACGGATTCGTCATCTATTCGCATCTTCAGGAGAGAACTGCCAAAGTGAAGAACTTTTCGAGATAAAGGCTGAATAATTGGTTATCAATGGTAATATTCTATGATATCAGTGATATCAAATGGAAAGGATATCTTATCAGACTAATGTACGGTAATGTCATCATCAACAGAAAATGATATGACGAGGGCAAATTCGTTATGAATAGGGCAGTAAGGCAGAGGATGATCTACTGTCAACAGTTCATAGATATGGTTGTTCTCATCACATTACACAGTAAACCATTAGCGATAACTAAAATTCAGGTATCTATGATGCCTCAAGAAAAGCATGAAGAGACACTGAGAAGGTATATGACGGTATAAAACGGATAATTTAGTGTTAAAAGCAGATGAAAAAAGCGGTCTTGAAAGGCGTTTGGAAGAAAGCAGGAGGATGAATGTTTGCGGGGAATATGGACTTCACGCGAGAAATAAGTGACTAGAAAGAGTCATTCATTTCCGTAATAACTTACCGATGGCAACGGCGAATTCTATATTCGAGCACCACGATAAATCAGAGTAAACTTAATAAAAGTCCTGAAGATACTGGAAGGTTGTATCTTGATTACATTATAGTCAGGCAACCCCAAGAGCAGATATCATTCGAAAGAACCAGTTTACTGCGGTAAGGAATAATAGAAAGATAATTCAACTGAAGGGGAGTGGACATCTCTGAAAAGGGAAATCACAAATCGTGAACGAACACAGGTATAAGGAAAGTAAATGCGAAGAAAATTTGGACAATAGAAGGAATATTTAATTATCAGTGAAGGAATGGAATACAAATATGTTTAGGGAGTGACAGGAATAAAACTGTCTAAAATAAAGTACATGGAAGCAGAGGAGAAATAACTGCAGAAAATAATGAAGAAATTGCAAAAAAAAAAAAAAAAAAAAAAAAAAAAAAAAAAAAAAAAAAAAGTTAGGAAACAGTTTTGTTTCCTTTGGGAAAACATCGCTAACACTGCTCTTGACAATAGAAGCAAGACTGAAGAAAACTCAAGAGACATTTGCAACAATTATCGGCATGGAAAAAGTGTTCCAGGATATAAAATTATGCAAGATGTTCCGGTACCTTGGAACAACATAACCCAAGACAGACGAAGCAAGGAGGGCATAACAAGTAAACTAGCACAGGCATTCATAGGCAACATGAGTGTAATGGTGTCAACTATTTGAGGAAGAAATTTCGGAGAGTACACGTTTGGCGCACGCTTTGTATGTCAGCGAAACGTGGACTATGGAAACAATGGAACATAGGAGAATCGAAGCGCTTGAGATGTGAGGTTACAGAAGAGTGTAGAAAATTAGGTAGAGTGATAATGAATAAAGAAATTCGTCACAGATTGGAGAAGAAAGGATCAAATGCAAAACGATAAGAAGAAGGGAGAAGATGTTAAGACATGTGTTCTTACAAAAGGAAAAACCTTCATGGTACTAAAGGGAGAATGGAATTTTGCACAAAAAACAAAAGAAGAAAAGTATACCCCTCCTTTATGCTCCCTCTAACTTCCCCTCCAATGAATGCAGGAAATGGTGTACAATACCATACTTGGGACAAATATTACAACAAGTATCTAAACCACTGAAATCCTGCAACTACAGGGCTTCCTACCACATCAAAAACACCACAGTTCAGTGTATCTTTAATAGCCAAGACAAGAATCCTTTACTAAATAACAGTGGAGTACATAAAATTACTTGTCAAGATTGTGATAAGTTTTATATTGGTCAGCAGAAGCATACAGCTAGACTAGCTGAACATGAACGCAGCTGGAGACTACAGAATCAGGAGTCCACATTTGCTGAGCATGTACTGAGTGAGGGCCATAGCTACCAGCCACAGTTTCAAGTCCTTCACTTAGCAAACAAGGGCCAAAAACTCAACCTATTAGAAGCTCTTGAAATCAATAAACACCTTGCCCATAGCCCTGATTTAGTATTAAATGATCAAACACAAATAAACAGTTCATCCCTATTGGATTTCACTTCTGAGTTACATTACCTGCTACACTGTCAGTTCCAGTCTCTTCATACATTTCCTCATAGTACAATCAATTACCTAAGTTTTCCATCAACTCCCACACTGGCTGTTCCATACCTGAATTACAAAAAACCTAAATTTAGACCTAGCCTTTTATTTATTTGTATAACTAATAGATCAAAGTCAGACAATCACAGATTCAATATTAATTCCAAAAACTGGATTCCTTGCTTATCCCCACAGTCCCAAACTCCTGTGTATCTATTTATTATGATTTATTTCAAGTTATGAAAATTTGGTCCTCACGACTGTCATATATAACACCATCTATAATTATCGCCTAAAATTATTATCAAGGAACTTATATATATATATATTCATTTATTACTGTTTAGTTTTTAAGTTAATAACTGTAATAACACAATGTCAACGATGTGTTTTACTATGTATGTCGATCTAAGTGTAATATGTCTTCTCTTCCCATTCTGTATCTAAACATTGTAACCTCTTTAACACAGCAGTCAACACTCTGAAGATGGCCTAACATGCCGAAACCGGTTAAGTAAACAAAAATAAACTTGTAGAACACACACAAAATTGTGTTTTTTTAACTTATTTAAAGGGAGCTGCTGACGATAAAAACTGTAGAGGAAGAGAAAATTTGAAATTCGGCCAAAACCGTTATAAAAGGTACAGAGAATTTCCCGTGCAAATAATCTCACATGATGGAAAGAAACGTATTTAAGGCTCGTTTACAAAAGAGGCGAAAGAAAGGATGTACAGAATTACAGGCCAATGGCGCTGAATTCCGTATGTTGTAGGATGCCAGAGTCATTTTTATGCTCTTAAATTATAGTATACTTAGAGGTAAGGAAGAACATGATACTTAGCCCGTCGCATTTAGACGTGACGATTTTTCGGGAGGGGTGTCTCGCAACCCTTGTAAACACAGTCCGCGGTTTTATCTTTGCCCAGGCCGTGAGTCACCACCCAAAGTACCGTTCAGCCTCGCACGGCCTGCCAGTTTGCGAAAGCGCTTCTTGTTTACACACCCTCCGAAGGTCGGAGATTATCAGCAGGGAACGCTTCTCCAGACAAATATAATGCTTGATACAGCAATAGCTACTGAACAAAAGGTTTTTAAGAAACCCAATCCTCTCTGTAAGTATGAAAGGCGAAAAGGAAGATTAGGGTTTGACGTGCCGTCAGCAGCGTGGACATTAGAGACGGGGTACAAGCTCGGATCGTTTTAACAAAGACGGGGGAAGGAAGTCGGCCATGCCATCTCGGCATTTGTCTGGAACGATTTAGCAAAATCATGGGAGGAAGGTAAATCTGGGTAGCCGTGGGCAAATTTGATCCTACGTAAAATTTATCGAACACGTGTTACAAGCCTATCTCTTTCTCATGTTCTCTCTGTTATTCTTGAGTTTCGTAAGTCCTGTTTGTCTCGAATTTTTTGGAGGCATAACGATTACTGATCACTGAGTTACATACGTTACACTACTAATTTGACTTGATTAGTGCAGTAATGTTCTAGGTAATTCTTTAGAGGAATTACGTTATTTTTGGCTTGAAGTTCTTGCTTCATTTCTTCTAACGATTTATTGAACGAAATGTTAATTGCAAGTAGATATTTTATTAAATACATATTTGTAGATCATGACTAGTCGATTTCGTCAACACTCAATTTTAAGAAGACCGGAGTGATGAGAGGAAAACGGCAATTTTACGCTCTTTTACATGCACTTCTGTCACAGATGATCTTTGTTTCCAAGACTCCTACAAACACATCAGATCAACACTAAGAATTGTTTGTAGATCTATCGGACCAAACTGCGCGGTCATCAGTCCGTAGCTTACAAACTACTTAAACCTAGGTAAACAAACCTAAGGACAACACACACACCCATGCCCCCGGGAGGACTCGAACCTCCACGGCGAGAAACCGCGCGCTCCGCAGCGAGGTGCTGTAGACCGCTCGGCTACTCGGATGCCGGACACTTGCCACGCCGGACTTTTGCCACGCCGGACTTTTGCCACACCTGACCCTTCGCCAGGTAGTCGGATTAGCGGCCCCTCAGGCAAGGGACAACCTTCCCCGTACTCCTGCTGTTCGCTTCCAAACCTCCGCCTCCCACCTTCCTCGATACAGCCAATACGAAAGAGATATTTTTGTTCCGCCATCTCGCCGAAATGTACAACTTCATTCCAATATCCTGAAATCTATATATTTATAACTATTGTGAAACTAAAGCAATATCGTCGTATATTTCAGCGTATAATTAGTTCTTCCAATCACAAATAAGGATTCATTCTCCCTCCGTCTGTGCGGTAGCTTTCTTGCACACTTACTGATTGCGATAGAAACAGTCCATCGCTATGGAATGAACGTGGAAGGAACGACATAAAGATAATTCGAATGTTCGCTGGTTATTCAAGTTGATCGGTGTATTTATACATTTATTAATTGCTACAACTGGATTAAAAAATAGAGAGGAAAGAAGAACGATACACTTCATAACTTTACTCTCTTGCGGCGAAACATTAGTTAATAAAGTGTATTGTCCCAAATGTTCAAAACAATGACAGAAAATACGTTTACAAAATAGAGATAAGAGAGTCTGACGGGTCACCTAAAGTCGACATACAATTTTAAAATATTAGAAATAAGGAAATGAAGGAATATAGAATGTTATGCTTGTAACGTAGACTGTTGTTCTACATTGTTTAGCTTTGGTATCTACAGAGTCGCAGAGGAAGCACCCTAGTTTTTTTAAGGGAAAAGCCATAATTCATATGATCTGCACTCTAAAAGAATCAAAAAGCACAAAAGAAAATCGTGTTGTAATTTGTGTACTAGCTCACAAGCGTTCCTGTGAGTTAGTATGGGCACATGTAGTACTACGATGTTGAATAAATTAATAACTGACGCCGTTTATCGACTCTCGCACTCTCATGATGCAGCCGCCGAACAGTTCATACATGAGTCTTATTACAAATAGGTACGCTACTCATATAATTACAGTTGGCAGTGACTTAAATCTACCATCCGTATGTTGATAGGACTACACCTTCAGATAGGGTGGCAGATACATCTTCCGAAATTGTTCTAAATTTTTTTTTTAAATTATTATTTTGAACAATTAGTTCACGAGCCCATTCAAATTGTAAAAGGTTTCTGAAACACACTTGAGCTCTTAGTCACAAATACTCTTGAGATCACGACGGATACAGGCATAAGTGAACACAAAGTTGTAGCAAGCTCAAATTCGTAACAAAGATATTTACCAAAACTAAACGCTAAATACATCTATTAAAAACACGAAAAAAGATAAATATTCGGTTGACATCTTACTCCAGTTTTTCTAAATTAACTATGTAAGTGAAGACCATATGTGGCTTACATTCAAAGAAATAGTATCCACAGCACTGGAGGAATTCCTACCAAATAAATTAATAAGAGACTAAACTGGTCCCCCGTGATACACAAAATAGAACAGAAAGCTTTTGCAAAAAAATTTAGACGAATGCAAAATCCCCAAATTTGCCGAAGTTTTACTGAAGCTCGAAATTTTGCGCGGCCTTCAATGCGACATTCATTTAATAATTTTCACAACGAAACTCTTTGTAGAAATGTCGCGAAAAGATCAAAGAGTCCTGTCCTATGTTATATACACCTGCGGAAAGACTAAGTGAATGCCTTTATTGCATGGTAATATTACTAATATATTACTAATATATTACTAATGACAGTGCCACTAAATCTGAGTTACTAAATGCAGTTTTTCGAAATTCTGTCAAAGAAGACAAAGTAAATATTCCACAATTCCAAATGAGAACTGCTGCAAACATAACATATAAGTATATACCCTTGGTGATGCAAAGCAAATAATTCTATCAAATATGTTATGTTGCAGACGAAATGATTAAATATATCTTCAAAAAGATTCTAAAGGATAAGAAAAATAGTCCAACACTTTGCATTAGAAGGAAGTGTTCAAATGTTTGTAAATCTGTCGGACCAACACACACACACACACACCCATGCCCCACGGAGGACTCGAACCTCCGACGGCGAGCAACCGCGCGCTCCGCAGCGAGGCGCCTTAGACCGAGAAGGAAGTGTGTGGGGTAAAAATCATAGAGGGAGACAGAGGGACGAATACAGTAAGCAGATTCAAAAGAATGTAGGTAGCCGAACGTTTTCTCAGGCGAAGAGCCTTGCACAGTACAGGGTAGCGTGGAGAGCTGCATCGTACCAATTCTTGCCTTGTTCCAATAGCTTTTACTGGCCTGATTAGAGATAATCTATAACATGACGAGGAACTTTAATTTTTAATGACTACAGCTAAATGTACTTCATAAGATCTGCATCTACTGTAAATTTATTTCTGTCCTTGTCTAAGTTTGGAGATATGGCAATTATTTCAACACTACAGCTGCCGAACTTGTCAACTTTAGGAGCAGATCTGTTTTAGGGTGTCTCTTTTAGGTGCAATTCAGAAGTTCAGATTCTTTTTAAAAGCTAAAGTGTACCTTGTCGGTATAATAAAACTGAGATTTTTGAAAGCTAGTTGTGGGTCTGAAGTTACAGGAAATAATTTTATAACTCTCAATCTGGGACTGTATGACCATAATAATAAAAGGTAAAAAGAAAAAATTCTATTAACATGTAAACTATGGGAGCTTTTACTTAAGTAGGAAATTGCAAATTGAAAAGTGGTAGATGTAACTATGAATACTGGTTGCAGGAGGATCATTTGAGTGATGTTTAATGTATTTGCTTAGTTGAGTCAAATTTCATTGCCACGCTAGTGAACCGTACTGGGACCAGCTAGTTTCATCATTAAGTTATTTAAGGATACTGAGGTCTGATACCCTCTTTTAATTGTTACAACTAATAAAGTTCGCATCGTTAGGTGGGCCTCACAGATGTTCTCTACGTTCAATACGTCTCCGTTCTTCGAAAGCAGCTTTCCCTTGCAATGATTCTATTTTAGGCGTAAGCACATCCACACGTTATCGCGTAACCATTGTAATGGGCAAAAGCCCTGCCCTGGGCCACTGTAATAACTTCCATACTGACGGTCACACTATGAAGTGCGGAAGCGACCACTGTGCAGATGTCCGAACGGGTGGCGGTGGAGAGGGGGGGCGGAGGAGGAGGGAAAGAGACAAGGGCACCCGACCCTTCGGAGCAGGTAAAAGTGTGGCAAAAGTCCGGCGTGGCAAGTGTCCGGACACCGGCTACTCCAAAGCGGCTCAACACTAAGACTGCAGATATTCTTTGCGAAGGATAAACTTCGGTTATTAGATTTTTGTATCGTTCTAGTATGAAACTACGGACTTATTATCAATTACAGTTGGAGATTATGAGAGGAAATCGAACGTAAGGGTAGGTCGACTGTGGGTTGGAGGAATATCATATTCAAATATGTTTAACAATAAATTCCTTGAATATTTTTTGCAATCAGGTGAACGAAAAGGGCAGTTATTCTGTTAATGATAGTTACTTGATCTACAGTCCAAAGAATAAATAAATAAATAAACAAAGTTTTATTAATAGTACGGTCGGTGTTCACAATGTATTAAATTGTTCAATCAATACGTCAATAATATTATACCGAACAGATATATCATAGATACTTGAATAATATACATTATAAAGGTGAAAATGAGGCAACTTATTAATTTTGAAGCTTGCTGCAGTTATAAACCAGACCGCTGGCGCTAGTAGACAGAGATCGAACGGAAAGCTACAAAGAAACAGACTTAGAAATTTGCGAAAGGAAATTAAGAAAAAAGGTCTGTTGTGATTGACCTTTCCCTCCTCCCTTTTTTTAATTTCTTAACAAAGAACAGATAGTGGACTTTTACGAAACTCTTTATTTTCAGCCGAACATATCAAATAGTTAATTGTTCTCGTGGCTGCTGTAGTTGTAGCAACCCCATTGAAATTTTGTTATTTTTTTCTTGGTCTTGACTATGAATTCGAGTTGAGTGTTCACTTTGTTAAGGTTATCTTAATATATTATGCAGTTTTTAAGACAACAGATTTTCTTGCACTTACTAAAGAAAAGGGTGGTTAAGAACATCTCTTTCGGTCTCAAAGTTTTATCGAAACGACATCTTTCGATAAAACTCTGTGTTCAAACTGCTGCATTTTAGTTGTCGGTCAAGCTGCGAAAGATTTGCACTATCTCCATCGTCAGGAGATAACTAACGGTAAAATCGTATCAGTTTAGGAGCTTGAAATTCTTTAATTCGATTCAAAACTGCTTTAGTTCCAAGACAGGTAGTCTTAAAAGAACGGTTAAAAAGAACGGCCCTACAGAGGCGATGAGGAGAAAGGTTACAAAGAGGCCGAAGTGTCTATTTGTCATTAACGGTTTTCGATACTTCTTTCCGATAAATTGACACATTAATATTTAAGTACACCAAGAGTCATAATAATAGAAGTAGAAAACACACAGGAAATTTATAAACAGATCGCACAGTGTTAGCAGAACAAAGTTCAACAGCAGTTTTAAGAGAATGGGGCTGTAAAAGGGAAGAAAGAACAGCGGAAATTGAGGTTACGTCAAAGTACCGTTCGAAGGAAAGTTGGTAGTAAAAGAACGATCTTCCAAGTGCTTACCGAATTTGGTAACAACTTGGACGCTGTCTGTACAAAATGATAAATGGGGCATCTCCGAATACAAAAGAGGAACTAACTCATAATGCAACAGTAGTATGTGATTGACCATTTTTAGATGGCAGAGGAGGAATACTAAAGTAAACAAACGCACATGTCAAGAGTAACTCAATGGAGCTAACTAACTGATTCAGTAGCACTCTGCAATTTGTAATTTATAGGACAAGCTACTTGAATATGTAACACTATGTCCAGGAGCAGCTAGAAATGAATTTGTGGTAAAATGTTGATCAGTTTGAGAGCTAATAAAAAAATCGCAATGACTTGTTTTAAGGCCCACTTTAGATTTGTAGTTTTATAAGTTTTTGCAAACATTTTGGCCCAAAATAATAATCTAAATAACAAATAATCAATTAATAAGAGTGTTTGAAACCCCTTCAACGTCAGAGTCCGGCGCATTTTTTCCCTCCAGGTAGATCTATGCTTTGCGGTCGTTCGTTCTATTCGTTCATGATTGTTCGTTGAATATTTGGCTCAGATTTTTTATTACAGAGGGCGTTGAGGCCCGTGATCGGACGCATTGCCCACAACGCTACAGCTAACAATCAGAAGCTGCGTTCTTTAATCTCATACTATTGATGGCTGTTGTTAACTCATGCTAATATGGCATTTTAGACACTAGATTATCATTTATCGTACGAATAACGACGTGTGCGCCATTGCATTGAAATGAAAACGTGTAAGTTACAATAAGAAAATCATCAAATAGCCAACGCAAGATGGCGTATGTCAGAGAGAGTTCTGGGCGAGGAATGTCACGTGACATTTGCGAACGGCTGGTTTTCGTTAATTCAATGGAGGGTGTCAAAACTCCGTTATTTTTGTAAATATCTCTCAAACGACACGAGACATGAAAAAAACATAAGGGAACAAAGTTGTAGAGAAATTTCTCCTCTACAAATTCGTTTATTCAATTTTCGCATCAGATTAACGGTTCATTTGCAATTAAAATTACACTAAAAACGGCTTTTTTGTTTGGTATTACTAACGTATTTCTTGTCCGAAATATTTGAAAAAGCGAAGTTCTGGTGTCTGGTAGCCAACAATTATGTCTGTAAAATTTGGTGCCGATCGGTTTAACGGACGACCTAAAAAGTGGTAACACGTTACAGCCAGACAGACATCGTCAAATCGCCGTTATTTTTGCAAATATCTCTGCAACGATGCAAGTCATAAAAAAGCATAATAGAGCATAGTTGTAGAGAATATTCCCCTCTACCAATTAGGTTATTCAATTTTCATGTCAGATGAACTGTTCGTTTGCAATTACAATTATATTACAAACGGCTTTTTTTGTATTACTACCGTATTTTTTGTCCGAAAATTTTGAAAAAAGGGAGGTTCTGGTCTCTGGCGGCCTACAATTATGTCTGTAAGATTTGGTGCTGATCATTTGAATGGTTCTTCTTAAAAACAGGTAACACGTTACGGACAGACAGACACAAACAGACAGACATCCCAAAATCGCTGTTATTTTTGCAAATATCTCTGAAACGATACGAGATATGAAAAAACCATAACAGAGCAAAGTTGTAGAGAATTTTCTTCTCTACAAATCAAGTTATTCAATTTTCGTGTCAGACGCATGGTTAAACCGTTATTTTCATTTAAATTTCGAGCTGCCAAAAGACGATCGCAAAGGCCCACTTTTAGTGTTATTACCGTAACCTAAAGTGGACCAAAAGGTTTGTAGCCCATCAGCTACACCAGCCATTACAGGGTTAAATGGATACAGAAGACCTATTTGGTTTAGGTGCAGAAACTGCTTACAAAATAAATATGAAAATTCACGACTGCTGGTTCTACTTAAATTAACACGACCACTCGCAGTTCACGTTCCACAGTAATGATGGAGCCAATAAATTCTTAATTTCGGAAATCCCTATTATTTCTGGGACGTGTGAAATGCCCTGTGCAGGTTAGTGCCGTTTCCGTCAGTCACTGTTCTTCAGAGCAGTTACTGCCATCTCGTCGCTCTCTTACCGCTCAGATAGTCCCACTGTACGCGCCAGTGACTTTCAGTAGCAGACGCGTGACGTCACGACGAGCACGAGAGTGCTGACCGCGGAGTGACCGCGCGGCTGCTTTCGGCGGTCCGCCCCACGAGCCGCTTTCACCCGCTATTCCGCCTATCGGCGCATCGCGGAAGTCGGGCAGCCCGTGCCTTCGCGCGCACACAGACGCACATTCGCACACACACACACACCAGTACGGCCCACTTCATACCCCGGTCAGTCTTCGGCCGCCGTCGCGCATCGATTACTCGTGAACAATGGCGTTTAATAAGAGCCGCACGCTGGACTCCTGCACGCACAAAGCCCACGGCCGCGCCGCGCTCTCCCGTCAGCGGGGCGTGCACGGCGGCGACGTGTTTCCGCACAATTCGCGGGACACGTAATTAACTCGCCGTCCGCAACGCGCGGCCTCCGGCCTCCACATTTCAACTGGCCCGTGCGGTCCTTGCTTTTCTGTTTTATTTCTTTTCCTCCTCTTCGGCGTGCGAGTTGCTGGAACAGTAGGGCCGCGCGGAAGCACTAAAATTCGGTTAATTAGCAATTTCCATTCCCTGCCCTGTAGGCTGGAGGGAGAGGAGGAAGTTGGGGAGGTCTGCATGTGGATGGTGGGGGCAAGCAGCAGGCAGATATTTCCCTTCATGCGTGCTACGCCGTGTCTGGGTGACGTGTACTTCTTGTGCCTCAAGTTAATTTAGATGCAGTGTTTCTTTTGTGTCTCGGTTCCGCCGGTTGTCCTGGGTGTCGGTGGCCGAGTACAGAGAGACCGACACAGTAATATAGGACGCACGCGTGTGCAGGTGCAGAGTCCGAGGTGACCAGCCAGTGGGACAGCAGAAACAAGAAACACTGAGCTAGATTAGAACAAGATGTATATTTCGTAGAAATAATATAATATGTAACTTGGAGAGCAGCAGACTAGTAGAATGTTGATACATAGTTTAGATAGAGGCCTGACTACTGATGACAGACTTTCCTAGTGCCTGTCTTAATCCCACGGGAACGATGCAGTTCAGTAGTGGCCACGAGCTGGGTTGCAGCAGAGGGCGCTCGTGGCCGACGTCGTAAGAACGCCGCGCCGTGCGTGCTTGGCGGCGCGCGGCGAAAGTACGTGGCGCGCACTTCAGACTTGTGCGACACCACAGTTTCAAAGTAGCATACAGCAGATTTGTAGAGTAGCTGACATAGGTTTGTACGGAAGTACAAGAAATAAGGATGGCCCTAGACGGTGGCACTAGATCCTGTAACGCACCGCGTTCTATTAATGGGTGGTACCAGACGATGGTTCTAAGTGCCACAAACTGAATGTTATGTTGCTTTAGGCTTTCCCGACGGATTTCATCCAAATATGGTTCTCGGGCGAGACGTCGGATATTATTGTCAAAACTGCATAATATTTCGTCAGCACACCTGGCTGACATCTTCAGGTGCGATGGACACCCTGCTGGGCCGTTTATTTATTTATTTGTTGGAACAGGGTGAAAAAAGGGAGGTGCGATTTAGACCTCTAGAACTATGTAGGAGGATACATTTACACATAAAAGTTCGGGGCGGACGTCTAAGAGCCACAGGGGCCCGTACGGCCCCCCGGAAGGTGTCGTGGGAGGTGGTGAAACCCAACTATTGCGTAGGATCAACGCTGACACGTCGTCTTGCTGGAACCGGGGCGTGAACGACTACTGCCATTTCTCTTCCGCACCGCCTCGACCTGCGCCACCACGCCTAAAACGTGGAGACATTCCAAAGGGGTGAGTAAGGGGAGGAAGTTGACTGGGTCTAGGTCATCATGTGGAAGGTATTTCAGGAGAGGTCGAAGAATATTAAGATCAAGTGGTTGGTGTGGGAGAGGTGGTTGTTCCGAAGGTTTAGGAAATGGATACTGACCAAGAGGTAATGGATCTTGTTTGCTCATACTCTTGAGGAGCTTCGCTAATTTGCGGACGCCATACTTGTTCGCCACCATGTGCTTGAAGTCTATCCGGACGTCTTTATCGTCCTCATCTTGTGGGGACGAGACTTGTGGTGGCGTAGGATCGACGGTAACCGTGACCTCCATTGCCTCCAAATGTTCAAATGCCTGTAAATCTATCGGACCAAACTGCGTGGTCATCAGTCCGTAGCTTACAAACTACTTAAACCTAGGTAAACTAACCTACGGACAAACAAACACACCCATGTCCCAGGGTGAACTCGAACCTCCACGACGAGCAACCGCGCGCTCCGCAGCAAGGTGCTTTAGACCGCTCGGCTACTCCACCACGGCCCATTGCCTCCGGCGCTTCCGCCAGGACCGGGTGTGCAGCCGTTTGCGTCGCAGCGTGAAGTACTGGTTGCCGTGGATTTGAGGGCTTCCAGCTCCGACTTGAGGAGCTGGGCCTCCCGGCGCAGCAAGTCCACTTCTTGGCACATCGCTCGTCGTTCTGCTCAAATGTTCAAAATGTTCAAATGTTTGTTAAGCTTATGGGACTTAAGTACGGGGTCATCAGTCCCTAAACTAACAAACTACTTATCAACTACCTTATTCTAAGGACGACACAAATATCCATGCCCGAGGGGGGGGTTCGAACCCCGACCGTAGTGGCCGTGCAGACCGTGACTGAAGCGCCTCAGTCTCCTCGGCCACGGCGGCCGGCCGTCGTTCTGACTCCAAGGCAGCACGTAGGGCGGCAGCGGCCTGGTCGGTTGTGACACTCTGCGCCTCCGTGTGTGCCGGATGTGCCGCCGAACCAGGGTTCAGGTCTACACGGCCAGACCTGGGCGGGCGAGGACGTTGCTTCCGCGTCGTGGTAGCTAGACTTCAACCAGTTATGTAGCTGCAGCGGCGGTTGTACGCAGCATGGGTGCCACCGCAGTTCACACATTTGGAAGCACCGCCTTTGGGCTTGTCACGAGCCTTCGTGTCATGCGCCTTTGCGCATTTTAAACATGCAACCTGGTTGCGACAGTGCTTCGCCACGTGGCCAAGTTGTTGCCATTTGAAGCACTGGACGGGCCGAGTGTTCGGTTTCCGCTCCGCGCTGCCAGCCACTACGCCGAACGACGACAACCAAGTGTCGTAGTGCGGCCGCGATGTGGTGGTACGTGTTCACTTGCGAGCCTCGGTTTCATCGTGTCGGCATCCTGCGAGCGTGGCGACGGCAGCCATCAGCGGACTCGTGCTGGGCCGTGACCGACGAATTCCTATTTAGACCAAAGAAGAGAATGCACATGCGTGAACACTCCAAAAACGGTGGCCAATAGCGCACAAGGAATGATTTTGGAAAGTTTTGTTTAAGACAAACAGTTGCGATAGTTCTTTATTTTTATTTGATTTTTTTATTGGACGGTTTAAAAGCTTCTTATTAATTTTAAATTAATTTATTGTTCTATATCTGATAGTAATAATGCTGTAGATTTTTCGTACTGCATATAAACGAAAGAGCCAAATACGCCACCTGTTGGACGTGACGTAAACATTTCGGCATTCTGGCAGTACTGTCCGAAAGCTACTGTAAGCGCCGCCGCCGACTGCCCCGTCGCCCACTGTTGGTAGCCGCATACTGTGTGTCCATGCTGGCCTGTGTCCCTCTCGCCATGGTCAACCGATAAAACTATGTCGTTACCGACGCCTCTTCATCTGCACACGCAGTCGATCTCTCCGGTGGTTTTCGTGATGTTAAAAGATTCAGTGCAGCAGCGCAAGCTGTGCAGAGTTGGTGGCCGCTATCCCTGTCGAGCAGATTTGAAGAGCTGCGAATTTTCACCGCCTCTTTAATAACACTGTCCCAGTACGAGCACGTCGACGGAATAATTTTGGTGTTTTCGTAATCCATACTGTGCCCTGTACGGAGGCAGTGTTCAGCCTCTGCAGATTTCTCTGGCTGATCCAGACGCGTGTGTCGCCGATGTTCAACGGATCTGTCCTACACGGTGCGACACGTTTGTCCGATATAGGATTTCTCGCAGCTACAGGGAATCTTGTAGACACCGGGCCTTCTCAGACCAAGATCGTCCTTTACAGATCCTAGAAAAGCTCTTAGTTCCGTTGGCGGGCGGAAGACACATTTAACATTCTGGTTCTTCAGTAATCTTCCTATTGGCCCACTTTAGGTTACGGTAGTAACACTAAAAGTGGGCCTTTGCGATCGTCTTTTGACAGCTCGAAATATAAAAGAAAATAACGGCTTAACCATTCATCTGACTCGAAAATTGAATAATCGACTACAACTTTGCTCACTTATGTTTTTTTCATATCTCGTATCGTTTCAGAGATATTTGCAAAAATAACGGCGATTTTGGGACGTCTGCCTGTCTGTCCGTACCGTGTTCCCTGTTTTCAAGACGAACCGTTCAACCGATCAGCACCAAATTTTACAGACATAATTGTAGGCCGCCAGAGACCAGAACCTTCCTTTTTCAAATTTTTCGGAAAAAAATACGGTAGTAATACCAAAAAAGCCGTTTGTAATGTAATTTTAATTGCAAATAAACCGTTCATCTAACACGAAAATTGAATAAACGAATTTGTAGAGGAGAAAATTCTCTATAACTTTGTTCCCTTACGTTTTTTTTCTTCATATCTCGTATCGTTTGAGAGATATTTGCAAAAATAACGGAGTTTTGACACCCTCCTTTGAATTAATGAAAACCAGCCGTTCGCAGATGTCACGTGACATTCCTCGCCGAGAACTCTTTGTGGCATATGCCATCTTGCGTTGCGTATTTGATGATTTTCTTATTGTAACTTACACGTTGTCATTTCTAAGCAATGGCGCACTAAAGAATTACCAAAAACACGTCGTTATTCGTACGATAAACGATAATCCAGATTATAGAAATACCATATTAGCACCAGTTAACAACGACTATGAATAGTAAGAGATTAAAGAACTCAATTTCTAAGTGTTAGCTTTAGCGTAGTGGGCAATGCGCTGGACTATGACGCTGAAGGTTAGTGGTTCGGAACCCGCCACTATCTGAAATCTTTTTTTCCCTACAAGGGTTTCTGACATTCTTATTAATTAATTTTTTATTATTTAGATTATTATTTTGGTCCAAAATTATAAAACTACATATTTAAAGTGGGCCGTAAAACACGTCAGTACGATTGGTGTTTTTTTTTTTTTTTTTTTTTTTGAATAACATCGCCGACATATGGCAAGATGACCATTTCATTTTGGTCTTCGGTTTCTTCCTGCTCCTCACTCTTACATGCGCCGGATGTAAGGCACGGCGAATCTCCCGTTCAGAGCAACCGTTCTTTAAGAAAACGGTACGGAGGTGGCGTAACTTATGTTGGTACACCTCCTTACGTTGGCAGTAAACGCCAAAGTTATACACGTAACTTGTTATATTATCTGTTGTTCCCGCGCTCGGCTGTAGCTGCGATGTCGGACAGTACTTCTGAGTTGTCTGTGGAAGTGTAAAGAAGCAGGTCTATTTTGTGAATCTGTCCGCAGTGGCGGCAGGTACTGATTATAAAAGGGGTAACTTATGTAGTGAGTCAGGCATCTCTCACATTATGCCATTGTGAAAAGAAGTCACCACAAGGTAGTGATACTGTATTTATATGTATGCAGTTTGTTGCAAAGATGATTGCACAATCACGACTTGTAGTTTCACTGCTATTTGATCTTTCTTGAACGAAGCTTTTTATTAGAAGTCTATGGCTCTCCTTTCAGTAGTTAATACCTACACCCTCGTAGTTTTAATATTCATGCTACAGGAGTAATGATTTTTGAAGTGTGATGTTATTTATAAAAAAGTGTCAGACAGATAATCGTCACAGCAGTGTCCTTTCTGTGAAAGAAAATATAACGGTGCGTTGAGTAGGAAAGAAAGGCGCTGAAAGATATCAGAACAGTGTAAATTTGCTTACTGTAATTCATTTGCACCAGAGTGCTTTGCTATCTTCCTTATTCTCATGATATTCAGATTAAGCAGTATTATCAAATGATGGTCCATTATTAATTCAGATCCTGTGACGTAATAAGGAGCTGTGACGATTACATTTAATGAACTTGTGTATTTAACATATCTATACAGTACTTTTAATGCATGTACATATTACATTGCTTTACCTTGACAATATGTAAGCACATATATTTTACGTCGTCAGAATACTTTGATAACAGCAGCAGTATATTCATTTTAAAAAGTTTCAAATTTATAAAATTTCATAGTGTTCCCAACTCATGGTACGCGGCTTACTACTGTTATACGGGCAGTGTGACACTGAGCGAAGTCCGAAGAGCGGGAACCGAAGTGGAAGGAAGGTAACATCGTTTAACGCCCTGTCTACAAACTGCTTAATTTAAATGTAGCATACGCACAGATTTTATTATTATTATTATTTTCTGGGTAATAGATTGAAGTGCAATAAAGCGGCACAGGTAGGTGAAATTAAGTCGGAACTCATGAAATACAGTAGAATCGACGGTAACCGTGACCTCCATTGCCTCCAAATGTTCAAATGCCTGTAAATCTATCGGACCAAACTGCGTGGTCATCAGTCCGTAGCTTACAAACTACTTAAACCTAGGTAAACTAACCTACGGACAAACAAACACACCCATGTCCCAGGGTGAACTCGAACCTCCACGACGAGCAACCGCGCGCTCCGCAGCAAGGTGCTTTAGACCGCTCGGCTACTCCACCACGGCCCATTGCCTCCGGCGCTTCCGCCAGGACCGGGTGTGCAGCCGTTTGCGTCGCAGCGTGAAGTACTGGTTGCCGTGGATTTGAGGGTTTCCAGCTCCTACTTGAGGAGCTGGGCCTCCCGGCGCAGCAAGTCCACTTCTTGGCACATCGCTCATCGTTCTGCTCAAATGTTCAAAATGTTCAAATGATTGTTAAGCTTATGGGACAGGTCTCAAATTGTTTCACAGGATAATTGAAATGGCGTGGGAATTGCGACAGGTTCCGTCTGAATGGACGAAAGCAGCAATCACACCAATTTTCAAGCTTGGATACAGGAAAATTTGCATTAATTACAGAGGCATCTGTTTAATTAACGTTGTGGACATCATATTCTCAGGTATTGTTCAAAGGAGAGTTGGAGTATTAGTTGAAGACTAGTTGCATGAAAATCGGTGTTGGTTTAGGCCTTATGATGGGAACTACCATAAGGATTGGAATTAGTGGAAGGTTCATATTTTTTATTCAGAGTTCATTTCGTAAAAGTTTTCTGAGCCTGGTTTGGGGTTAAAGATAGTTGAAATTACGTAAAAATTATTTCACTGATAGGGATTACTAAATAAATGCTAGAATTAGTTTGGATGTTTTAAAAATTTTGAAAGATATTTTGAGTAGATGTTGACGGCAATTACAATATATAAAAAGACGGACTTTACCTCACTATCATTCCTTTAACAGATCAACTGTGTTGTAGCTGTAATAAACTGCATCGTAAATCGCCGTCATGAAATGGTTTTGGACTGGTTACGTTATCTGTTTCGTGCGTTAAATTTTAGTTCATTGTCCAATCGTAAGTTACGGTGAAAATCTCAAACTAAGAATTACCGGACTTCAGGAATTTGATATGACAAAGAAGGAAAAAAAAAAAAACGTGATTACATATTCTAAAATGCTCATTAACTTTGAATGGGAATGATTTTGTTTGGGAGTTAATAAATTTAGCAACAGTATGAATGTATGAATGTTCATCAGCCGTAATGGCGTCCAAAACACATTGCACAACTTAACCTGGCTGAATTACTTTGCCAGTTGTCAATTACGCAGACTGAAATGGAAAAAATGCTCGCTATATTAAGTTTGGGCAATAATTCTTTACGGTTTATAGGAACAGACAGATGAAGTGTAACGCTGTTGTTTCTCTCATGTCCAGAAATAAAAGGGAATACCATCAGGGTCCAGATATAGTTGAGAGGGAGGAAAACGCTTTGGGATAAAATATATCTTCGGTTACATTTCTTAAATTGTGTCGTTTGAGCCTCTTAGAAGCTATCTGGACGAGATCCTGAGTTTACGGCAGATAATGGAGAAGTGGTAGGAGTGGAATAGGGAATTGAAATCCATGTATTATAGATCTAGAAAAGACTTATGGCTATGTTCCTAGGAAGAAGTTAAAAGATTATGGAATGGGAGACAAAATTCTACAGGCAATTAAAGGTCTTTACATAGATTGTCGACAGCAGTTAGAGTTATCGGTAAATTTTCATGGTTCAGAAGAGTTTCAGGGGTAAGACAAGGCTGTTACCTGTCACCACTGTTGTTATTACTATTTATGGATCGTATGTTGTAAACAATAGACTGGCAGAGTGAGATTAAAATAGGTGAAAACAAAATAAGCAGTGTCATATATGTGGACGACTTAGTTGTGATGGTAGATTCAATTGTAACGTTGCAATCAAATATTTCAGAGCTGTATCAGAGGTTTAAGGTTTGTGGTATGCAGATCAGCATCTCCAAAACAAAAGTAATTTTTGCTGGAAAGAGTGGTCTACTGTTTGTCGGATCTCTAGAACCGTTCTGAAGCGAATGCCACGAAGTGGTTCCTTCATCTTCGGAATCAAATTAAAGTCACAAGGACTTAAGCTTTGCGATAGAAGCGACAACACTTTCTGTGGATCGCACCCATCATTCTGCACGACAATGGGCAGGCAGAAACAGCGCAAGCTGTGGCTGCTCTGTTCGGTCGATGGGACTGGGAAGTACTGTACCACCCAGCATGCTCCTCAGATGTAAGTCCTCAAAAAAACCGTGGCATTCGCTTCAGAACTGTTCCAGAGATTCGACAGGCAGCAGACCGCTCCATTCGCACCATCAATAGAACAAGCTTTGCTAAAAGTATACTGTGCACTCCACATCGATGGAAACATGTTCTAGCCGGCCGCGGTGGCAGAGCGGACTGAGGCGCTTCAGTCACGGTCTGCACGGCTACTACGGTCGGGGGTTCGAATCCCCCCTCGGGCATGGATATTTGTGCCTTCCTTAGTTGCAGGTAGTTCATAAGTAGTTTGTAAGTTTAGGGACTGATGACCCCGTAGTTAAGTCCCTTAAGCTTAAAAAACGTGTTCTACACAACTACTTTGAAGGACAGTAAGAGGTGCAAACATGTGAAGCTTTTGTATCGCTTGTGAATATGGAACGACCGAATATTCGGTTTCGGTTACGGACAGTTTCGGTCAAATATTGGTTTCAGCCGAATCTTATGCCGTCGTCTCACTGGACTTGGAAAAGCACGTGGAGGAGGACGTGGTGCCGTTGCAGCGTCGAATTCCACGTTCCACTGCCCTGTGAAGCGTGGAATGAAGGATCCAGCATGTCAGATTTTTGCTGCGTGTAGTGGAAGGTGGCCAATGAAAAGCGACCTGGTTTTCACGTGACAAGCAGAACTTTTGATCCGCCATATTCCAAACGGAACTCCGTATTTCGTGCCTTCTTTCGTTTTAGCATACGATGTATAAATATAATCTTTTTAAAGCGCCAGGAAATTGAAGAACTTTTGAAAACGCATCATTTTAGGTATGATTTGTCACAATAAATTACCGGTAACTATATACTCATAGCTTTAAAGGATATCGTATTTAACGTTAGTCAGTGTTATGATTTGTATATTGTGAAAGAATATCTTTCCCATGCTACGGTTCAACACCATTCTATCAAAGGAGCGTTCTTATTATACTTTGTCACAGATAAATAAGATATTGCAACATTTTTAGGTGCATTGTACAGCGCTCTCACTGCTGAAGAGAAATAGCTTAGTTGGTAGCGCGGTGAGCTCTGGAGCAGTAACTCGGGTACGCGACCACGTACTTCTAAAATATTTTAATTTTTTCCTCTTTTGTTTCCTTAATGCTTCTAGTTCTTTCTTATTAATTTAAGTGTAATATCCGATATCCGCTGTTATTTCTTTTTAAGACGACAGATTAGCGTGGTGGTTAGCGTTACGAGCTGTGTAGGAAAAGAGATTTAATAACAGGTTTGTATCTACACTCTCGCAAATATTTAATTAACGATTTGGTTTAATTACGGTTTATGTAATTTATTTGTTAATTTAATACAATTATAATAACCAGTTTTCGACGTTATTTACTACAAACATGAACGAACTCTGTCCACGAGAGAACTTGTTGAGTATTTTGTGCAGGAGCACAGGTACCAATAAATTTCGAGACAGTACCTCAAGTCATTCGGTTTTCGCCACTGCGTTTGAATTCTGTTGCAGTTCAGTACATTGCTGGAGTAGTTCAGTTTCACAGTGCAGATAGAGTGTGGTTATGGAAGGAGATGAAGAAGCAAAAGTGTTTACGTACAATACTAAAAGTAAAACTTATCACAACGAACATTGTATAACTGAGGCAATGTGCCGCGTGTATGAACAAGTAGTCTGTATCAGGCAGAACTTATTATCTTCGAAGGAATGCCAAAGTAAACATTTGGATATGCAGAATATGTACATCGTGAAAAATAGCAATATAAGAGAGCAAGACAAGTGGAGCTGGCGCAGATGAAGGATTTCACCGTTTACAGTTTTTTAATGATATTTTGCCAAAACTGATTTCGTCGTACATTTTGTTATCATTATCAAACGCATTCAGTTACTGCACTGTCTTTGCGTTTCTTGAAGAAAAAAATTACAATTTCTGGAAGATTATTGCATGCGACGTCCAAGCATAAGAAAGCCATAGTATTCAGTTTTATTTCCGGCGTTCGCTAACAAATACCGTGTAATTTTACGCAGATCCATCTTTGTAAACACAATGATCTACGCGCCAGCCCGCAACGGGCGCTGGAGAGCGCTGCGGTCGCAAATCACGATGAGCAGCACGTTGTGTTCCGTGGGATGTAGCGGGTCGTTTCATAGCGTGCTGTAGGTAGACCAGGTAGACAGCACGTCTGGCCTGCGCCACGTTGGGACAACACGTCCCGTGTGAGGACGGCTTTAGGCTTGACCGAAATTAGCTTTCTGGAAATTATTGATGAAGTACGGTCGGGTTCTGGATGGATTCAGTGAACAATATCGCTTTACTTCGGTTGACGGTCCGTCGTTTGACTGCTAAGAGTCTCTCCTCCTTCGTAAAAATTCTCAGTATTTTGTTGTTACGCACAATATAAGGCAATCGTACTTTATAGTGATATAATATGTTAGTAACTAACTTTATCAGTATTGTACATAATGGAACGGGTTATCTTATTGTTTGCTGTAGAGTTTTATTAATGGTTTTCGTCAAAAGCGAGGAGCATTCTTTAATAACTAATCAGGGTTTCAGAAACACTGATCATGTGGTACACACTTTTTTTTCCTGCTCAGTTTGCGTAAATTTATACTGACAACAAAATACTGTTATCAGAAACTATGACTTTAGTTTTCGAAATACTTTCTGCAGCACTGATTGAAGCTGCTATGTATTCAGGAATGCCATTAATGAGATGTGTAAAGTTGCTTGTCGATTGGAAAAAAACTGAAGTGAAGATGGCAACATAAAGCTAGCGCTCTCAAGAACAAGGCTTCTAATGGAAGCGAACAATAGTTTACTTCCTGCGTATTTTGTATTGTGGTAGTAATGTTGAGGCTCTGACATTTCGTAGTATCTATTGGCATGTTTGTTGTGTACCTAAAGACTATCCTCCTACAAGAAGGTATGCAGCACTGTCTAGTTAATTTGAGGTGAACGGGACCGGGACAACATTGAACTATCAAACATTACGTGTAAAAAGGAAGAAAATCGACCTTTACACACGTGTAAAAAATAAGACCTTTCTTAACAGAAAATCGACTATGAAAGAATACACGTGTGAAAAATATGACCTTTCTTAAAACAAAGGTTTAAATTGGCAGCCTAAAGGTTTTAAAGTCTTTTCTCTATTTACTTCTCGTTGTAATGGTGTAGTGCCTTTTTATGTGGAGGTAGAATGTACCCGCAGTTGTTATTTTGTTCTATGACACTCTTGTTATTTTATTCTATGACACTCGTGTATGTGATAAACTCGTAATTCCGAGACTCGAAATATCGAGAGTCCACCGTATCGACTTCAGTTTACTTACTGTCTAACTTCCATTAGTTTTTCTTTTTTAGGTAGAAACCAGGAGAAAAGGATACAATTTGGAAGTACTTTAATAAATGTAACATCATTTGTCCAGACCTGTTGGCCTTCCATATCTTCTACGACCTGCTGATTAGACTTACACACACTCAAAAAGACTTCGTATAAGGAGGGGATCTTGAAAAATGTGGAAAAACTCGTGATTTGTGGTGTAACGTAAATATACAGAAATTTTAACGTAATTACGCAAGTTTCGGGTACTTTTCGATTTCAACCGAAACTAGACGAGGACCCGAATATTCGGTTACGGTTTCGGTTTCGGCCACAAATCATGTTCCGTTCGAACTCTAGTTGTGACTAAATAGTTGTCTACCCTCGTATTTAGATATCCTCCACTCACTTGTTGATGAAAATGTTACATGTAGTGAATCTAATAGTTTCTTTGACTGGGACATCCCTACTGCATTCCACTGCAATATATTTAAGGTGTTCACATTTTTTCTCCTCAATGTAGCCCCCTCCCGGACATCCGATTGGGGGACTGTTTTACAGCCGGCCACGGTGGCCGAGGTGACTGAGGCGCTCCAGTCACGGTCAGCACGGCCACTACGGTCGGGGGTTCGAATCCCCCCTCGGGCATGGATATTTGTGCCGTCCTAGTTCGTAAGTAGTTCATAAGTAGTTTGTAAGTTTAGGGACTGATGACCCCGTAGTTAAGTCCAATAAGCTTAACAAACATATATATATATATATATATATATATATATATATATATATATATATATATATAGATGGATCCTTGATTGAAGCAAACGGTATCGCTGGTGCTGGAGTTTACAGTGACATATTTTGATTTTACAAAGCTTTAGGACAGTATTACTCTCATTTTCATGGAGAGTTGGCGGCATTAAAGTAGGCACTAAAACAATTTTTGTCCGTTTCCAAAGGTCACAAAAAGGTTGTTATATTGTGTGATTCAACTTCTGCACTACAGGCAATTGCATCCTTCCAAACACCTCTAAGTGCTTGAATAAATCAAATAAAATCCTCTATTGCCTGAGTCACCAAAGCTGGAACTGAAATAGTTTTTCAACGGATACCAGCACATACAGGTATACATGGGAATGAAATGACAGACATTGTAGCCAAAATTGCCCAAAATTATCATTCATTTCCATTAAAAGACTCATCAACAACAGTTTCAAGAAGAAGTTTTATGACCACTTGACAACAAAAGGGCAAGGAGAAACATGGCTTCTACTGTTAGAAGAGAAGAACGCACTTCCCAAACACCCACGAAGGGAAACTGTGGCAGCATTTCGAAGAATTACTGGCCACGACTACCTTGCGGAATACCTGCACAGGATTGGAATCTTACCCTCACCGAAGTGTGTTATATGTGAAAGAGAAGTCACCGTTATGAATTGGGAGCATCTAAGAAACTGTGACAGACTGCAATATTGTGACAGGATGTCAGATGATCAATTGTATTGCGAAGTTAGAAGACTAATGACTACGTATCAAATGTCTGAGTATTAAATAAATAAATAGTGAACTAGTAGTACATTTAACAAAAAATTCAACCGTATGTGATAAAGTTACACATCAAAATCGCAGTAGTGAGGCATATGTTGCAAGTAACACTATATATGCTGCTACACGCCCACTTTGTCCGCCGAATGACGCTTTTCGTACATGGTGACAGTGCTGCTTACAATTTCACCTTCACGTTGGCTATTGCCAGGCTCAGCAGAGAGATTTCAGTAAGATCCTTCAGCAGCCCGTCTTTTAAAATTGCACTGTGGCGTGGCAATGCAGACAACACTATCGCCATGTATAACAGGCTTCATAAAACAGACGAAGCGCGCGTGCAGCGGTATATAGTGTTACTTGCAACTTATCGCTGAACACAGATTTCCGCAATTCCTTCAGCACAGAAGAGGAAGGTAGTACTCCAGAATTAGAATCAATAATAGTTGCCCATCATGCATAATTTAGAAGTAGATATCCCTAGAATATTAAAGCTACTTAAATCACTTAACAAAAGTAAGATTCCCTATCCCGATTGTATAACATTTTGCTTTCTTTTAGAGTATTCAGATGCAATAGCCCCATACCTAGCTATTATATACAACCGCTCGCTCAGCGAAAGATCCGTACCTAGACACTAAAAATTTGCACATCTCACGCCTATAGTCAACAAAAGCAATTACTCCGCAAAATTACAGACCCATATCAATGACGTCGGTTTGCAGCAGGATTTTAGAACATATACTTTCCTCAAACATTACGAAATACCTTGAAGAGGACGACCTATTGACGCATAGTCAACACAGATTCAGAAAGTACCGTTCTTGTAAAACACAGATAGCTATTTACTCACGTGGTGTAATGGGTGCTATCAACAAGGGATATCAAATCGATCCGGAGTGCTTTTCACACAGTAACTTACAAGTGGCTTGTAATCAAATTGCGTGCTTATGGTACATCGCCACAGTTGTACGATTTGATTCGTGATATCCTGTCATCGACTACAACAGATGTGCTATCTGGTGTTTCCCAGTGAAGTGTTAAAGGGACCCTACTGATCCTTATCTTTACTAAACGATTTAGGAGACAATGTGAGCAACTGTCTCACACTGTTCGAGAATGATGCTATCATTTATCGGTTAGTAAAGTCACCAGAAGATCAAAAGCAACTGCAAAATGATTTAGGTATTTTGCAGGGTGTAAAAATTGGCAATCGACCCGAGATAATACAGAGTGTAAAGTAATCCATATGAGCACAATGAGACATCCAATAAACTTCATTTACTCGATAAAGCAATCAAATCTCCGAGTATAGGCCGTAAATTCAATTAAATACTTAGGAATTACAATTACGAAATTTTAAATGGAAGGAACACATAGGAAATATCGTAGGGAAGGCGAACCAAAGGCTACGTTTCGTTGGTAGAACACTTCGAAGATGCAACAGTTCTACTAAAGAAACTGCCTACACCACACATGTGCGTCCTATTTTGGAGTATTTCTGCGCATTGTGGGATCCCTACCAAGTGGCACTGACGGACGATTCAGAGAAAGTTCCGAAGCTCGTTCTGTGTTATTACGATGTGAGGGAGAGAGTGTCACGGAAATGATGCACGAGTTGGGGTGGAAATTATTAAAAGAAAGTCGTAATTTGTTGCGGCTTGATTTATTTGTGAAATTTCTTCCAGCAACTTTCTCTTCAGAGCGCTATCATATTTTGTTAGTACCCACCTACACGGAAATAAGAGAGATCGATAACTGAAAGATTTACGTGACATTTTTAACGCGCGCTTACAAGAGAACTGAACTTCAATGTGAGTTGTGGAGCATTTATGTAGATGTAGATATTTGAGTACTGCGATTTCGAGAGGTAACTGTATGACATTTGGTTGAATTGTTGTTGAATATATTATTAAATTATGCTACACATACAATTTATATCGTTTGCAAATTTATGAGGAGAAGGGAGGATACCGCAGTTGCGAAGAACAGTAGAAACTGCCTAGAAAGCAGGAGACCCGGGTTCGAATCCCGGCTGGGTACTCATTTTTAAATTTACTCATTCGCAGTTAATGTCGTATGAATAGCTAATAACTGCAGGATCAAAAGTGGCGTGGATATTTGCCGATGACGGCCAATGATCCTACCTTCAGTGTGGAGGCATTCCTAGCCCCTTACTCTAACGGGAATTAGTACAAAGTGACTACGATTTTGAGTTCTAGTGGGCAGGGTAAAATTGCGAATTTGTATCTGACTTGAGTAATTCCTTGCAGGTGTGATGATCGCTGTGTCCTCAGGGGTGTAGGGGTGAGCGCAACTGCCTGGAAGCAGGAGACCCGGCGTCGAATCCCGGCTGCTACACATTTTCAACTTGCAGTTAATGTCATACATTCCGTGACATTGAAATAATATTTCAACGTTTTTGTCATATATTCTACTGTTTCGACGATGTGTGCTCAGAGAGAGAAATGCGGTTGCTTCGAGATGGTTTTCTCCATCGTAACGGCCGTGTGGGTAGATATAAAAAAAAAAAATTGTTTCGTATTCGACCAAGACTACAACGTATTCGAGGTGTTTTGGAATCGGCGAGTGGCAGTTGAGTGTTGTGTGTTGGTAAGAAGCAAGGGAATTAAATTATTCTTTCATTTCCCGTGCACATCTGAGATTATTACAGGCCTTTGCTCAGATTTTTTACTACTGGAGGGGAAGAAAGCAACGACGGATTTTGTAAGGAATTTTTAATTCGTGTGGAATGTTCTGGATGACTGCAGGAAACCGATATCTGGATGGCGACCCGGGATTTGAATCCAATTCTCACAAATGTGCTCAGTGCCCGTCGAGATTACTGTGCTCTGAGTTTCCTCATGTCTGGCTAATAACAGAATTTATTTTCGTGCCGGTTTATAGTACTGCTATCGAGATACTGGCGTTTCGGAATGTACAATAATTTTTTTTACGTACAACAAAGAAAGAAAATTTCTACTGAATATTGGCTACAGGTCTCACAGATAAAATTCCAGAATATATGGAATTACGCACTGCTACATTTCACTTCTGACACCCTGCGTATTGTTTTGATACCTCTATGCAAACTTTATGGGCGTCTATTTTTGCTTGTTTAAGATACTCCTCGTTTTCGACAGGGATCAATTGAACACCCCTCACTCGGCCCTATACCTATTATTTACTCTACGATCTTTTTAATACCATATTACGACTTAAGTTTTCTTCTTCCTTACCACTCTGTTTCTTACAGTCTTTCTTTCGATGACTCTTCTTGCAAGGAAAACTCCATCCACCCCTCCCTCCTATTCCCTCCCCTGCCGGCCGCGGTGGCCGAGGGGACTAAGGCGCTCCAGTCACGGTCTGCACGGGCACTACGGTCGGGGGTTCGAATCCCCCCTCGGGCATGGATATTTGTGCCGTCCTAGTTCGTAAGTAGTTCATAAGTAGTTTGTAAGTTTAGGGACTGATGACCCCGTAGTTAAGTCTCATAGACTATACAAACATTTGAACATTTGATTTTATTCCCTCCCCCTCCCCCCCCCCCCTGGATTCAGGCCGGTGGAGATAAAAGACTGAACAAGCATGAAACCAAAAAGCTGTACTGAACAGTAAAAAAAAAAAAAAACTTTCGAGGCTCAACATATGCAATGTAGGGCCTATTGGAATAGAGATCCGTGTTCAATTTTCCTGGTGTTAAATTTTTTTCTCAAAATTATGTATTGTTCGCCGCATTCATTTTTGTGTTTGTGACTTTGTGTGACGTCCTTTCACATAGCTATGTGTAACGGAAAGATCTAGCACATATTTTTGGAAACGTTTTGTTTATTTGGGGATGACAGCGCCCTTATGATAATTTTCAATATAAAATATAGTCTGGAGCGCAAGATCAGTTATCGATTTCCAACTAGTTTCAACCCAATGTTGGGCCATCTTCACGTTGTTCCAAGATGGTGTGGAGAAACACTCAGAAGATGGCCCAACATTGGGTTGAAACTGGTTGGAAATCGATAAATGATCTTGCGCTCCAGACTTTTTTATATTTAAATATATTGAATTCCTTTGTCATAACATAACTCACAAGCCGTACTCCGCGAGAATGGGCGCGCGGTCTGAGGCTCCATGTCACGGATAACGCGGCCGCTCCCACCGGATGTTCGAGTCGCATAATTACGTTACTTTAAGGGCCGGTTTGTCAGTGTCTCGTTAAGTTCCAGTTAAGATTTTAACTTGTCGTTAGCGGAGAATTGCGCTTGTCGATGTTTCGTTATGAGTTAACCTGACGTTATATGACCTCAAACTGGCCGTTAACGAGTAGAATTCTGCTCGTTACACGGTTAACGACCGGTTAAGTGAGAATGTGTATGAAATTAGCAGGATTACAAAACGCTAAAATACCGCAATATATTACGTGATCAAGACAGATTTATCGAACAAAATCACAGAAGCACTACATGTATGAAAAACTTGTATGGAAAGCACCTTTACTGGAAAATTTTATCGTTATATTAATCGCCCCATCCATGTCAGTGGCGATGAGTTTGATGTATTGCAGATACATAACATAACCCTAAATTATTGTTACGATATCAAAATACAAGCTTACGGGTAACGACTAGTTAAGTGAGAATCGGTATGATGAAAATGGCTGGAATATGAGATTTGGTTGACAATGAAGAAGATGTCAATATTTTAGACGATCTAGAGGTTATTGCCACAATAAGCCGTCCTAGCTGTATCATTTTGAATGCTCGGATGATGCAAAATTTGTTACGCGATTTCGTCTTCAAAATGTTGTTCAAATGTTTGTTAAGCTTAAGGGACTTAACTACGGGGTCATCAGTCCCTAAACTTACAAACTACTTATGAACTACCTACAACAAAGGGCGGCACAAATATCCATGCCCGAGGGGGGATTCGAACCCCCGACCGTAGTGGCCGTGCAGACCGTGACTGAAGCGCCTCAGTCCCCTCGGCCACCGCGGCCGGCGTCTTCAAAAGGCCAGTGTGTAAACACTGCATGAAAAACACGACCACCCGAAGATAGGTATATATTTTATAAGTTATCTGTCGTAATAAAAAAACAGAATACATTATTTATGTCTGCAAGCTTACTAATTATTATTACATGACCAATTACTCAAGTATAATTATGCACAATTAATCGTCGGTCAAGTGTTAAAAAAATCCAAGCAGGATTTGAACTCGGGTCGTCTGTGGGACAGTCGAGCGCCTTGCTAATTACACGACGCTGACTCACGTACCGCTGGTGGCTTGGCACAGGTATAGCTGTTACGCGCTGGACTTTGATCTCGATTTTCGTGGAAACCAAGGCGCATTGGAACAAATACTTTTAGCTTGGTGGTCTGGAGGAGTCCCCGCACAACATACCTGCGACCCATCAAATTTCGTTTGTACCATTCTTGGTGTTCCCCTTGTCAGTCCCAAGTGTCCTTATATTTCTCTATTAAGGCCGCAAGGCACACGAACTCACTTCTTGTAAAATACGAGCTTCTTTCACGTTTGTTACGGTCTGCTAACCTCTTCCCTGCCAGTCAAATGTTGCGAACAGCTGTTCATTCAGACGGCACTTTCATTTGTTCTATTGCCAGCATAGTCGAAATATATCATACCTTCTCGTTTTCTGCAGGTTAGCAAATGGTAATGACAAACGCAATGCACTTAACGAACACATTTAACTGGGCGTTAAAGTCATCTTCTCGGTAACTAACGAGAACATTAACGAGGGATGGACGAACCGGCCCTAAATGGCGTGCAAGTTTAGGAACTGATGACCAAAGTAATTTGGTCCCTTAGGAAAAAGAAAAACACATTTGTTGTTTTCATTTCTGCTGGAGGTCTTCGCGGCTTCGCGCCTGCTCTAGCCCGCCAGGTCGAACGCACGGCCGTATCATCCTTTTCTCGAAGCAGTCTCGAACCCCTGTATCTCTGTTGTGGATAAATTCAAAAACCTGAATGTTCGGTTATCAAGAGTATATACTGTAACTAGCTATAGTTTCAAATTATAATATTCTACACCTTATAGTTTTCGAAACATTAGCAGTCGAAAATCACTAATTCTGTCACTCACTGACTCGCCGATCATCAAAATTCAAAAGTACTTCTAGCAGATACACAAACTTCCAATTTTGTATTTAGATAATGTTTAGCATGTAACAGAAGGAAAAATTCAAACATTTGTAAATATTAGTTCCGATATCGAACACATTTTCACTTGACAGAAGAGTATCTGCTATCTTGGCGTTACAGCAATTGTTTTGGTTATGTACAAAAATCCAAGTCCTAGGGGGGATTCGAACCCCCGACCGCAGTGGCCGTGCAGAACGTGACTGGCGCGCCGCAGACCGCTCGGCCACCGCGGCTGGCTGCTGTTTGATCCTGACACGGAAAGTGAGTAAGCAAGTAGTGTGCATTATTACTTCTTATTCTTGCATAAGTTCTGTGGTCCAAACGCCGGGCACACTTCTTCACATTTCAAATAAGTCACAATGTACACATAGTATTTTCATGTATACATTAATTCTCTGAGTGTGATTACGAACTGCGAAGCGACGTGCCTCATATCACACCTTCTGATACACCCTGGACACCCTGGCTCCTTATTAAATAAATTGTACCACAACTTTCCACTATCGCAGGCGGAGGAGCATGTTCATCTTATTGAACCTCATTTCTTTTTTCCTTGAGATACGCTGCGCTATGGTGCACACCAGTGGCTGTGCCAATCCGCGAACACCCCGGCGAGAGGTGGCAGCCCGCTGGCGATTTCAATAAGGCGGTCGTAGGCCGCAGCCGCCGCCCGCCGTGCCGTCCATATCGCGAGGGGAGAAGTCCCACAGTGCGCCCCCTGCTGCGTGTATCCCGCCTCAGTTTCCTGTCGCGATATCAGCGCGTTTCCGCCCAGATGAAGGGGGGGGGGGCAACTGGGGGAGGAAATTCAATCATGCGCGAAGCAATGGAGCCGCCGATCTCTTCCGTCTCACAACCCTCCATCCCCTTTCGTCACAGCCTCCCCATTCTAAAACTGTCGTTGCGTGCATCCTCGGCAGATCACCCCGATGCGTGGACCTCCGTCCTTCCCTTTCAAATACACAACAGAGCACAAGCTACGCTGAAGATCCAAAGAAAATGGTATACTTGCCTAATATCGGGAGCAAGCCGAAGTGCTGCAAAAGGATGTGGTATGAATTCGACTAATGATTATGCTAGATGTAATTGACATCAGGGCTGTCCATAGATCCGTGAGAGTACGAGAGGGCAGAGATCTGAACAGCACTTTGGAAGGCATCCCATGCATGTTAGGAGAATTTGGTGGCCAAAGGAAGTGGGTGGATGGATAGGTAGGATGTTATGGGTGCACGACGACTAGGTCTTTAGCGCCTTTACAAACGCAAGTACCAACGAGTGTGAAGCAAGTAAACAGGAAGTTAATAAAAACAGGCAACAAAAGGAAAGCTGGTAATAAAAAAAATCATCGTTACACATCTGCAATTTATTTCTGGAATCATCTATTCTAAAAACTTAGGCCAGAGTCCAGACAGTTCACAAAACCTTACAACTCTGCAACACTCATAAAATCATTTTATGTGTGACATACCATTTGTCAAAGTTAATCATTGACATCTCATTTTAATGTCATATGCCTTCACGAAACGAAAACATAGGACATAAAAACAGTGTGAAGAATTAAAAACACTGCTTTTTGCCGATGACATTGTAATTCTGTCAGAGCCAGCAAAGGACCTGGAAAAGCAGTTGAAAGGACAGTGTGATGAAATGTGCGTATAAATGAACATTAACAAGAGCAAAACAAAGGTAATGGTGTGCAGTCTAAGAAAATCGGGCAATACTGAAGGAATGATATTAGGTAACGAATCAATAAAGATGATAGATGAGTTTTGTTACTTGGGCAGTAAAATGACACGCGATGGTCGCAGTACAGAGGATATAAAATGCAGAATGGCAATGGGAAAAAGTCCTTTCTAAAGGCATTTGTGGAGTGTTGACTTGTCTGAGAATGAAACATGGACGATAAGCAGTGCGGACAGAAAGAGGATAGAGGCTTTTGAAATGTGGTGCTACAGAAGAATGCTGAAGATTAGGTGGATGGATCGCGTAACTATTGAAGAGGTACTGTACAAAATTGGAAAACAGGAATTTCTGGCATACCTGGACAAAAAGAAGGGACCGACTGATAGGACACATCAGAATGTACAGTCGTGCACAATGCCCATTCACAATGGATGAAGATGAACCCCAATGATGCGTAGGTCCGTGTCAGGAGACCCATATAACCAACTGCTGACGCCCTACACCTTTAAAGAGACTCTACGGCTTGAGCTGTCCCCCACTGACATGTACGGTCCGTGGATTCTTCAGGTTGTCTCCATATCCGTACACGTCCATCCGATCGATACCATTGGAAATGAGACTGTTCAGACCAGACAAAATGTTTCCAGTCTTCAACAGTCCAATATCTGTGTTGAAGCGTCCAGAGGAAGCGTAAACCTTAGTGCCGCGCAGCCAGCAACGATACACGATTGCGCCTTCGCTTCCAAATCCCGTATCTGTGATGTTTCCTTGAATGGTTCGCATGCTGACACTTGTTGGTGGTCGAGCATCTAGATGCTTAGTAATTTGCGGAAGAGTTGCACTTCCGTCACGATGCATAATCTCAGTTGTCGTTGGTTCCGTTTTTGCAGGATCTATTAATGGCCGCAGTGATGTCGGCGATTTGATGTTCTGGCGCGGTGGTGTGACCAAGCTCCAGCGTAGCGCGCAGTTTCTCGCCGTCGGAGGTTCGAATCCTCCCTCGGGCATAGGTGTGTATGTTGTCCTTAGCATAAGTAAGTTTAAGTAGTCTGTAAGCTTAGATTTACAAACATTTCAATATTTGGTTTGTTGTTTTACCGGGTTACTGATATGTCTGCCTCGGAGAAGCTGTGTCCCATTTCTTGGGCGACGACTATAAAACCGCGATTGATGCCTCCTTCAATCATGTAAGCATCCCTTAGCGGCTAGGCAGGAAATTTTTCATTTTTAATGTGTGACTTAAGCGTTATCGCCTATACCTTATTTTATCAGCTGACAAGCATTCTTTGTTATTATTCTGACGAAGGCACTCCTAGCAGTTGTCGAAACTTGGTCAATACATTTTATCTCTGCGACCGAGGGCTGTTTTTCTATCATTTACATTTGCAATTATTTAGGGTCAATCGCCAATTTTTGCATCAATCAGATATCTAAATCGTTTTGCAGCTGCTTTTGATACTCAGGTGATAAACGACAGTATCATCCGCGTACAGTCTGTCACTGAGCGAGGTGGCGCAATGGAAAAACACTGGAGGAGGGCGGTTCAAATCTACCTCCAGCCATACACATTTAGGTTTCCCGTGATTTCCCGAAATCACTCCAGGAAGATTCCGTGGTGGTTCCTTTGAAAGGACACGGTCCCACTCCCCGTCATCACCCAAACAATGCAGCCTGGGCTCCGCCTATAATGACCAAGCTGTCGAAGAGGCGTTAAACCGTAATCTTCCTTCCTCCGTACCTTCATTATCTGTAAGATACCTAAACGAACTGATTTTCATCCAACCTCTCACAGTCCTTTCAACAATAACAATAATGCTGAAGAAAGAGATTCATTTGTAGTTATTGCTTGAAAACTGGTGGGATTACTGCTTTCATCCAGTCAGGCGTATTCTGTGTTGACTCCCACGCCACTATCTTGTTTAACCATTTGAGACCTGATCTTCCACATTGTTTGATGAGTTCCGACTTAATATCTACCTCAGCCGCATTATGGCACTGCAACGCCGGCCGCGGTGGCCGCGGGGACAGAGGCGCTTCAGTCACGGTCTACACGGCCACTACGGTCGGGGGTTCGAATCCGCCCTCGGGCATGGATATTTGTGCCGTCCTAGTTCGTAAGTAGTTCATAAGTAGTTTGTAAGTTTAGGGACTGATGACCCCGTAGTTAAGTCCCATAGACTATACAAACATTTGAACATTTTTTGCACTGCAACCTACTGACCAACTTGTTTCCATCATCATTCCTACCTCTTTGTACATCGAAATCTGAAACCTTACGAAACGTTTCATATTTATTGAGCAACTCCTCAAAGTATTCTCTCCATCTGCCCAAGGCTTACATAGGATTCACTAAGAGCTCTCCTGGCCAAAAAACTTGTCAGTTACTTCTTTCTTCTATTTCGTAGACTGCTACTTACACTCCAGAAAGGTTTCCCGGCAACTTGATCCTAAGTATTTGCGTGATTTCTACTTGGATGCTGCAGTTGTCTATTTGGCTTTCTTTCTTTCTCCAACATGGCTTTCTCAGTCTGCTTGCGTTCTAGTATGGAGTCATTTTTACACGACTTCTTTTTCCTTTCACAGCTAGCCTGGACTATTATTCCACCAGTATGTCTGCTTGCCGCGGTGCAGTGGCCGGTTGTTCGCCGTTGGAGGTTCGAGTCCTCCCTTGGGCGTGGGTGTTTGTGTTATGTTTATCATAAGTTACTTTACATTAATTTAAATAGTTTGTAAGCCTAGCGATTGATGACTAACATTCTTAAGCCCCTTAGATTTACAAACGTCTGAACATTTCTGTCTGCTTCTGCTTGCGTTTACACATCATTCTTCCAAGATGTTATCTAGCTACTTCTTGTACCTTGTCCATTCGTTTTCTAGAGACTCTAAATGACTACATTCGACTAACTGGTACCATTCTGAGGTCATTTTTATATACTTCTACCAGATTTTCTTGTCCTGAAGTTCCTTCACATTTATACTCCTACATATGGACCTGACTTCCTGCACTTTTGGCTTCATGATACCAATTTCGCTGCTAATTAAATAATGAGCAATGTCATCAAAGAACCCTCTGAAGCCGGCCGTGGTGGCCGAGGGGACTGAGGCGCTCCAGTCACGGTCTGCACAGTCACTACGGTCGGGGGTTCGAATCCCCTCTCGGGCATGGATATTTGTGCCGTCCTTACTATTAGTTAGTTCATAAGTAGTTTGTAAGTTTAGGGCCTGATGACCCCGTAGATAAGCCCCATAAGCTATACAAACATTTGAACCCTATGAGCCGCATGGGAGTAACTGTGTGGTCTAAGGCATCATGCTAAGATCCAGGCGGCCTATCCCGCTGGAGGTTCGAGTCCTCCTCCAGGCATCGCTGTGTGTGTGTGTGTGTGTGTGTGTGTGTGTGTGTGTGTGTGTATGTGTTTGTGTGTGTGTTATAGTGTAGTGTTAGTGTATGTTAGTGTATGTTAGTTCAAGTAGTTTGCAAGTCTGATGACCGTAGCTGTTTGGTTCAGTTGGTTGACAAATATTTGAACGTCTTTGAACACTCTGAAAACACGTGTGTCTCTGACTGCCTTCCTGAATTCCTGACAGGTTATTGCTATTGTCACTGACGGATCTGGATCCCCTACCATCCGAGTACACCGGTGAATGTTCTTATACTTACAATAGGATTTGTGATCGCTACTGACACACAAGTCTGAGGGCAGTTTTTCACTCCTGTTAGCGCTCATACCCTCTCCAAGTTTATCCACATCCTTTTCCGCTGTTAGATTTCCTAAACTCGCATTGAAATCACCTATGAGCAAAACACTGTTCTAGTTCTTTAATCCAACATCTACATCACTCTTTCTGCTGCATTTGGTGTGTCTCAGTAAAGGGTTTCACACAAAATTGTGATCCGGACGCGTTGCTCCTCTAACCATCTCGATATTCGCAAACAGTGCGACCCGACGTTCTAATCAGTATAGCACTGAACAATAACGAACAGGGGTACAATATTGAAACTTCCGTCAATTCAACACAGGCGAGTGTAGGGATGCCACCCGCATTTCGCTTCAATATTCCATTGGCGCCAAATTACGAGCCTTGGACAGACCTTGTAATCCGTAGAACTGATGGTATTAATAATGTATGAGAGATCTGTAACGAAAGAAAAAAATAAAATAAAAAATAAAAAGAAAGAAAGAGTGTGGACAGTCGTCCGCACTCGCACATCGGCCTCTTCGGTACTTTCGCTGTCCATAACAGAAGCGCGCCGCGCCCACAGCTGTTGGCATGTTGGGCGTGAGACACGACGTGTAACAGTCGCCAAATGTGCAGAACAATGGAGACGCTATCGCAGAGCTCTCGGAATTGTCTCGCTCTCCATTTAAAACACCCACAAGTGCCCAGTACGTGCTCCGTTAGATGTCCTTCAAGTTACTCGATCAACTTGGCAACTAAGACAGGAAGACGACAGAGGAATCACCGCATGGGACCGCAGTCAATACACGTACAGACAAACAAACGATTAGCAGTTCAAGAGAAAACTTTGTTGAGCGGGAAATAATATCATGTTGATAACTTTGACCATAGTAGTAGCACAGTCTAACATACACTCCTGGACATTAAAATTGCTACACTACTAAGATGACATGCTACAGACGCGAAATTTAGCCGACAGCAAGAAGATTCTGTATTTTGCAAATGATTATCTTTTCAGAGCATTCACACAAGGTTGGCGCCGGTGGCGACATCCATAACGTGCTGACATGAGGAAAGTTTCCAACCGATTTCTCATACACAAACAGCAGTTGATCGGCGTTGCCTAGTGAAACGTTGTTGTGATGCCTCGTGCAAGGAGGAGAAATGCGTACCATCACGTTTCCGACTTTGATACAGGTCGGATTGTAGACTATCGCGATTGCGGTTTATCGTATCGCGACTTTGCTGCTCGCGTTAGTCGCGATCCAATGACTGTTAGAAGAATATGGAATCGGTGGGTTCAGGAGGGCACCTCTTGTACACATCGACGGCACTTAGGACATTGGCCGTTACATTTCACATAAGTTACGACCCGTGGCTCTATCCTTCATTTGATCCTTGCGAAACCCTGCATTTCAGCAGGATAATGCGCGACCGCATGCTGCAAGTCCTGTACGGGCCTTTTTGGATACGGAAAATGTTCGACTGCTGCCCTGGCCAGCACATTTTCCAGCTCTCTCACCAATTTAAAACGTCTGGTTAATGGTGGGCGAGTAACTGGCTCGTCACAATACGCCAGTCACTACTCTTGATTAACTATGGTATCGTGTTGAAGGGCATCTGTACCTGTACACGCCATCCGAGCTCTTTTTGACTCAATGCCCAGGCGTATAAAGGCCTTTATTACGGCCATAGGTGGTTGTTCTGGGTACTGATTTCTCAGGATCTATGCACCCAAATTGCGTGAAAATGTAGTCACATGTCAGTTCTAGTATAATATATTTGTCCAATGAATACCCGTTTATCATCTGCACTTCTTCTTGCTGTAGCAATTTTGATGGGCAGTAGTGTATACAATCGCGACAGTCATTGCTGTGAAAGTTGTTACCAACTGTCAGTTGCAACGACACTAGCGCTCCTAGCGGTGAGCAAGCCGTCGTAAGATTAATGTTTGTTTGTGATAACGTTTCTGCGTAATTAACCAAATAGTTCCTGTAATTTTTGCATTCCAACCATTAGTCAAATATCTAGAGACGTAAATAATCCTGAAATAAATGGAAAAACAACCGAATGTCACTGAACCTGTGATATAGGCAATAACTTATTCATGAAGAAATACGAAGACGGGTATATTTGCAGCTTATTCCGCTAAAAGTAAGCAGAATATAAGCACAAGAGAAACATAAATTCCTTTTACGGTTTGTTTCTAGATAATAGGCAGTTTCTTCGAGGTGTAAAAATTCGGTATGGAGTATGATTAGTACATTTTTACACTTGGCTCGTATTTCGTTTAAACGTATATACTTTTTAGTGTAATTACTTTTGCTTACAAAACGAATGGCTTGAAGTTTCATGTCGTTTGTGGTTCAGATGTAGCAATAATTGCGGATTGGTTTCTGCAATGTTGGGGAACGGTGTTTTATGCTTTCGATGTTTTATTGTCACGTTTGCGAAGATTTTCCTTCAGCTACTGCTGTGGTGGCTAATCTCGTACATTAAATAATATAGGTACTGTATTCCATACAAGTTTATTACTTTCAACGCCTACTGATTTGACTGGAATTGTAGTGACGTAACCTTGGCGTTTCTGACAAGGGGAACACCAAGTATGGTACCAACGAATTTTGATGAGTCGCAGGTATATCGTGCGGGAACTCCTCCAGACCACCAAGCTAAAAGAATTTGTTTCAATGCGCCTTAGTTTCCACGAAAATCGTGATCAAAGTACAGCTATACCTGTACTGAGTCATCAGAAGAACATGAGCCCGCCTGGTGTAATTAGCAAGGTGTTCAATTATAACGCATACGACTCGAGTTCAAATCCTGCTTGTAACCAATTTTTTCACTTGTCCGAGATTGATTGTGCATAATTATATGCTGTAATAGCCACTCTTATGTTAATGCTTCAGTAATTGGTCATGATAATAGCTTATGTTAATTTCTCAATATGTATTGGGCACGATTATGTTATTTTATTCGTTATTTCGAAGCTTACTTTTACGCGACTGAAATATCAGTAAACCGTCTGTAGTCATCAGCTGTAACATTTGTGCAGCATTTGTTAGCTGCGTTTACAGTTCCTGGTCCAAGTGTTGTTACACCGTCGAATGCAGTGTGTGTCCACTTGACGCGTCCCAGCGCTTTATTATGCTGCGGCCAGGCGGGTAGTCATTCGTAGCATATCTTTCACATGTAACTGTAATTACCTGATATAACCTTATCTTTGCAATAAGAAATAAGGAATATAATTATGCACAATCAATCGTCGGACAAGTGAAAAAGAAAATTGGTTCCAAGCAGGATTTGAAGTCGGGTCGTATGCGAGACAGTCGAACACCTTGCTAATTACAACATGCGGGCTGATGTGCTCGTAAGCCCTCAGTACAGGTATAGTTGTTACGCGCTGGACTTTGATCGCGATTTTCGTGGAAACTAAAACACATTGGAACAAATCCTATTAGTCTGGTGGTCCGGAGGAGTTCCCACACAATATACCTGTGACTCATCAAACTTCGTTGGTACCATACTTTGTGTTCCCCTTGTGAGTAGAAAAGTGGTGTCTTTCTGCAAATGATCGCGTCTTCTGTAGTTTATTAGCCATAGAAATGGAAAATCTTCATTGAAAAGCCGTAGATTGCGACAGAATCTTAACTGTCCTGCAATGTGTCGTTTCATACCTTCCAATGGTTCTTAGGAAACCTGATAAAGACAAATGTGGAGTTATTTTGGAGTTATTGCCAATTTTAATGCCCCTGCGCCAATCTTCGGTGCATATAGAACGACGCACACCAGTAATCTTCAGTCTGTGCTCACCTGAAGATGGCTGCATCTTTGTCAGCTGAAATATCGTTGGAAGACGTCAACATGATCCGGCTGAAAGCCCGAAATATGATGGATCAAGATTCAAATTGCTTGCCGTGATCGGTAGTAACACGAATGTCGAGGAGTTTATTTATTTTATTTATTTACAATTACAATAACACTTTAGGTCTGTTACCTGGATAACTAAAACAGACCTTTACACCCAATTATTATACATTACTAATTGTTTGGTTGTTAGTAATAAGTTAATGACAACTCTAAGTATAATTCTAAGTATAATTCCCGCCTCTTAGCAAGCCTCCTGAAGGGAGGCCAGTATCCATCCCTACGACGTGGACGTGGGCGGGGCCTACATACTAACGTAACCACTGCAACTCATGTCGAGGAGTGGGAATCACTCACTGAAGAAGGTCGTGGCTGCAGTTGTCGCCGTCATATCCTTCATAGAATATGCTACAGGCAGCGATAAAAACGGCCGATCGCTGTCAAGCAATATTGGTAACCTGTAGACGTAACAATAATCTGTCTGTAATTACTTCGTCCTTAAAACGTTGGCAAGTCTGGGCAGCATTGCACATTATATGAATCATAATAAATAAGGCATAATATTATCGTCGAGGATTGACCTCGCGTCACCTGTCACGCATTTTGATGGAGAAAACCGACGTCTCAGCTATAGCTATTTCAGAAACAGTTGTGCCCCAGGTGGAGTGCGACTGCAGTTTCTCGTGACGTCACAGCCAAGCTGGCTGGTTCAGTTGCACGTACGCTCAGCCAACTCCTTCTAGATGCAAGGCCTCACAGCAAGTCCGTGTCAACGTCACACCGATAGACTGCCCTCGCAAGCTCACTGGCTGGCGCTACGAGGCAGTGGGCTGTGCCCCAGCGGCCATCCAGTGAGCTTGCGAGGGCAGCCTATCGGTGTGACGTTGACACGGACTTGTTGTGAGGCCTTGCATCTAGACGGTGTTGGCTCAGCGCAGGTGCGTGCCCATGCGACAACGGCTCACTACCGAGAAGCGGTGCCCCGCGAGCACGTGAGCGCGACCGCGCCATCTGCTAATAGCCTGCAGTAGAATATCGTCGTTAACTGCGTTGTTCGCGAGCGAGTGGAGACGACGCAGCAGCTGAGACGGCGTGCGGTCACCGGGTTCTTCTGGGTACAGAAGACTCGACTCCGACAAGAGCGTTACAAGCGCATGATCGATAGTAGTGTATTTGTTGTCGTCTGTAGTCTTATTGGTATTCCGAAGGGCAGGTATTTTGCTTTAACGCTAGAACCGCCGATGGGACGTTTTTGTCCCTTGGCAATATTTAAATCCCTCCCCTTCGTTTAATTGTTACATGAGGTGGATGAGGCTTCATGACTTTTAATATTTCTTACCCTAGTCCATTTCTAAATGAAAGTTATCGCTGTGTGTTGCATAGTTATTGAGAAAAAACAACAAATACCGAAAACCGCCGATGGAACATTTTTTGTCCCATTGTATACATTAAACGTTGCCGATTGCTATACAATGTTAGAGGCTTTTACTGTTGTCCGCTGCTACAATGCTGATGTGAAGCAATGAGTTCAGTGCCTTTGACAGTAAACATTTATATAAATTTAGGTGATAGGACCTGTGAGGCAGTGCAACATGGCTCATCGGCGCGGTCTCTCAGATGAGCAGCTGTTAGCGTTGCTGAATAGTATTGCAGGTAAATCCGAATAGGAATATGTAGATGGTATTTCAACTGATTTTGATTATGGTGCATAAAAAGTACGACGGAGAGCTCGAATAAATCAGAGGGCAGTGATGGACATTCTGATAATTAATTACAATTTCTTCACATCACTTTCACTAACAAGAGAGCTGAAAACAAATCGAACCAGCTTGCATGGTACCATGAACAAAATTAGACGGGAAGTGCCTGAAGTAAGTTCGTGAGAAAGTAGACGATATGACCCTCACAATTTATCAAGCACAGCCAGGAAGAAACGTACTAATTCTCAGTTTCTTGCATCCAGATGTATAAATTGTAAATGATATGAAGTCAAAACCTGACACTGTGACAAGTTACAATGAATCCGAATATGGAGTAGATGTTGTTGACCAAATGGCCGGAAAAAACTCAGTGAAAGCTGGTGGAAGAAGGTGGCCTGTTCATACTTTTTATAATATTCTAGATTTAGCAGGCAAAAGAATAACAAGACGAGATTTCCTTCTGAAGCTTGCAGATGAACTTGCCAAAGACTATACAGAAACCAAGGTCTGAGCTCTACCAGTTCACGCTGAAGCATCACATGTAGGTGGGAACTGCCGCCGTTGACAGATTCGAAAATCCTGCACAAAAGGGAAAAGTTTATACAAATGTGCATCGTGTGACAAATCAGTTTGCAAGAAGTGCGTTGCTGTAGTTCCCTATCTCTGTGCAGATTTCGAAGCACAGTTTACAGACAATGATGACCAGTAGGTGTACAAAAGGAATTACATAGACTGTAATTTTATCTTTGGAAAATGTATCGAAGTGCAGAATGACATTAGACCACGATAATGTATTAAGGGTGTATTATGTTATTCTTAGTTGTAGAAAATATAATTTAGAAGTGTGAACTTCATGCTACGGCTGGATTTCTATATATATAAAAAAAAAAAAAAAAAAAAAAAAAAAAAAAAAAAAAAATTATTTGACATAATGAACAATTTTCAAGTAATTTCATACTGCAGTTCATTTGTCTAATAATAAAGAAAATATTTTATATTTATGTTGTTTCGTGAAACCGTTTTGAATTAAATTGTATCCAGTACATTTGTACTTAATATTTAGAATAAAAACAACATACGATCTCGCCAGTGTCAATATATCTTACAGGAATACCCGTCGATCTGAAATTTGACACTGTTGTCCCGTTGGCGGTTTTAGGGTGTTAAAAACTCCGTCGGTTCTAGTGTTAACTGGCTCTAAGATTTTTAGGTTTTGTTTTGTATCTCTTTCTCTTAGCCATGAATTTCCGCCAGTTATTTGCTAGCACCCCAGGTTACTGTACTGGCCGCCACAGCAGATGTGTGTGTCTGCAGGTTCCTGTTACCTCGGACATACTGCATGGTCACCAGTAGATAGAACTGCACACTTACGTCAATTTAGTTGTGCTATATACGAACTTTTTACATTTAGATGCCTATAGTCTCGGAGTCAGCCAAAATATGAGCGCCTGAAACACCTTACGGAAGTGACGTCATTAGTTGAGCGTCCGGAAGCGTTTCCAAGAAAAATCGTTTGGTTTCACTTATTCTGTATGCTACCGATTATCATTTTTAAAGGAACTGCGGAATGCACCAAATGAAACTTTTGCAGACGTGACTGCATCTGACCTCAAAGTACGTCGCACCTGCTATACAACACTCGGTGCGGGAAGGATATCACGTCTGTCTCGTTTCAACGGTTTTACTTACACACTACACGACGACCAGAAACAACACATGCATTGGGGCAGTTTTCTCACGTCAAGTCGATCATTTGGAAAAGAACAACGTATCATATTCTTTTATATAAAGATCCTTTTGTTGAGTTTCAGTAATAGGCAATATATACAGTGAATATAAATTAGTATTTTTATTTCCTTCTCTTATATGAATGCAATAACTGTCTTCAAGGAATCACCAGGATCTGATTTCCCGCTTTGGAAATCGTTTTTCTTCAGGGTAGTCTCTAATGCTTTAGAAAGCAAAGAAAATTTAAAACAGAATTTTTCCAAGTCGTGCCATTTGTTTTATAGAACAGCCACCTCATTTCACTGCCGCATGCTATTTTAGCCACCTTAAATTCAATTTCAACCACCTTAAAACTTCTTAAAGCAAGCATTCATTAATTTTTCGTATAGTTCTTTATGAATAGTCCTCTGCCATATGTGGTGTTACGGGAAAGCTTAAACATTATAACATCTTTAGTTTCGTATATGCTTAACAGTTTTCAAGCGAAGGGGCGATCTCAATTATTTGTTACGAATGTATATGCTAATCGCTTGTTGAATATTTTATTTTAGATAACAATTTTGGTTGTTATCTTCAGATATCTATTTTTTTCCTTTTTCTACAAAATAGCACTTTATGTGACATAGTGCTTAATGTCTAGTTACAATAGTCTATGTATATAGCAAATGTACTTTGTTAAGTTCATATAAACTCGATGTGTCAATATAATTGCGTAGGCTTCCGCGTTTCGAGTCAGACGACATAAACGTTTTCTGGGTGTTGTACCAAGTTCTTTCGGACCAAACTGCGTGGTCATCAGTCCGTAGCTTACAAACTATTTAAACCAAGGTAAATTAACCTCAGGACAACACACACACACACCTATGCTCCAGGAAGGACTCGAACCTCCGACGGCGAGCTACCGCGCGCTCCTCAGGGTGGCGCCTTAGAGCGCTCGGCTACTCCACCGCGGCGTTGTACCAAGTCATGATGTAAGATGGCTATTACTTTAATAACCGACGCTTCGACCACCGTGTAAAATTTAAAATTATATGCCATACCTCGTCACTTTTTTAAAAAACCAGACAACAATTTTTTTTCTCATTTGTTCACACTGTTTTCCAACAATAAAATATTCAACAACCGATCTTCATGTATGTGTTATTAACAAAATATCTATAGTTTCAATGCTACTGTTTTAGTTCTTTTGTAATTAACCTGTAATGTATGTTGTAGCAATGCCCTAACCTGGATTTGTTACGTACGTTCTACATGTGGAATATAGCTAGTATTTGGAGCGATTTTTTAATATGATTAACCTGTGTATTTTTCGTTCTAGGCTCACGAGAACAAAATCGAAATTTAAAGGGAAGGACAAAAGAAGAAATGTAACGAAATAAATACGATACCATTATTACGAAGATTTAAATTTTGGCTACAGCTAGGTTTCGGACTGTTATGTAAATGTAACTAATGCGACTGTCGGCTTTCCCGCCGTGTACTGCCGATGAAAGTGTCTCTGGTCTCCAGCCTGGCGGCGGCGTTGATGTATCCCGACGTTTCTGGAACTGTCTTACTATCCATCTTCGCTTGAAGATGGGTAGTATCACACATCCCGAAACGGTCGCGATACATCAACGCCGTCACCCGGCTGGAGACCTGACGGACCTTCATCATGACTAACTAATGCCTAGAACAAAACCAAAATACAACCTGCAGGGAGGAATGAAGAAGTGGAACGAAATAAATATGACAACGGCGATTCAGGGAGTTAGACATAAAACTATATCGTCAGTGAAGAATGCTAAAATATTGAACGTGGCACAATCAACATTAGAGAAATTTGGAAGTTCAGAGTTTATCCGTTAACAAAAAATTGGAAGAGCTTAGACATGTTTCCGCACCCTCTTGAGACACGTACGTTATCCATCACACAGTTTTAATCTGCCAGGAAGATTCATATCAGTGTGCTCTTTGCCGCACAGTGAAAATAGAATTTATGTTTCAAGACTGGGCTACCGGAAGCAGATGATTCTACTTTGATCAGTCACTGCCGAGAGAAAACCCCTTATTTTGTATTTGCTGGCCGGCCGCGGTGGCCGAGGGGACTGCGGCGCGTCAGTCACGGTCTACACGGCCACTACGGTCGGGGGTTCGAATCCCCCTTCGTGCATGGATATTTGTGCCGTCCTTAGTGTTAGCTAGTTCATAAGTAGTTTGTAAGTTTGGGGACTTATGACTCCGTAGTTGAATCCCATAAGCTGTACAAACATTTGAACATTTTGTATTTGCTGAACATCCATAATACAAAAATGTTCAAATGTTTGTTAAGCTTATGGGACTTAACTACGGGGTCATCAGTCCCTAAACTTACAAACTACTTATGAACTACTTACGAACAAGGACGGCACAAATATCCATGCCCGAGGGGGGATTCGAACCCCCGACCGTAGTGGCCGTGCTGACCGTGACTGGAGCGCCTCAGCATCCATGATACAAATCACAAGTTGTTCTGACACCTAGTCGTGCATAGGTCGCTAGTATTCTGTTTTCTTCGACACTAAAAGCTACATTCAAGTGAACTACGCTGAGTTGCGAACACGACATTGATGACGTTCATTATGTATTTGCGCAAAACTACAGTTATCACTGTCATTGCCATTTCAAAAACTCATTTGCACTTTCAGCTTTATTTCACTCGCAGTAATGTAAGGTCTCAATCGTAGCGATCAGTAAGCTACAAGCTGTCAAACTTTCGCGGTACAAGACTTTAAAATCAAGTGCACGTGCTGAACAGATTGCGGATTTTCACAGAGAATATTAAGAAGTTTGGGAATATGGTTTATTACGAAGTTAGGATTTCACACTAGCGCATTTGTAAAACTTAGATTTTTGTACCCCTTATGTTCGCAAAATCGATTGAGAAATATTGTTGAAGTAAAAAAAGAGAGAAAAATTAACAGTTATCTTTTTTTCACAATTAAAGTAAAACTTTTTATTTATGAAAAAATAAGTTCATAAAACTATTTTGTTCAGTATTAATTAATCTGTAAGTGTTTTTACAGCATGAAAATGGGAAAAGGAGATGTATTCATTTCCGAAAGCTGACGGTCGAGCAATTCGAACGTGGCATAGTCGGGCAACAAAGGGGAAATAGTATGAAATTCCTTCAAGAGGTCTGCATATTGGAAACTTCGCTCGCTCGAGCGCTCTGGGCTTGGGCTTGGCTTGATCTCGTATGGATTTTAGGCACCATTAATTCATTTACAAACATATTCAAACTTCTGAAGGCATTTGTTCATTTTACATATAGCTCATAAGGAAAAAGGAAGAAATGTTACGAAACAATAAGGGCGATTCTACCAATCATAAATCAAACTATATGGTCACTGAAGTACGCTAAACTACAACCTCTGACAGTAAAGTTCGATGAAATAGTCCTCTATCATTAACGTAGGTGATCTATGAACTACAAGTACCTTACTCGCCTTCGAAATAGTCACCTCCCATAACTATGCATCTCTGAACAACTCTACGATACATGCCCTGGTTACTTTGCACGTCACGTTTCGCTGGATGTCAGGAATATCGTCAAGTCTCACGGAAAGTAGTCTGCTTTCCTTATTTTCCTCCGGTTCAAATAGGGTATTTATTGCGCAGAAACTGGCGATTCGAGCCATATGTGGGAAACGTTCGCTTACTTCTTGTAGATCCCCGTTTAGTAGTCTAGGAATTCTTATATTGACCTCTAAATAAATGTTATCTTAAGTGTCTTTTGTCCTTAATAATATTTGGCTATTCCCAAGAGCTGTCAGTTTTGACACAGTTAGTACTACACGGAAATCGAATCTGCATTTGAATCACACCTCCTTAAGCCTTGTGCAGAAATGTGTGCAGTATTCTGCCGCATTCATTTTTAATAAACTACCACAAGAATTCAAAAACTTAGTAGTAATTCTACGCCGCCGCTGAGAAAGTTACACCTCCAATGGTGATGCAAATTTGGGAAGAAATCAGTTACCGATCGGATGTCTGCAAGATAACCAATGGAAGCCACATCAAACACCTGAAACTACACTAAAACCAGCTCTGTACCTCTTTTCAGTAAATTAATAAGAATTTTCAAAGTTGTAAAGTCCCTTTTGAAACACCCTTTATAGTTGGCTTGACTACAACGTTGCAATGCACATGCGCGGCTGATGTTCAAATTCTCTTCTGGAATTCCTGGAGGCAGCGTATGGTGACTCCCGCTTTTAACATTGGCATTGGGAGCTGGTAGACAGTATAGCTCCTGGCTACTCGAGCTCTGGCGGTTATGCATGAAAGGACAGGAAGCAAGACAATGGAGCTACAGTGAACCTCGTACTGCGCATCCGTGAATCCTCCACGAAGGCAACATCCACCCTTCTTATTTTTTTTTGTCACATTGAAGATTCATCAAAAACACGTCATATTTGGTAATATATGTTATAAAGAGGCATTCAGAAGATCCGATCATGAATGATAATATACTAAGGAGGATCTAGTAAGAATAGCCATGTGGTTAGTGGTATTGCACTATGCTGTCGAAGGTAGTGTGTTCGAGACCGACTGCAAGAAAAATTCAATCTTTTTTTTAACAGATACAGGAACAACGATTACTGTTTGTATTCTAACTTGGCGCATATATTTTGGTCGTTTTAGCAAATGTTTCGCAATTTTGATGGTAACTGACATTTATGCTCTTCGTCGTAACAAATATTTAAGTGTTTGAAAAAGTGTTGGGGAGAGCAGCCTTTATGCATGTGTTGCTTACAGTGCCACGTGACCCGAAGATAACTTGTCTCTTGACACAGTTAGTACTACACGGAAATCGAATCTGCATTTGAATCACACCTCCTTAAGCCTTGTGCAGAAATGTGTGCAGTGTTCTGCCGCATTCATTTTTAATAAACTATCACAAGAATTCAAAAACTTAGTAGTAATTCTCGGACTTCCGACGCTAGAATGGAAAGCTTCCTGATGGCTCACTCTTTCTATTCTGCCGAGTAATTCTTGGGGAAAAATTAAGACAATTTCTGTGTTCCGTTGTTAGTTCTTTTTTACTTAAGGGTTAGGCCTATCGCATGCATAGGATCGCTTTGCGTTTCACTTTATCTATTACTACTCTTTTGTTGCCGGCCGCGGTGGCCGAGGAGACTGAGGCGCTCCAGTCACGGTCTGCACGGCCACTACGGTCGGGGGTTCGAATTCCCTCTCGGGCATGGATATTTGTGCCGTCCTAGTTCGTAAGTAGTTCATAAGTAGTTTGTAAGCTTAGGGACTGATGACCCCGTAGTTAAGTCCCATAGACTTTACAAACATTTGAACATATTTTACTCTTTTGTTACAATTTGATGTACTTAGTCGTTCTATGGCCATTTAGACTTGCTCCTCAAAAAAGTTTGTAATGTTTGTAAATCTGTGAGACTTACTACTGCTTATTAATCCCCATAGTACATTAATGACACTATCTTCGTTATCATTAGTTTACTGCTCAGCGCCGAAAACATTTATGAATATCATGGCTGTAAATCGTAGAGATAGCACCTCCTGACAGATAGCGCCATAATCGAATGTTCGAAGATATCCCGAGATTTTCCCAACGGAGACGTAAATTGTTGGAACAGTTCGATTCATGTTCAAACCCAGCCGATCGATGGCCCAGCTAGCCGGTTTATGCTGACAGCGCCTGCCGAGCTGAGCAGTCACGCGCGGCAGTCAACACTGCGGCCCACGGCGCATAGCCATAGCACGCTGTATTGTCTCAACGGCTATGGGGCAGCGCCGGGGCCGCGGTGGGTTGGCCGAGCGCTCTAAGGCGCCTTGCTGCAGAACGGGCGGTTGTTCGCCGTCGGAGGTTCGGGTTCTCACTCGGTCATGAATGTGTGTGTGTTGTCTGTGTTTCGTCTTTAGGTTAGTTTAAATAGTCTTGAGCCGTGTCGGGCACGGTTTCGGGTGGTCACCTCCTCGCTTCCTGGCGCGTAAGTTCTTGCCCTTTATCGACGTTGTTGTCTCTTTTATACGTTGATGGCGCTGTGATTGTGATTGCCCTATCCTTGCTTCCCCATCGGGTATTAAGAGTGACAGTTGGTCTGAGAGCAGGGACGGGCGCGGACCGGACTCGGGGAAGGAGATTTGCGAGTAGATAGGCTCGGGCTGTGTGTGTGGTGGTCGCTGCGAGAACGCTGTGGACGCCAGCCGTGCTTGGAGTGTCTCGGGTTAGCGCAGATATAACTGTCGGATGGAACACGCCGTGCTCCACTGTGCGGAAGAGAAGGCACAGCCGTGTTAATTGAGATCGAGTGCTTCTGCAGCTGCATGTTCTACCCCCACTGCCCAAGATCGTATCTTCGAGGGGTCTCTGTTATTATTATATCGTCCAGGGCTGAGACTGTGTGTTTTATCCCTTCCTTAACGGTGGTTGACGCGTCAGTACAAACGCAACCTCCTCCATAATTTAAATATTTTAATTTATTTTAAGCATTGATAATGACCACACAGTGGTCGAAATCCGGATTTGCTAACAAATAAAGAATTTTATAATTATGACGACTGATTGCTGAATAATTACCACAAATCAAATACAGTCGTGGAGCACCCACTCCAATATGGAATCAAGCTTGATAACTAAAAAATGTTCAAATGTTTGTAGAGATTATGGGACTTAACCACGGGGTCATCAGTCCCTGAATTTTCATACTACTTATGAACTAGCTCATTCTAAATACGGCACAAATATCCATGCCCGAGGCGGGATTCGAACCCCCGACCGTAGTGGCCGTGCGGAACGTGACTGGGGTGTGGTTAACTGTTGTCAAGTTCAATTTTGATTGTTCCAAAGGTTACCTTTCTAAGACTGTTAAAGTTGACGGGCACAAAGGCTAGCGTATTTGATTGTGTCTTATAAATGGTTTTTTTTTTTTTTTTTTTTTTTTTTTATGTAAAGCTTATGGGACTTAACTACGGGGTCATCAGTCCCTAAACTTACGAACTACTTATCAACTAGCTACTACTAAAGACGGCACAAATATCCATGCCCGCGGGGGGGGATTCGAACCCCCGACCGTAATGGCCGTGCAGACCGTGACTGGAGCGCCTCAGTCCCCTCGGCCACCGAGGCCGGCTTATAAATGTTCTCAAACCTTGTTAAATTTTAAGCTGGTGTATTTTATAGTGTCCTTAGTAGTTACTTTTCTAAAATTGTTACAATTGATGGGCACGCCGGCTATCATATTGGACAGTTACTAAATGTTTTCAGCCCTTGTTATGCCCTTAATGCCTCTAGTTCTTGTCAAATTTGGGAAATTAAGTATAAGAATTTTTTTTTGTGTTAACTGTTTTCAAATTCTGTTGTGATTGTTCGAAAGGTTACCTTTCTAAAATTGTTAAAATTGGTGGGCACAGAGGCTAGTGAATTTGATTGTGTCTTATAAAAGTTCCCAGGCCTTGTTAAATTTCAAATGTTAAGGCTAGTGTATTTTATAGTGTCCTTAGTAAATCTCACCAGCAATTTTTAAATTTACTGATGTTTAGAGTGCCCAAGATTTCTGGTAAAGTCATATTATAATTATATTTAAGTATTGAAGCGATACATGGAATTTATATTCCCCGCATGTTCCCCAGCAGTTTCACACCTCCCTTTCTTAATTTATACTGCAACAACAACAAGAACAAGCATTGCAAGTCTCTAAGGCTAGGGTCTGATAACCGCAGTAGTAAGTCTCACAGATTTACAAACATTACAAACTTTTTTGAGGAGCAAGTCTAAATGGCCATAGAACGACTAAGTACATCAAATTGTAACAAAAGAGTAAAATATGTTCAAATGTTTGTAAAGTCTATGGGACTTAACTACGGGGTCATCAGTCCCTAAGCTTACAAACTACTTATGAACTACTTACGAACTAGGACGGCACAAATATCCATGCCCGAGGGGGGATTCGAACCCCCGACCGTAGTGGCCGTGCAGACCGTGACTGGAACGCCTCAGTCTCTTCGGCCACCGCGGCCGGCAACAAAAGAGTAGTAATAGATAAAGTGAAACGCAAAGCGATCCTATGCATGCGATAGGCCTAACCCATAAGTAAAAAAGAACTAACAACGGAACACAGAAATTGTCTTAATTTTTCCCCAAGAATTACTCGGCAGAATAGAAAGAGTGAGCCATCAGGAAGCTTTCCATTCTAGCGTCGGAAGTCCGAGAATTACTACTAAGTTTTTGAATTCTTGTGGTAGTTTATTAAAAATGAATGCGGCAGAATACTGCACACATTTCTGCGCAAGGCTTAAGGAGGTGTGATTCAAATGCAGATTCGATTTCCGTGTAGTACTAACTGTGTCAAGAGACAAGTTATCTTCGGGTCACGTGGCACTGTAAGCAACACATGCATAAAGGCTGCTCTCCCCAACACCTTTTCAAACACTTAAATATTTGTTACGACGAAGAGCATAAATGTCATTTACCATCAAAATTGCGAAACATTTGCTAAAACGACCAAAATATATGTGGCAAGTAAGAATACAAATAGTAATCGTTGTTCCTGTATCTGTTAAAAAAAAAGATTGGATTTTTCTTGCAGTCGGTCTCGAACGCACTACCTTCGACAGCATAGTGTAAAACCACTAACCACATGGCTATTCTTACTAGATCCTCCTTAGTATATTATCATTCATGATCGGATCTTCTGAATGCCTCTTTATGACATATATTACCAAATATGACGTGTTTTTGATGAATCTTCAATGTGACAAAAAGAAATAAGAAGGGTGGATGTTGCCTTCGTGGAGGATTCACGGATGCGCAGTACGAGGTTCACTGTAGGTTCACTGAAATTCCGACTGTAGTAGCAGGGTGAAGGACATAAGTAAAAACAGTAACGAATATAGGCTATACGTAAACGATAGCAATAGCGATTTAAAATTATAGTGCTGCGATTTAGCGACGCCTACGTACACTGTTTATTCTGTGGTCGCAGTTTATTTTTAAATGATTTATTTTCGTCATTGGATATAAAATGTTTTCCCTATTTCATCTCTTAATTATGGTTCCGAGGCAATTAAAAGTTGCTAACATTTTTTATGTGTTACTGTACCTTAACCACTACTGATGAAGGATTCACAGTCATGTAACATACTTCCAGAAAGAACATTTTTTCCTTAGAGTGATAGCTTACAGTAATTTAATGCAGTAGTTCTGTTATACACTCCTGACCATTAAAATTGCTACACCACGAAGATCATGTCCTACAGACACGAAATTTAACCGACAGGAAGAAGATGCTGTGATAAGCAAATGATTAGCTTTTCAGAGTAGTCGCACAAGGTTGGCGCCGGTGGCGATACCCACAACTTGCTGTCATGAGGAAAGTTTCCAACCGAGTTCTCATACATAAACAGCAATTGACCGGCGTTGCCTGGCGAAACGTTGTTGTGATGCCTCGTGTAAAGAGGAGAAATGCGTTTCTGGCTTTGATAAAGGTCGTATTGTATCCTATCGCGATTGCGGTTTATCGTATCGCGACATTGCTGCTCCCGTTGGTCGCGATCCAATGACTGTTAGCAGAATATGGAATCGTTGGGTTCCGGAGGGCAATACGGAACACCGTGCTGGATCAAAACGGCCTCGTATCACTAGCAGTCGAGATGACAGGCATCTTATCCGCGTGGCTGTAAGCGATCGTGCAGCCACGTCTCGATCCCTGAGTCAACAGATGGGGACGTTTTCAAGACAGAAACCACTGCACGTTTGCACTGCACGTTTGCAGCATCATGGTCTATCCACTCGGAGACTATGACAGTGGTTACCCTTGACGCTGGATCAACGGCAAGAATGTGCCTGCGGTGGAGTACACAACGACGATCCTGGGTGCACGAATGGCAAAACGTCATTCTCTAGGATGAATCCAGGCTCTGTTTACAGCATCATGATAGTCACATCCGTGTTTGGCGACATCGCGGTGAATGCACATTGGAAGCGTGTATTCGTCATCGCCATACTGGCGTATCACCCGGCGAGATGGTATGGGGTGCCATTGCTTACACGCCTCGGTCACCTCTTGTTCGCATCGACGGCACTTAGAACAGTGGCCGTTGCATTTCAGATGCCACATGCAAGCCTAAGAAATCATTTGGGTTTTTTTCCGACGATCGCGAACAGAGATACAATGTAATTTTACGAACATACATCTTTGTTAACACAATTATCTACGCGCCAGCCCTCAATGGGCGTTGGAGAGCGCTGCGGTTACAAAGCAAATGACGATGAGCAGCACTTTCCGTGGGATGTAGCAGGTCGTTTCCGCTAACTAGGACTTGGTTTTTTTTTGGGGGGGGGGGGGGGGGGAATAGATCTGCTTGACGAGCAAAATTTTAGTCAGTTTCCAGACGGACTTTCATCTACCACTCCCGTTGAAGAAACTAATTCACTCCCATCCAATGAAAGCTTATGGTAAAACGCCCCAAGTTTCCAATCTTTACCTTTACCAGATTGCTGTTATACGATTTTTTTCGTGTTCTGGGGAGCGGGGTTCTATCCCCCACCCCCCCCCCCCACCCATAGTTACGCCACTGTTTCAGAGCGTGCTTTAGTTAGGTAGACAGCACGTCTGGTATGCGCCACTATGGGACAACACTTCCCATGTGAGGACGGCTTAAGTTCTGCATCCGCGACGTAAAACGTTTCTCATCCGGTAAAAATACTTTGAATGTGCATTTAAAAAGATCTGATAAAAAGGATAAAAATGCAGCCCTCGGTCGCAAAATTAAAATTATTGAACCTGGTTTCGGCAACAGCTATGATTGCCTTAATCAGAAATTATAAATTAAAACAAATCACATAATAAAAGTTACAACTCAGCTGTAAAGCTCAGGTCACAAAATTTAAAAATAAATTTTTAGAAAGAGCCAGCAACTATCGGCTGCACACCTGCTGAACTACAAAAAACAGTCTTGATCGCAGAAATTCACAGTTTCAATTAACCGGTTTCGACCTGATGTAGGTCATCTTCGGAATTACAAATAGCCCATGTGGCCAGTGCTGCACTCGGCTGGGCTGGGCTGTCCTGGGCTGTTCTGCTGCCAGGAGAAGAGCCCAGGACAGCCCAGCCCAGCCGAGTGCAGCACTGGCCACATGGGCTACTTGTAATTCCGAAGATGACCTACATCAGGTCGAAACCGGTTAATTGAAACTGTGAATTTATGCGGTCAAGACTGTTTTTTGTATATTGATCGTACCAAATAGATCGCTGTTTTCTCCTCTGACAATGTTGTCAAAATTAATCAATCCCTAAACTTACAAACTACTTATGAACTAGCTAAAACTAAGGACGGCACAAATATCGATGCCCGAGGGGGGATTCGAACCCCCGACCTTAGTGGCCGTGCAGGCCGTGACTGGAGCGCCCCAGTCCCTCGGCCACCGCGACCAGCTGACCATCCTAAAAAAAAAAAAAAAAAAAAAAAAAAAAAAAAAAAAAAAAGACTGTTACATTCAGCTAATTTGGCGTTTAATTATGCATAGCTTATATTACGATGACTGGTGCATTGAGGATCATCTCCATGTGATCGAAATCGACCTGCTAAAACAGTGATAAAAAACGACCAATGCTGCATACTATAGTTATTGTATTCAATACTTTTTTTATTTTTTACTTTTTCATGATGAGCTTTTTCTGGGTGTTCACGATGCGCCCCACAGGCGGTATAACAGAAAACGCCATTCTTACGTTGTGGTCGAGACAACGGTCACCCAGCGACGGAGCTAAAAGGAGAAACGGGATGAAGAGGAAGTGAGCGTGGGGCAGGTTCTGTCGCGAGGCGGTCGGAAGCTGCGCGCGCAGCCGGCCGGAAAAGCCGCCGGGAGCGCCCTCTGCTGCTGCGGCAGCGGCCGAAGCACGCGTCATCTCTGGCTCCGCGCCGCGCCGCGCGGGCTGAATATTTGAGGCGCGAGGCGGCCGTCGTAACTCACCGCAGCACGGCTGCCCGCCGTATCAATAACTGAGCAGCGCGGAATAATGAACGCGCGACGCCGCTCCTTCGCGGCCGGCCAGATTGCCGCGGCCCACCTCACGCAATATGGCGGCTAATCCTGCCCCCGCGCTGTCTGGCGGAATATGAGCTGCAGGCTTACGTCCGCCGCTGGGGAGCACCGCTAAAACGGGACGCAGCGCTGGTGGTACCGTGGCACGTGGTAAACTATGTATTCAGCAGTGCCGGCGTGTCCGGATTGTTCACTTGTTCAGTAAACCCCGGAAATAAGCTCCTCGTGAAGAAAAGTAAGTAAATAAATAAAATAAAACGTGTTCTTCAACTATCACTCTTCTAACATATCTTTTTATACGGACATTCAAATTATTTTTATCATATGAGAAACGTCGCGGGGACAGCACCTATACGAATCGTAGGATGGCCGCTTAATAAGGGTGTTTCAAAAGAGACTTACAACTTCTAAAATTAATGAAACTTCCTGGCAGATTAAAATTGTGTGCCGGAACCGGGACTCGAACCTGGGACCTTTGCCTATCGCGGGCAAAGGTCCCATGTTCGAGTCCCGGTTCCGGTACACAATTTTAATCTGCCAGGAAGTTTCATATCAGCGCACACTCCGCTGCAGAGTGAAAGTTTCATTCTGGAAACATCCCTTAGGCTGTGGCTAAGCCATGTCTCCACCATATCCTTTCTTCCAGGAGTACCAGTCTTGGAAGTTTCGCAGGAGACCTTCTGTGAAGTTTGGAAAGTAGGAGGCGAGGTACTGGCGGGGCTGAAGTAAAGTTGTGAGGCGGCATCGTGCGTCGTGTCGGGTAGCTTAGTCGGTAGAGCGCTTGCCCGCGAAAGGCAAATGTCCCAGAATCGAGGGCCGGTTCCGGCACACAATTTTAATCTACCAGGAATTTTCATTAATTTTAGAAGTTATAAAGTCTCTTTTGAAACACCCTGTATTAAGCGGCCATCCTACGACTCGTATTATGTGCCGTCCCCGCGACGTAAAATGCTTTTCATACGATAAAAATAATTTGAATGTCCGTATAAAATGATATGTTAGAGGAATGAAACGAAGAGTGATAGTTGAGGAAGATGTTTTATTTTATTTATTTACTTACTTTTCTTCACGACGAGCTGAACAGTGAACACACAGGACGCGCCGGCACTGTTAAATACATTGTTTACCCCGTGCCAGGGTACCGCCAGAGCTGCGTTTTAGCGGTGCTCCCCAGCCGCGGACGTAAGCCTGCAGCTCTGCCGTTCATATTCTGGCAGACAGCGCGGGGGCAGGATTAGCCACCATATTGCGTGAGCTGGGCAGAGGAAGTTCCATATAAGCGCACACTTCGCTGAAGAGTGAAAGTTTCATTCTAAAATTAATATTTATGTGTTAAAAGAGGAACAGAGATGGTTCTAGTGTTGTTTCAAAGGAAAACACATCAAGTTTTGACTCGCGTAGTTCGCTAGTGCAGAATCGCGCCGCAACAAGCGCTAGCGGTACTTACGTTAAAGATGGCTGCCTTCACTGAATCTGAGCGTGCTAGCTGTGTGTTTTGGTTTGAAGAATCACAGTCGGCGACAACAGTTCAGCGTGAATTTCGTACTAAGCGTGCTAAAGATTCTCCTAGTAGGCCTACAATTTATTAGTGGCATAAAAGTTTTGTAGAAACGAGGTGCTCAGTAAGACATAAGGTACCAGGTCGTCCAAGCACATCTGATGAAGTCGTTGAGCAAGAGAGACAGAGTTTTGTCAACAGCCCTACGTAATCGACCCGGTGTGCATCTCGTAAACTGCAAGTCCTGCATACAACAGCCTGGCGTGTGTTGAGAAAACCTTTGCATTTGACAAGCAGAGACACTGATAAGATTGCCCGGAAGAACTTCTGTGCGGATTGTTAGACTGAGTGGATGATGATGATGAACATTTCGTGGGAAACAATCTTTTCTGACGAGTCAACTTTTCACTCAAGTGCCAAGAATTTTGGGTAGTGAAAATCCACATGAAACATTGCAACATGCTTATGATAGCCCTAAGGTGAACGCTTTTCTTTTTTTGTGCGTTGAGCAACAAGAAAATGTACGGCCCCTCTTTTTTTTCTTTTTTCTTTTTTTTTTTTTTCAGGAACAAACCATCAACGGGATAGTGTACCCGGATATGTTGCAATAATTTTTGATACCATAGATCGATGACGAAAGAGAACGAAATGTTTACTTTATGCAAGACAGCGCACCACCGCACTGACTGGCGTCCGGAATTTTTCTCAATGACCGTTTTCCAAGTAAATGGATTGGCCGTGCTGTGCCAACTGCATGGCCTGACACCGCTACACTCTTTCTTCTGGGGCTTCATCAAAGATATAGGGTATGTACCTCCTTTGCCGTCCACTCTACCGGAACTTAGAGCTAGAATCTATGCCACCACTGAGAAAGTTACACCTGCAATGCTGATACCAGTTAGGGAAGAAATCAATCACCGATGGCATGTCTGCAGGATAACCAATGGAAGCTACATTAAACACCTTTAGTTTAAGGTAAAAACCTGATGTGTTTTCCTTTGAAACAACACTAAAACCAGCTATGTACCTCTTTTCAATAAATTAATATGAATTTTCAAAGTTGTGAAGTCCCTTTTGAAACACCCTTTATAGTTGGCTTGACTACAACGTTGCAATGCACATGCGCGGCTGATGTTCAAATTCTCTTGTGGACTCCCTGGAGGCAGAATATGCTGGCTCCCGCTTTTAACATTGTCATTGGGAGCTGGTAGACAGTATAGCTCCTGGCTACTCGAGCTCTGGGGTTATGCATGAAAGGGCAGGAAGCAAGACAATGGAGCTACAGTGAACCTCGTACTGCGCATCCGTGAATCCTCCACGAAGGCAACATCCACCCTTCTTATTTCTTTTTGTCACATTGAAGATTCATCGATAACACGTCATATTTGCTAAAATATCTTATAAAGAGACCTTCAGAAGATCCAATCATGAATGACAATAAAGTTACTAATGAGGATCTAGTAAGAATAGCCATGTGGTTAGTGGTATTGCACTACGCTGTCAAAGGTAATGTGTTCGAGACCGACTGCAAGAATTTTTTTATCTTTTGGCCGTTTTAGCAAATGTGTCGCGATTTTGAGGGTAAATGACATTTATGCTCTTCGTCGTAACAATAAGTGTTTGAAAAAGAGTGGGGGAGAGCAGCCTTTATGCATGGATAAGGTTAGGACGGAGTGTTGCTTACAGTGCCAAAGATAGCTTGTCTAACAATTCTGTTACAGTCACTTAACAGTGTAATCAGTTACTTACTGTGTTTTAGTGTTATTGTGCATATTCATGTGTTCTTGGTGTTTATTATCACAGAAAAACGAACAACGTTCAGTATCTTTCAGAAACAAATTACTCAGCTTGGAACAAAAGTGTGGAATAAAGAAGCTTGGTAAGCCGACGCCTCAGCTCGAGTTGAAGCAAGCGCAAACAAACTGCAAATCATTTTGTAGATCTTTCAACGAAAATAATAATTAGGGGGGTGCTGCCACTATCAAGATCCGACACTCAAAGATGTGAATCCCAGTCATATGAAACACCATCCACCACTGATATTTTTACATGAACGACACGAGCCGGCAGAGGACGCTAATAAAATTGTGTACCTCCCGGATGCCAGAGGTATGGCTCTCACGTGTGGTGGCGTCAGGATCATCGATGTCTAAGTGCCATCTGGTTCAGGTCGGCGCCGTGAACGTTCTACTTTCTTCTCTGATGGAGTAATGCCTCTCTTCGTGGGTCGGCAAGATGCTTGAGGCGACTTCACGCAGGTGCCCAAAGACCAACTGCCACACCACTCTCCATGCGCGACACTATCAACAATTATTCAAAACCTCAATCTAGTAGAATCGTGCGAGCATCTTCATGGCATTACACATTACACTAGCCATTCATTCAGTCGCCTTGATCGTGTCTGCATCTCCCGCGACATTGTCGATGGCACTCAGGCTGCTGAAATCTGGCCAGCTGCATTCTTCAAGCACTGCTTGTGCTGACCTGGTCCCTGTTCTAAGCAAGGATGAAGAGGTAAGGGAGTCCCTGGCGTGGGTGACCACATATGGAGAAGCATCTGGCAGCTGTCTTAATGTCCGAAAATCATGTGCCATGCCTATAGGTGTGGGGCTTCCAGCAGACAGCGTTGCTTCTTTGCGAGTAAGTACAACTAACCGAAATTTTTGAAAGCATTTTTTTGGATTTTAAAAATTTCGATAAGTAAAATAAGACTAGATCGCAATTTGTTGCTTTCATTGCTGGCAACCGGTTTCGTTTCTACAGAACCATCTTCAGGCCTTTGGCACCTTCTTGGGTGAAGATGGTTCTGTAGAACCGAAACCGGTTACCAGCAATAAACGCAACAAATTGCGATCTAGACTGTCTTATTTTAATTATTACCGATGCTTAGGACTCGACTTCACAGGGGACATGCGGCATACGATCGCCCTCAACTGCCGACACCTACTAAACCAGTTACGCGCTGGTCTTCTCGATCATCTCCTCAGGGTCCTCGACTATCTAAAGCGGACACAGTATGTTAATATATATTTGGCGTCACGTATCCCTCACGTGACACAAACCTTACCCATTCCGCCATCCATGTTAGCTGCACTCGGTTCATATTCTTGCCATGGCTTGCTGTTCAAGATAGATACGAGACCCTCACTCTCCCGAGAAAGAGAGGCGGACTAGGCCGGTACAAAGTACCTGGCAGAGCGACAGCCCTTTCCCTCAGCTCTCACATGATGCTGTGGCGCCGTAATCCCACATGCCTTACCAGCCTGTTGCTGGAGGTCTTTGCACCGCGCTCTCTCTCGGCTCCTATCATGCTTTCAGATGTTCCGGTGCCATTCTTTTACATCCGTCGCTTTTTCCTCGAACTGAGCTATGTCCACACTGCGATACTGCCGACACGCTTGATATCTACGGAGGCGATCTACGGCTTTCTTCAGAAGGGAAGCATCCCAGCGTAAAGTGGAGTGTCGTTTGGCGCTCGGTAGGGGCTCCTTACCTTGCCACTGACGTCCAGTCGACATGGTTCAAATGTTCAAATGTTTGTATAGCTTATGGGACTTAACTATGGGGTCATCAGTCCCTAAACATACAAACTACTTACAAACTAGCTAATACGGACGGCACAAATATCCATGCCCGAGGGGGGATTCGAACCCCCAACCCTAATGGCCGCGCAGACTGTGACTGGAGCGTCTCAGTCCCCTCGGCCAGTCGACATGTTACCTTACGGTCGACGGAAAAAAAGTGTGCCAGTCACGACTTCACAGAATTCACCTTGCACCCACACCAATGTGTGTCACCTGTGATGTAATGGACGCGGACGAGCATCGACTGGTATGGTCTGCGGATCGGCGGAAGGCGTCTGGCTATTGGTGCAACGGATGTTGGCTTTGATTACCCGTACGACTCCTCATCACATAGTTCCCCATCTGCTCCTCTTTCCAGACTCGCGACATCACCCACAAACGAAGACAAATGCTGTGAAATGGATTTGTGGTTCACTACTTGTTTGTTCAAATGTTGAAATATTTGTAAATCTGCCCGACCAAACTGCGTGGTCATCAGTCCGTAGCTTACAAACTACTTAAACCTAGGTAAACTAACCTAAGCCGGCCGCGGTGGCCGAGGTGACTGAGGCGCTCCAGTCACGGTCAGCACGGCCACTACGGTCGGGGGTTCGAACCCCCCCTCGGGCATGGATATTTGTGCCGTTCTAGTTTGTAAGTAGTTCATAAGTAGTTTGCAAGTTTAGGGACTGGTGACCCCGTAGTTAAGTCCCAATATATAAAACTAACCTAAGGACAACACACACACCCATGCCCCATGGAGGACTTGAACCTCCACGGCGAGCAACCGCGCGCTCTGCAGCAAGACGCTTTAGACCGCTCGGCTATTCCTCCGCGGCCTAATTGTTTGTAAATGGAGAGGTAAACGAACTTGATTTTTGGAACTTTCTGAACAAACGAAATTGCATAGTTTTCCGCAATCCAAACTACGGGCAATATTTCTCATATTTTCTTTATAGTGTTTTTCTCAATCCAACCAGAAGTTGGGGTGTTTCTGCCATGAAGTAGTTGATCCTTACATGTAAATAAAAATAAATAAATTGAATAAAATGAAATTAAAATAAAGTAATACACTTCATTTTTGTAACTACACTGAATGTCATTCCATTTTTCCCCTTCTCCCCATTAGAAATAGGTTAGTTGCACTGGGTCTAGGATAAGATAGGGTCAACGAATGAAGTGGTGTAGTTTGTCATTTATTTTATCTTATTTTCTAGGATAAAAGTGACGGTGGTAAGTAATTCTTTTGTTGTTGTTGTTGTTTTTTTTTTTTTTTTTTTTAATTTGCTCCCCCTGTCCCAAAAGTGGTTAGCGTCCGAGCGTTAGTCGCTGGATCGAGTCCCGTTCCCGTTCGTCACCTTTTCTTTCAACAGTCATATTCGCGGTTTTTGTCATATCACCGAAGTTAAACACCGTAGGGTGTGGCCGGTAATTCGATGGGTAACTGTCGGGGTTTGTCACGCGCTTTCACCGTCGGAGGTTCGAGTCCTTCATGGGCGCTGGTGTGTGTATTGTCCTTGGGTTAGTTTACCTTAGTGATGACCACGCAGTTTGGTCCGATAGATTTAGAAACATTTGAACATTTTTTTTTTGTCACGCGCTGTAAACATTTTTCCATTTCCCTTCCGCAAAGGAGACAGGACGGCTGATGGCGGTGCTAAGTACTTGATCACCAGTCTCTGCACAATTGTCCTCGATTAAATTCCAGACCTCAGTGCTCAGCGAGTGAGGGTATAGGACGCTGTTGATGGTGGTCCTTGAAGCTCGGCAGCCCCGTTGGGAGAGGAGCAGGCTTTGTGCCGGCACTGGGTGTCAACCTCTCCAACACGAACACTATAGACACACGCACCCATTACAGTCACTTACATTTATCCTAGACACTTCATTGCACGATGTTCATACTTTCTGAAGGAAAGTTGCCTGCGAGCGCTAAAGATAGGGAATACCTTCCCAGTTAGGCAACTGAACCTGCCTTTCGCAGTCCCCCAGCCATTCATGCCATACAACTTTACTTTTCTAACCTAACAAATACTGTAGCTAAAATATTTCCACCTCTTATAGAAAAACAAGAAAGTCACCCTAGTGTAACAGCCACAGTCGCTACGAAGAAAAAATTTTACTGTTTCTCCCGCATGACACTTTTTGATGTATTACATCCTTTTTAAAGTCGGCCACTGTACCAAGTAAAAGCTTAATTCAAGCATTCAAATGTTTGTAAATCTATCGGACCAAAATGCGTGGTCATCAGTCCGTAGCTTACAAACTACTTAAACCTAGGTAAACTAACCTAAGGACAAACACACACACCCATACCCCAGGGAGGACTCGAACCTCAACGGCGAGCAACCGCGCGCTCAGCAGCGAGACGCTTTAGACCGCTCGGCTACTCCACCGCGGCAGAAGCTTAATTCTGGGAGGAGGAATCCAGATAAGAATTTACTGTTATTAAAAAACTTAATTTTAGCAGTAATATTAGCGAGAGATCCGTGTGAAGTACCGGCTACTCCCTGCTGAAGAACCTTGTTTCCTGGCCCAATTTGAGAACTGACTTGGTTCAAATTACTCTAATAACAGGAAGTTAACGATACAGTGGCCAATATACACAGCAGCAGTTATTTCATAAAGGTGGCTAAGAAAAACATTTATGGCGCAACGGAACTTAAAGATAAAAGAAAGCTTGTTCTCAGTACTGGTGAAAAACAATATTAAATAAGAAGGGGGAAGGTGCTCGAAAACTTGTTTAGTCAGGTCGAACACAAGCAAAATGGGGAACCAATTTTGTTCATTCAATAAAAGTGCATCTCCTTACAGAAGTTAATACTGACGATGCCCAGCATTGAATTTAACATAAATTACACAAAACTTAACGCTACGGGGGGAGGATTTACAAACAGCACTCACTCGCTCACACACACGCAATGCAACAGTGAAACTCACCAAAATCAGCGTGCTGAAGCGAGGCAGAAGCAGGCGCCGCTATCGTAGGCGAAATTCAGCAAAGCCGGAGGTACCACACAACACCATATACAATAAACTGCGAGTATGGCTCTGGTCTGTCGTGCCTGTTTTGAGTTGGTGTGTAAGTGTAGCAAAGTTAAGTTGCATTTAGATTAGACCGCGAGCAAACACACTAACGGCGACAAACGGCTACTGAAGGTGAAACGGTTAAAAATCGGATCCATTACACAAAATCACGGCGGACTCTTAAGCTGCAATCTGAGAGTAAACTACCTAGGTACTGGTTTTATGAGAAGTGGTGTGAATTCAGGCGACTAGCTGCAAACCCCTGAAGTCGGAGTTCGGACCCAAGTGGTACCGAAAACCGATAAAAATGTATAAATTCAATTTCCGAAAAATACAGAAAATTAACTACGGTATGCAACCCCTAGGACTGCATAGAATTTCGTAAGGAAGATACTGCAACGCAGCAACATGCGATTGGGAGCGTTCACAGAGACGGATCAAGACCGGAAAAAGTGAAATAATTACAAAAGTCGGAAAAATGAGAATAAAAAACACAGCATGCAACCCTTAGAAATATACAGAATTTCATAAGCAAGCTATTGAAGGGGGTTGTACAAGGCTCGGAGAGAATTACTGACAAAGACTAAGTGCATACTACAAGTTCGGAGAAGAAACAAAAAAATTAAAATGGGCGGGGAGAGAAGATCGCGAAATGTAAGTAGAAATCAGAAGTATAGATGCATAGTTGCTTGCCTGATGGCAAGGAACAAACAATAGTGGAAGCTGAAGGCTTTGTTCTAAGAACCAACCATGTAGAACACATATCACTCATGGAAGGAAACAATGAGAAAGTTTTACAAGCACAGTACTTGCACTGTACATGCTCCATACAGGCCATTATCAAACTGTAACTAGTAACACATACACCGCATTTATCTGTTGGAAATCACTGGATTGAAAACCTAGAACACATTTCCGCACATGATCGGAAAAAGAGGCACAAGAGAAGAACCAACCTTACCTCACCACGATCCCAGCACCAAGTGACGATCGAGCGGCCAGGAGCCACGGGAAAGCTATCGGAAGCTGGAAACAGAAGAAAACAGCGGTGGTGGGGAGAAAAGATCGTGAGTCTCGGCCTGGAGAAGGCTCGTTGACTAGCTTGTAATCAAAGGGTGTAGAAACCTCTTTGGTCGCATCAGCAGCAGGGGTTGGTAACGACCAACTAACGACTCTGAGCCAGAGAGAACCATGCAAAGCGAGCTATTACCACCCGCATTCAGACAGCCATTAGATCCTCACACATCCACTTAAAAGTAAAACAAGTACACATTCTCACAGGGACAATAATAAATTATTAAAATAACAAAATCCTAGCATTATTAACTAACATTTCAGAAACAAATATTTTAAAACATGAAATAAAAATGCTACTCTCTAGTTTTAACAAAATGCTAATGTAGCGACATCAAATAAATTACAATTTTATAAGAAATATATGGAAGACGACAGACGGTCGTCTTTCAATTTTCAAATGTAATACACTGTAATGGCTGAAAATAAAATAAAATCTCGTTGTTTGGTAATAAGATAGCTTTCTGGTCAGTCTAAGAACCATCTTAATTGGGTAACCAGTGGAGGGCATCGATATAATCTAATATCTCAAAATAAATGTTTGTGTGTTCGTATTTTATGCACGATGTGCTCGTATCGTTCAACCGATTGTGATAAAACTTTGTCAACATAGTGTTTGCACGTTCGCGATGGTCATAGGCACCATTAAATGACTGTACGGCAAATAGTTCAGGGGATATGACGTAATAAACAATGAAATGCGTGGAAAAGTGCTACATCTTGCGACGTCTGCTTCTAAACCACTGTACCGCTTTCAAACAAATTTGTTACACATGAGATAACGACATAGGGGTAAGAACTGGTTCCGACATAAACAATTATATGGTTGAAAACCTGTGGCATCATGCGACATGCGAATAAGGACAGTTTATTCATTCTAAAATCTTCATGAGATTTTGGACACTTGACTTTCAAAACAAGAGGAAGGTTACTGACACATAAGATTTTGGATGGTGCATGACGGAGGATACTTTACTTTGGGGCTTCGTCAGATTCTATAGTTGTATTCCGATCCTGGTGGAATTTTTAAATATGATTGAACAATTAAGTTTATCAGTGCAGTATTCACGTATACACATTACCTACAATCATTTCAATGAATTAACGTGACTAAACAGTTAATTTTCAGATTTCGGCGAAGTTTGGGATTAAATAAAATTTCTGATAATACCTGTAGCTTTCTCTGGAAGTTACGGTACATTTTCAGGGTGATAATCATCAAAGAAACATTTAAAACACAAATACTGTTTACGCCATGTGAATTTTATGTAAGCAAATTAAAGTAAGAATTGTTTTAAAAAATATCCTTCAGTCAGCGGTTTAGTTACGAAGTAACAAACAGTGTTTCTTTTCGCATTTAATAATATCCCATTTTCGTCTCGATGAACGAGGACAGTATTTACCGCCATTCTAAGCTCGGTTGATATTTAAACCTGTATTTGGAAACTTTTCTTTTATCCTGATGATCAAGGTCATAACTGAAGGGTAGCTCTACCGCCCAAAATGACAAAATATCACATTTTTACTTTACGCAAATTATGAAAATTTGGATGTTTATGCTTAATTTTGTGTTGGTTTTATTGAACTCTTCGATTATTTACTATTTTAAATAAATTTATTAAAATAATCATGCGCTGACATTTCTGAGAATTTTGTTTTCTTTCATTTCGCATATCGGCAGTCTAGAAGGTTTCTTTTGTTTTGCAGAAAACAGACCGTTTCCTAAGTTGTCTAGAGATACTTCGCAGTGAACTCTTTGAACTGTACATTTTTGTGTGTGTTTAATTAGCCGTATTTTAGTTTCGGTGTGACTGTGTTAATTTTCACTATGACTAAACCAAAATCGGTGTTCTTACTTTCAATGATGGATATTCTGGAAGACTACAGGTTTTGGAATATCTTGGAATTCATAAAGGTTAGAACACCACTAAAAGTGCCAATTTAAAATTGTCGAGATAGGACGGTAGGACTCTCCTTAGGAACAGAGTTGCGAAGTTATTGTACTTTCGATGGTCTGTAACACGTATGCAAGGACATTAATGCGAGCGAAGACGCTGGTAAAACCTCGTTATGTGTAATATGAACCACCTCCCAATAGTATTTTCTATTGATCTTAGATGATCTGATGATGCCCCAAAACACTTGTAACGATGTGTAGAGTACAATATTGGACAAGTGAAACTGATGGACACTGTGATTTCTGTGCGTAAAAATAATGTGAAGGCGATAAATTATTTTTATCGAAACCAGTTATCTCGTAATAAAAGCGGTGTAATTAAATTCGCGATCTTGTCTAATAGCTTCTTGCTGGAATTTTTTTTAATATAAATATTCGAAGTGAGATACATTTTTTTACATCGAGGATCAGTTGCCCCTCGCTGCACGAAGTGAAATGTTTGTTAAGCTTATGGGACTTAACTACGGGGTCATCAGTCCCTAAACTTACAAACTACTTATGAACTACTTACGAACTAGGACAGCACAAATATCCATGCCCGAGGGGGGGATTCGAATCCCCGACCGTAGTGGCCGTGCAGACCGTGACTGGAGCGCCTCAGTCCCCTCGGCCACCGCGGTCGGCCCGCACGAAGTGTTGATATTGTATAAATCCTGCATTTCGCTTCAATTTTGGAATGCTGAGACTTCTCTGTATGCTACAGCACCGTTTGCGAAAGGTGAGATGAAATATCCGACGTAATTTACTAGGTCATTAAAAAAAGGAAAAGAAAAAATGGTTACAAACTTCGAGGAAAATGGAGGGGACTGATTACACAATATTTTTAAGAGTAACTTTGTTCGCAGATGGCATCCATGAACGTTATAGCACTTCTGTAACACTGGGAAATACATGTTTTCTAGTGCTCTTAACGTATGCACTTTAGAGTTCATGCTTCCTTGTTTTGCTCCGTACTACCTCCTCCCGGATATGGAAACAAATGAAACGTTTTTTAAATCTAAGGGACTTAATTGCTGCATTTATCAGTACCTGGGCTTACAACTACGTGAACTAACATAAACTAACTTGTATTAGCCGGCCGCGTTGGCCGAGGGGACTGAGGCGCTTCAGTCGCGGTCTGCACGGCCACTACGGTCGGGGGTTCGAATCCCCCCTCGGGCATGGATATTTGTGCCGTCCTTAGGATAAGCTAGTTGATAAGTAGTTTGTAAGTTTAGGGACTGATAACCCCGTAGTTAAGTCCCATAAGCTTTACAAACATTTGAACATTTGAACTTGTGTTAAAGACTACATAAACCCATGCCCGAGGGAGGACTCGAACCTCCGACGGCGAGTAACCGCGCACTCCGCAGTAAGGTGCCTTAGAACGCTTGGTAACTCTACCGTGGTTACGGTACGTAAAGATTGTAGTAGAGATTTGCTTTCCAGTAGAGAAGAAATGCTTACAGCGTTGTTCGATAACATTTCGGGATATGGGTTTCTGTTGAAGTCGTCCTCAAAATTTGAAACGTTTTTTCTTAATCGTCCAGTATATTATGAAAAGTTTTGGTTCCATAACAATATCTCGTGGCACGTCAGAAATCATTTTCACGTCGGAAGATTTGAAGAGTTTCTAGCGGTTACTACGTAGCACGTCTATCTCAAGACTTCTCTTCGTTGAGAATACATGCTATCCAGCGTTCGCTTGAAACTCTTCCATCCAATTACGCAGCTGATGCGATATTCTGTCTGTTCATATGCTGTTCATTAAGTCATTGTGCGGAACCGAATCGAACGCGACTGTATCTACTGAAGATGGGCAAACCCGTTCATTTTTGGGTACTGATTCACTATCGTTAGTTCTTGCGAAACGTTCCTCTTTTATCCAGTTAATATCCAAATAGTTGACCAGTGAAAATACTTTCCACCATTAGTGGCCAGTCATGTGATATGGAAATAAGTAAAATTAAATATTTATTATTTAAAAATATTTTATTATATACAGTAACAGTATACAGAATATTATATAACCTTCTGTTTTCTTAATTTCATTCCATAACACTTAAAAATCAATGTAATTATAAAATGTTTTATAGTTTTTGAAATTAAGTTACTTCCTTCCAGATAATATTAACTGTGCGTTGGCCCTTATGCTTTATTTCTACTTTAACATTTTTGAATGTTTGCCTTCGGGATAAGGCGACATACAGTTGCCCGTGACTGAAAACAGGTTCAGGGAAAATAGATTCCAACGTGATCAAGTGTATGATGCTGAGATTAGTTTATTGTAATACAAAACGCTAATCTAATGGGAAATTGCCGACGTTTAAAAGAGAGGGGCATTGTAATGTCAGATGGTGACAAATTCGTGCGAGGTAGCAGTATTCGCTCCGCAATATTCACACCAGTTACAACTTCTAAATCTATGATATTGTTTTACATTTTCTTAACTATTAGTCTCCTTCTATTCAGTAATCCCTTAGCTGCATTTAAATTCCTGAGGAGCATTACAATAGCACCTTTTTCAAAGTCAGGACATAGGAGGATAGACCACTCCGCTCAAGGTTCTTCAGAAATTCTGTGCGAAACTGCAAAAGTTCACTTACTTCTTCCGTTATCAATGTATTCACACTCGTGTAAGTTCTTGACCGTCTAGGAAGAAGACCAAAAACTACCTCATTAATTTCATCACAGTATTCACTTTAGGAGCAAGAATTGCACTCGTGGAAAGATTCAAACTATCATAGGAAGATGGAGGACCCGTGCGAATAGGACTCTTGCGAATACCTCGCACCGTTAATGGAAAGAGAAAAAAACTGGGAAAATGGAAGTAAATTTGAATGTTCAAGCATAGCTTTCTTTAGAATCAATCAATGCAAGTGTTTAAAAGCGCAAATGAAAGAACGTGATCCGCTGAGTGTTTTTAGGTCAAAAAGAACTGCGTACCTTAATTAGAACCGAAGATATCATAAAAGAAACCGATTAAAATTTCCATTTCAAGGAGAGAAGGACGTCGAGTTTGAATAAAAAAAAAAAAAAAAAGGACGGAGAGATCGAAGTTAATTCTGATACTTGATGACAAATCTGCGACTGAATGCCTTTCGTTTAAAACAAAAATAAAGGAAATTGGCTGGGTAGTTTGGTATGGCGGACTGACTTTACTTTTCGTAGATTATTTTAATATATAAGATTACAGTTAATCAAAATGGTTGGAAACTGAATAGTTGGTTTAAAAGCTACTTATCAAAAATATGTTTTTAGATACAAAATAAATACAATTTTATTGCAATCTACGCATTTGTTGATATCCTTTTTCCTTCTGGGCCTAACTCTCTCATGCAAAGAAACCTGACAAGTAGTCTAAGCTGCGCAAACAAACAACCAAACTTGAAAAATTGCAGGCACCGATGAGTCACGTTTCGACTAGGGAGAAAAGCTAGAAATCTGGAGGTGTAGATGAACTGCTTTTACCTTACATTTGTAGGAAATGATTAATTGATACGAGGTATTAAATGAATCTGATGAAACATAAAAATTTATCACTTGTAATTGTGGGAGTTATGTTTTCTAGCGTTGATTGAAATTAGGCAGAAATAAGAAGATAAGGTGTTATGTTGCCTATGAAAAGTACGTTTTAAATAGAACCTAATACTAATGCGTGGCAAGTTACAAAATTACGAAATACTTGTAATATATAAACGAACGATGATGGACGTCAAACAGAATACGGAAAGAAACTGTATTCCAAAGTTGAAAACTAGTTTGCAACACAAAAAATATTCAAATGTTTGTTAAGCTTAAGGGACTTAATTGCGGGGTCATCAGTCCCTAAACTTACAAACTACTTATAAACTATTTTATATTAAAGACGACACAAACATCCATGCCCCAAGGGGGGGGGGGGATTCGTACCCGCGACCGTAGCGGCCTTGCAGACTGGCGAGCCGCAGACCGCTCGGCCACTGCGGCCGGCCAGTTTGCAACAGCACAAGAATGGGTGAGCGACGTGAACACAACGGATACTACTCGATAGCGAGCTAGAAAAGGGAGATTGGAATGGAACCGACTGCATGGCTTTTCTGGAAATGGAACGATCACGTGACAGTTCCTGAAGTCGCCGCCACCGTTCCGGCATTCCGAACCGAGACCGCCGAATGGGACGACTACAGACCGAGGTCAACGGTTCCTTCCATTCAATTTTCTTAACCGTCCGTTTGGATCATTACGCTCGCAAACGACCCATATACTGTCTTTTGGGTCTCGTTGACGCATAATGTTAGTTTCATACGATCTTTGAATTCTACGGGGGAGATTTCCGGTCTCCAAAAATGTCATATAACACAAGCTGTTTAAATAAAAATAATTAATTAAATAAAATGAAAACATAACAAGAAAAAAATTAATAAATTCTGCAACAGGTCGACATCATAAATAAAATTATGGTATGGCTTTTAATGGGTGGAATATCCTCATCTGGGGGTTCGGCCACCAACTGCAATAGTCCACTTCCGTTCCTTGCGTCTCGACGATGATAAAAGTGATGATGAGGACCAAAGCATCCAGTCTCAATGTTCAAATGTTTGTGAATCTATGTGACTTGACTACTGTGGTTATCAGTCTCTAGGCTTACAAACTACTTAACTAAGGAAAACATACACAAATGCCTGAGGGAGGACTCGAACCTTCGACGGGTAGCAACCGCGCGCTCCGCAGCAAGGCGCCTTAGAGCGCTCGGCCATTACACCGCGGCTCATTCTATCTCCTCCTGGGAATAGCGCCCGGCCCTTACTTTGCAGTCGGTCAGCAATGGTGTCTCCGAGCAAGGGAGGCGGACGTGGGTGATACGTAAAGGCCTATACTCCTGCGCATCTGTTCGACCAAGTCTAACTCCATTCTTTTGCCGCCCCTTGTGCAAAAATGTCAAGTGTCATTTCTCTCCTCTTTCCTCTCACCATCCACTTCTTCCTCCTTCCTTGCAGTTTCAGACACAGTCAACCTTTTCCATAATGTCATTCACCCATGACGTCTTATTTTCACCTATGCCACGAAACCGTATGAACAGTTCGTATAATGTTGCTTCATCTCCAGAATAAGGTGTAATACTGTTTAGTATTTATCTATTATGGCTTCAACACCGATAAAAAAGGAATAAGGGACGTCTTAAATGATACAGACAAAGCATAAAAATGAATACAGAGGAGCATAGGAAGAGCAAGATCAATGTATAATGGTGCCAAGATGGAGCGGTAGGGCCAGCATCTATCCACGTATTCAAAAGACTGGAGGTGTGTCATTCACTGTACGGAACTTTATACACTGTGTTTTATAAAAATTTAATGTCATGAGCTGCAGATAGTTCACTTAGTTTTGAGACACTCGTCCTATATATATAGATACTGTCAAGATGCCTTATGTAACTATTATATCTGACAATCCGGCGTTGCCGGGTGTTTATTTATTCGGTTCATCTCTGTCTTCTGTCTGTCCCCTTCTTTCCCCTTTCTGTTCATCTTCCCCTCTCATCTCTCGGCCCATCTCGTCTCTCAAAGGTTCCTGTATGCCACTGTAAGAGATGATATTTATATGTTAACTGCAACATCTATTTATTAATATCTGTGTGCAGCGCAGCTACGTGTATTTGTATCTCTGGCGCTGTGACGCCAGTAATAATCGTAATAGTAGTAGTCAGAGTTAATTGTTGAGTTGATGCTACACAGGAAGGACCTCTGGAGGTAAAGCTGTAGGTTTCTTTCTTATTGGCATGACTGCTGAAATTTTTGTTTTCTGTATATCAGTTTAGGAAGTTATTGTAGTCTGGTGCCTTTTTTATTGTAAAGGTATTCGTCATGATATTTAAAGTTTAAAAAAAAAAAAAAAAAAAAAAAAAAAAAATTGTAAGTCAATCCCACCAATTATGATGTCATGATTGGACACTCTCCTGTGGGAATATATTTCAGTTAAAAATCATACATCAGCTGTGCGTTTTATTTAACCTTTTCACGTAGTTATAAGTTTTCTCCCGGAACTTTTTTATTTATTTATTTTCCCAGTGATAGTGATTGTATCATGCTTGCATCCTCAAAGTAGATAATCCTCAACAAAATCAGCCACAATTATGATACATTCACTTCGTTCTTTTCTTATAATGAGTATTAATTTTAGCTATGCGCTGCACTTCTGCTGTCAGTTGAGTCACTTCCGACAGAGGCGATATACGCGAGGTAAGTGCCAAAAGACACAGGGCCCCCAAAGCGACACAAAGGATCATTTGGTTCTAATTTCTGAAATATATGATTTTCCTTTTAATAACACGAAGTCTGCTGAATTTCGGTGCCACAGAAAAAATTAGTCTATTAACACGTTCGCTGCCGTTCACGCTCTGGCGCGTGTAAACGTTGCTTGAGTCAGGTGCCGCTCACGCTGTGGCGCGTGCTGCGACCTAGCATCCTATTATGGGTTGTTGTAAACTGGCATCGCCTAATAAAGCTGTATACTCTGGTAGGCACTCAGGGGAGAGTATAAGTGATATGAACACGTATGTCTTTACAGATTTCCGCGTTTGCATTACCGGCTACGAGCCACACACGCTTCTCATGATGTCATGATAGATTTATTGAATTCATATGTAAACAAGCAAGCAAGCTTTTGATTATTTTAATTTTATTTCGATTAGTTATCAGTTTATAAAAAATACTTCTTAGTTTTGATATTATTCATACTTATATTCACAAAAATACAAATGCAAATAAAAAAAACATATAAAAAAACTGAAAACTAAAACCAAAACATTCAGTGGCTCAAAACTATGAAAAGATACTGTCAAAATACGATCACGCGCCAGAGCGTGAAGTGGCACCTAGCATCATCGCACCAGAGCGTGAACGGCAGCGAACGTGTTAATACGTTGACATAAAACTTTTTTATTTATTTATTTTTTTACGGACCTTTTCATCCACCTCCAACTCTCTCTGTCTGTCTCCTACTCCTTTTGAATCTAGTGATTGGTCACACGACATTGAAGTCTGTTGTAATGTACAGTCCGCCAAACATCGTACGGAAATTGATATAGGCTGTGTCCTCACACTCGTTTTGAAGGTTAAGTGTTCAAAATTTCATCAAGATGCGATTAAAGTTGTAGATTTTGTCGAGGTCCAAAAGTAAATTATCCTCCGCGATGCATATGAAATGTTATCTAGAGTGTCACCTTTCGCTTGTCTAGTCTCACAATTCATGAAGATTGAAATGGATTTTTTAGAGGTCCATAGGGAAAGTACCCTCTGTCACGCACCATACGCGTCACATCTCCTGAACTGTTTGTAGTAGGTGGTTCTTACTCACACAGAAACTGTTATATCACGGTAAGGAATACGAACACCAATTATGGTTGAAAACGGTCCGGTGATCTATGAGGAGATGTACAACATTGTCGCGCGATGCAGCAGTCTGTCGTGTATTTCATTATTTATGACCTCATACCTCCTATGTGTGTTCGTGATCCTTGTACGTAGAATGACCTGCCTCTTCTTTTGAAGGTTATCAGTGCAAAATTTAATCAAAATTATAATAAAACCGTGGATTTACATGCAATACCTACACACAAACACATGGACACACTATGTACACAGAAGATAATAAACATTTTCGCTTCTGTAGGGGCTTCCTTGCTCACTTAGGCATTCTTCTAGTGTAGTGTAGGCAAACTATATAAAGGAATTTGCCAACAATGTCACTGTCAAACTTTGCTGTTCTGGAACACCCACGTGAATATCTAGTATGCTTCATTTGCTACCTGTTTCGCCGATACCCGTCCATAATTTTCAGCAAGACACTACATGTCTTATATATTCTGTTTATTGAGACAGTTATTCCATCAGCAACACTTTCATTTACTTGTTAAATCGTCTTTTTGGAACCATGCAAAAAATAAAAATTTTGCCGCCTCCGAAACTTGGCGCCTTGTGCCGTGGAATGTATCGCCTCCATCTGGAAGCGGCCCTGTGTCCGAAGAGTCTTCTTAGGAATGAACTTGAAACGTGTCCATAGAAAATGTACGTTGCTGAATTTGTAAGAAAAGTCTAATATTGTGCCTCCTGTTTTGTGTCGAGTAACTTGCTTGCAAGAAAATGTATAATATTGCATCTACTTTGTGTATCGATATGTGTACATGAATCTGTGAAGTTGTGAAGTTTCATCTTTGGCAAAGATTATGTATACATAGCATAGTAGCCATTGATCTCTATACACTCTGGATGTTGAACTGCTGCAGCTGTATTAGCGTGCCAGCCATAGATATTCATATTTAGTTTCTTGCCAAATTCAAACATACCTGCTAAGAAGCATTTCAAGAAAAAGAAGAAAATATGTTTCGATTCCGCTTCCATATCAGCCTACAACATCGAATATTGAATTAAATTCTAAATCAAGAGGTAAGCAAGCAATTCTTTGTCACATAATAACTGATGAAAACTCGTTTGCCCAATTTAAACATGGCGGACAATGCGCAATCGCGTGCAAAACATATGAATGTACAGGCACGCTGAGTTCTATTCTCAGACACCAGAGTTATACATCCAGTTTGTAGAGATCACTGATTGTAGCTCGTGCTGAGAGACAGAGTCAGACTTGTGGTTCAGCTCGCTCAGAGAGCAGTTGTGTTTTGTATATGGCTTCGATGTAGAGCAGAGGCTGCAGTGCCAGCAAGTATATATTGCATTTCATATAATTGTGAAAAAGATTGTACCACCCCTGGAATGAAGGTAATAGCATTTCATGTAATTAAGAAAAGGTTTATCATTTAGGTAATGTAATGGTGCTTATTAATAATAAGTAACAAATTGACCTTTCTTTCCTGTTTCATTTACGTAGTTAGAAGATTAACCTACTTCCTTTATTTTATAATTAGTTATTTGTGGAATTAAAGTGCAGTATTGATTTTGGTAATCTTTTGAACAGATTTCTTTATTGGTAACGCAGTTATGCAACACTGCAGTTAATTGAGTATGATACTGAGTTTTGATAATCAGGTACTGATCTGCATAAAATTCTCGTAGTCGAACATTAAGTGGTTTAAAATCTTTCTCGCAGTGAAATTTTTTCAGTATAGTCAGTGTGTGTTTCATACAGGTTACATGCTTTGTTAAAAGATCCGTTGCGCACATAATCAGTTTAATGCACTGTTTCTCATTTAAGTCTATACATCAATTTCAGAGCCATAATTAAACCAAATTACTGTGTAAATGAACAATGTACGTGTTCAGTTAAATTTTGAAGTTATTGATGACTTAGTGATCTTGACTGTAACTAATATCAGATCAGGTTTTGAATGAATAACTTTAAAATAAACTACTTTTGTTGTCTGATTAAACGATAGATTCAACTTTAAACTTCACATACACCTTTTAAACTGTGCTTTTTACCAATCATTAGAACGTTTCGTTTCTTCAAGACTTGCTGGTAGAAAGAGGGGACGCAAGTTCTTTGGCGTACTCTACGTAGGAAGGAAGTGGTATCTCTCTAGAGCCAGTCTGTTCAGCGATTTAAATTTAAATTTTGTGCATAATTTAAGATTTTAACGCAAAATAATATCAGACAGAACACAAAAGCTTTAAAAATTTATAAAACTCAGCTAACTTTCACTGCATAATTTAACTCTAAATAAATATACCTATGAGAAATTCACAAAATAAAAAAAAATGCAAATGAAGTTATTCGGACATGAAGTTCTCGTTTGTCTTTAGAAATGACTAAAACAGATTGTTTGCTCCGCAAGCCGCTTAGATGATTCAAACTTAAATAACTGATGTGATACGTGTTCACCGCGACACGAAAGGAAAGCTTTGGCTGGTGGGTTCTAAAATGGGTAAACAGAGAAGATTATTTGAAGTTCCCATTTTTAAAGTTAAGCGAGGTCTTCGTGTCTGAATAACTTTATTTACTTTAATTTTTTTACTTAATGTTTTTCTCAAGTGCATGTTCATATGGGATTGATTCCTGAAACACATTTCTGAGGATGAAGTTCTCGATATCAGCGGTTGTGCGCTAAAGATAATAGTTATAGATCATACACGAAAATTTCACTTGGTTCAATGCAACGCATTTGTACAATTGACGATACAACAAAGGGGAAAACTGAGGATACATCATCCTCAGGGTTAAAAGTCAATGTCAACCAGATATGGAGCCAGCAAAACTTTGATTAACAAAGGGAGTAAGAAAGAATAATGGTTAGACGGAAAAAATGAAATAGCAACCAGATTATTTATAAGTGTAGCGACTGAGAAGCACATTGTTTGAAGGGGCGACAAAATTCAAAGAAAAATTCATAGCAGATTTTTCTCAATATTTAATTTTATTTCATAAAATGCATTTTTTAAAACCATCAGCTGTTTATTCAAAACCTTATATATCTACCAGTTTCGGTCAATAGACCATCTTCATGGATAAAAAGGTGTTAAAACTGAATGGTAAAATTCATCAAATAAAATACATCTGGCTGAGACATGCAGGAGTCAGTGTAACTAAAAGGATTAAAAATAAAGTGGTCATCTTAGATAAAACCTACCAGCCAAACACAACATAAAAAAATAAGAATTGACTGATAGGTTTTATCTAAGATGACCACTTTATTTTTAACCCTTTTAGTTACACTGACTCCTGTATGTCTCAGCCAGATGTATTTTATTTGATGAATTTTACCATTCAGTTATCAGTGAAGATGGTCTATTGACCGAAACTGGTAAATATATAAGGTTTTGAATAAACAGCTGATGGTTTTTAAAAATGCATTTTATGAAATATATAACGGCTCTTGACACTCGCCTCACCAAAGCATTTAATTTTATTTTAGTCCTCAGCTTCTTTTTTTCCTGTTTTTGTTTTAAGCAAGCTGTCGATTATTTATCACATTGTCCTTACCTCTCTTCGTCATATTTATAAAGCATTTCATGGATACCTCGTAACATTATTTCCCGGCTTACGGTTGTATAATCTGTGGCGATTTCCTGTCGCTGGCCACTTCATAACGCGCAGCCGACGTAACTTTATTGCTTTCGTCTGCCTCCCGCATACACAAACAGCTGCTGCACGCAAGTCACGCGGCCCTTATGTGCGATGCGTGTTGATCGGACGAGCAGTTACGGCGCGGCGTTTCGTTGATATGCGTAATTGAAGTGACTGTAATATCAAACAGGCAGTGACGGATGGTTTCTTTGTCACGCTGAGGTAGTTTGCGGTGCGAATCCCCCCCCCCCCCCCCCGTCTTCATTATTAATATCTGTTGTAGGTCACTTGGGATCCTCTTCCTGATAAAGATTAGACTGTAAAAATCAAAATCAAATGTTTGTAAAGCTTATGGGACTTAACTAAGGGGTCATCAGTCCCTAAACTTACAAACTACTTATGAACTACTTACGAACTAGGACGGCACAAATATCCATGCCCGAGGGGGGATTCGAACCCCCGACCGTAGTGGCCGTGCAGACCGTGACTGAAGCGCCTCAGTTCCCTCGGCCACCGCGGCCGGCGATTAGACAGTATTACTGTACAGTACTTCAGGCACCAGTTGTCAATAATCTATACCTATATCTATAAATGTGAATGTCTGTTCGGTGTACGTTTATCACCTCTGAACCACAAGACATAAAAAGCTAAAGATTTGTACAATTACTAATGTCTACCCGGGGAAGGCTTTAGGCAAGGTTTTATGGCGATCGGATAGCTATTTATATATATTAATGTGAATGTCTGTTCGGCGTACGCTTATCACGTCCGAACGACAAGATGCAGACTTAAATATTTGTACAGTTACTAATTTATACCCGAGGAAGGTTTTAGTCACGGTTTTATAGCTATCTGATAGATATTTAGTAATTTGAAGAATATAACGCGAAATGCGGGACAATAGTTACTCTTTGAAAATTATATTTATTCCTAGAAAATGGTTTTATTGGTTGCATTGTTGCTTGAGGGTTGATAATGATAAAAGGGTGGAGTATAATGGGATGAAAAGTTATCGGTGTATATAAAATCCTGTGTGTAATTGTCCGAAGTCTACCGTTGTACACCATAGCAGTTCCATGCCTATAGCTATAAGGAGTTGGAAGATATGGTGGTTGAAAGTCGTCAAATTATTAAAAAATTTCGTACTGAAGGCCAGCGATGACGTTTGCGAATCTATAGCAAGGAGGTTACATACAGCGGAACGTGATGGCACAGACCATATCTTTGGTCTATGCGTGCTACACATTGATCTCTATACTCTCTGGATGTTGAACTTCAGTTTTCTTAGCGTGCCAGCCATAGATATTCATATTTAGTTTCTTGCCAAATTCAAACATGGCTGCTAAGAAGCATTTAAAGAAAAAGAGAAGAAAATATGTTTCGATTCCGTTCCCATATCAGCCTACAACATCGAATATTGAATTAAATTCCAAGTCAAGAGGTAAGCAAGCAATTCTTTGTCACTTAATAACTGATGGAAACTCGTTTGCCAAATTTAAACATGGCGGACAATGCGAAATCGTGTGCAAAACATATGAATGTGCAGGCACGCTGCAATTCAATGCTCAGACACCAGAGTTATACATCCAGTTTGTATAGAGATCACTGGTGCTACAATGTCTTCAGCTCTTTCTCTGTAAGGATAAGCATACGAGTAAGGAAATATATGAATAAATAAATAAAGTAGTAAAAAAGATATTTCTTTTAATAGATCTCTTTAAAAAAAACCGATTTGACGTTTCGCGCATTACATCAAGAGATCGATCTGTGATACTATTACAATCATTTTTTTTTTTTTTTATTTGAGTGTTGATTTAAAATGTTTGATTCTAAAGAAGGTATTGTATTTCATTTCATCCTTCAAAACTAGTCTCATAGCACACTACTGAAAGATAGCTTATCTATCATAATCGACCAACACGCGAGCGGAGCCGCGGGTTTAAGCTAGTAAAATATATATATATATGTTAACACTACATGTTTCGGGACGACATTTTCCCATTATCAAGTTCATAAAACTTATCTGCTGCTAGGAAGCATCGTTAAACATAATAGCTGTGTATGTACATTGTCAAAAATAAAACTTTGCGCAGTACCACATGTTTCTCAGATGCAGCAAGTTGTACACTCAACTGATAGTGTATTCGGCCACCATCCAAATACCGAATATTCTGTGGGCTTTCTAGCCGAATATTAGGCAAAATTATTCGGCTGGCGTGTCGCGGGGAAGCTTGTATCGACGTGTTTGTTTCTCGTTCGTGTGTTAAAGGGTACCTTCGAGTGACGAAATTATTTTCGGAAAAAACCGTGACACATTCTGCCTATTTTTCAATATTGTTTGTTAATGTTTTGTTAACTCGACGGTAACATTATTTATTTACTGTAAGCAAGATATTAAAAGTGATTGACTGATAGTAATAAAGCAGTTACATTCAAAACATGATTCGCAATCAATTTTATTACTTGCAGTAACACATAATTTACTCATCTTAGGGAGCGATCGTATTTTATAAATGGAAGGAGAGATGCCAAGATCGCAATTTTTTTAATTCTATTTATTCACGACGACCGGCTTCGACACTCTATGGTGTTATTATTTGGTCTCATTGACAAAAAAATGTTTAAATGTTTGTTAAGCTTATGGGACTTAACTACGGGATCATCAGTCCCTAAACTTACAAACTACTTATGAACTACTTACGAAGTAGGACGGCACAAATATCCATGCCCCAGGGGGGATTCGAACCCCCGACCGTAGTGGCCGTGCTAACCGTGACTGGAGCGCCTCAGTCACCTCGGCCACCGCGGCCGGCTCTCATTGACAGAAACTGCTTATAACAATGTTCACCCTTAAACCTGGTAGGTGTACTGGTTGATATTTTTACATAAAATCATGTGCTGGTGGGTAGTTAGAAGTAAAATAGATAGCTGGTCAAAGTTAAAACAGTTAAACCAACATAAAATAATGACAATCATTCTGTGCATGTCTGGTTGAGCACCTACGTAACTTGCACTGAATTTGCAGGTATGTTTCGGCATTGCGTTTCATAAGTCAGTAGTAAAAAATACGATTAATACTAAAAATCGCCAGTAAATCTGCAGCTCGTCTGATATGACGTCAACAACTGCACTATTCTGACAACTGCTGTGTTAAGTGTTGCGATAATCGGACGGTTTTCATAGCTCTGTGACAACAATATAGCTACTTATCATCTTGTGATGGTGCAGCTCCTGTCTCCACCGTGCTTGCAGTATTAGATTTATGGTTGATTCCGCCTTATGCAAGACACACAGACACACAGTATTTTCTCTCTCTCTCTTTCTCTCTCTGTTTAACACACACACAACAAAAACATACACAAACATACACCCAGAAAACAATGTCAGTATCTAAACCATTCAAAAATCGCGCTCCAAATCACTGACACGCCACACAAACAAATGCAACACCATACAGCCACCACAACAAGAAAAATGGCGATGTAAACAGTACTGTTTCACAATAAAAATCGCACTGAACACCACAAAACATAAGAACAGGCCACAAACGAACAAGCAGCAACACCACAGCTCAAATGAAGTAAGCCAAAACAGCCACATAGAAATAATCTATATCTATATATAAAAGGCTTGTGTGTGTACGTGCTGACAGACTTTTCTCCATGACCACATACTGCCACCAACTGGTGGTTGTGGTGGTAGATAGCCCTTGGTCTAATGATGTTAGTAAGGGAGTTTGGCCGCGGTGCGTGGCAGTGGGTGAGTGTGACGAGCAAAAATTCGCAAAATATGCAATAAAACGATTTCGCATTGTCCGCCATGTTTAAATTTGGCAAACAAGTTATTACATGACAAAGAATTGCTTGCTTACCTCTTGATTTGGAATTTATTTCCATATTCGATGTTGTAGGCTGATATGGGAACGGAATCGAAACATATTTTCTTCTCTTTTTCTCTAAATGCTTCTTAGCAGCCATGTTTGAATTTGGCAAGAAACTAAATATGAATATCTATGGCTGGCATGCTAAGAAAACTGAAGTTCAACATCCAGAGAGTATAGAGATCAAAAATCAAATGTTTGTAAATCTATCGGACCAAACTGCGTGGTCATCCGTCCGTAGCTTACAAACTACTTAAACCAAGATAACTAACCTAAGGACAAACACACACACCCATGCCCCAGGGAGGACTCGAACCTCCACGGCGAGCAACCGCGCGCTCCGCAGCGAGACGCCTTAGACCGCTCGGCTACTTCACCGCGACACTATCTGATGTGAATGGTGTTATCGTTTGACAGCTGGGTCACAGAATAAGGAGTGCTGGGTCAAGAAAAACTATGCGACGTAGTCCTACTCATATCACGGCGGCCTCCTGTGATAATGTTGGCAACAGATGTTGAATAACGAGAATCATGTGACAGCGTCATAAGCCAATCGCGTGACACGCAAATATTTTGTCGTGAAATCAAGCATACAGCAAGAACAGCAATATTTATCTACCCTCTATGTGGTTCTGTCATCTTTGCAACGATTTTATATCGTGCTATTGCTGTTGCCAACATAAAAACACGAGGCCGCCAGGATAGAAAGTAAAATTTTACCGAATCAGATACATCCGTTGTTGTCACGTGTCATTATGACCAGCACTTTCACGCGAAACTCTTTTGTATAGAGTCTCATGATTCACAGTCTTACAATTCATTCCAAATTCCTATTCAAGAAGATATTTGTGAAAACTGTTACAAATCAATGTTCACACTTATCCAATATCGTTTTCAGAAATGTAATTTGCCAGCTGCTTTCGGCGCTGCTGTTGCAATGTGTAACAAAATTGAGAATAACGACGTATAATATCAAATACATAAGTTTTTAACTTCTCGGCGCGTTTTCCTCAATACTTTACTGACGATCGACAGAGACAAAGTTGAAAATGCAGATAGGCTAACAAATGAATAATAGAGCGCTACACAACGGTCACAGTCATACTTCGATTAGTTGGTGTGGGTGATTTAATTATTACTATTTCTCATCTCAACGATAGAAGTGTTTTCAGAAGTTTACTTCAAACAGAGAATTACACACCGCAATGTTAACTTTATGAACACAACATAACATTGAATTTATATCGTTCCGGAGCACGGACTTAATTTCACGTTTTGTATGAAAAACGTTATGAATATTCATTGTTTTTGAGAATTACTTCTACTTAAATTTGACATCTTAGCTACGAGAACTGAGTTTATTGACAGAACGATCCAACAAGGATTCTGTTTTTGATGACCTAGGACCGAAACCCTAAAAACCATGATCTACACAGGCCCTTCTTTAACAACCGTTGCGAAGCACGGGCATATAAGCTAGTTTCAATATACTTCCAGGCTAATGTAGGCCTACAATAAATCAGTCAGTTTTTTCTAAACAAAAACGTCTTGTCGTTGCAGAGACAGGCTGTCAAAATTTGTCATTCCACAATTAATGCACATGCAAGTCCTGCGAATGATACAATGTAAGTACCTTGAATAAATTAGGCCTAAAACATCTAACAAAATTGTCAAACTAAACAACGTGTGCAAACGATTGTATAACCAAAATATGTAACATGTTATTATAGAAAATAAACAACAGAAACCCACGGAAGATGGCACAATAAGCGCCGAAACTAGTTTGGGTATTTAATAAAACAAAAAGTGTCTTGCATAAGGCGGAATCCACCATAAATCTAATATAGCTACTCTCCATCCACAGTGCCGCACAGTTGTCGCAATGCTACGTGTCTTGTTGGTAAGTTTAGTTTGGTACTGATCGTAAGCGCAGGTTGTCGCACTCTGTGTTCTCATTTGTTTAAGTGAAATTGAGTAGAACTAATACGGTAAAATAATCAATTATGGCTTCTAAAAAGAAATCGCCCATGTGGACATACCTAGAGGACGATGAAAATAATCCAGTAACTGTTGTGTGCGAAATGAAAATTTCTCGTGTTGGTGTTGGAAAGAAGGCTGCTACATCAGGAATGATAAATCATTTGAAAAACAGACACAGCAACAGACATCGAAAGTTACAGCCTACGCTTCAAATGTTTGTTAAGCTTATGGGACCCAACTACGGGGTCATCTGTCCCTAAACTTACAAACTACTTATCGAGTTGGTTTACGTTATAGGAGGCGATCTATTTATATTATTGTAAAAAGATATAAAATAGCCAAGATCGCTTATCATCAGTTTTTATTAATGACGACCGGTTTCACTGAACTATGTCAGCATCATCAGGTCAAGTAAAATATTTTACAAGGCCATAATCTGTTAAAAGGAGAAACGGATATTTAAAACATGCAAGTCATTATAATAAAACGAGAAGATACGTCAATTAAATCCATAAGAGCAAGATCGGGCATATTTAGAGATGAGACATACCTTGTAATGTCAAATAGTTGTTATATAAAACGATTTACAGTGCATAAGTGCACTAAGTCATTATAATAAAACGTTATTAACACAGTGAGTGACAAAAGCAAACTGATACATGATACAAGTCAAGGGTAAAAACTTGGCGCCAGATGGCAGCACACACCAATGTAATGTTGAGACACAATGAGGTTAAAAACGTGTTGTACAGATTATAAAAATAATTTAGAAGTCATTTTAAAAATAGACTAATATATACATTGATGGCGTAATTAAGTTTGTGCATACCACAAAAATATCTGTATAAACTGACAGTCATTTATAAACGAAAAACTAACACAGTTAAAATGTAGCAGTCATGCAATATTGCTTTGTGCATACCATAGGAATATCTGTATAAAACGACTGTCGATTAAAAAGTATACAACAGTGGCCACAATGCAGCGGTGATGCAATATTAGTTAATGCATATCACAAAACACTTGTATAAAACCACAGTCAAGTGTAAAAGAATATACAACAATGTCTACAATGTATAAGTCATAAAATATTGGATAGTACATAAAACACAAACATCTGTATAAAAGGCAGTCATAAAAGAATACATGATAGTAGACATAGTGCAGCAGTTACGAATTATAGATATGGCTGCAACAACACAATAGGTCAGCCAACACAGCACAAGGTTGTAAATTGAATTTTTATACAGATATTTGTATTTTTGACTGCTGCATGTGGCTACTGTCATGTATTCTTTTGTAATTTACTGTCTTTTTATACAGATATTTGTATTTTATGTACTATCCAGTATTGTATGACTGATACATTGTAGACACTGTTTTATATTCTTTTATAGTTGACTGGAGCTTTATACAGATATTTTGTGATATATACAAACCAATATTGTATTACTGGTGCATTGTGACTACTATTCTATACTTCTATAATTGATTGTTGTTTTATGTTGATCTTTTTATGGTATGCACAAACCGCTTTTGTTGACCACTATATTGATGGTTATTGTACACAGATATTTTTGTTTTATGCACAGCCAGTATAGTACGACTGCTAACTATAATTACTGTTGTATATTCTTTACGCCATCAATGTATATATTAGTCTATTTTTAAAATGACTTCTAAATTATTTTTATAATCTGTACAACACGTTTTTAACCTCATTGTGTCTCAACATTACATTGGTGTGTGCTGCCATCTGGCGCCATAGTTTTTACCCTTGACTTGTATCATGTATCAGTTTGCTTTTGTCACTCACTGTGTTAATAACGTTTTATTATAATGACTTAGTGCACTTATGCTCTGTAAATCGTTTTATATAACAACTATTTGACATTACAAGGTATGTCTCATCTCTAAATATGCCCGATCTTGCTCTTATGGATTTAATTGACGTATCTTCTCGTTTTATTATAATGACTTGCATGTTTTAAATATCCGTTTCTCCTTTTAACAGATTATGGCCTTGTAAAATATTTTACTTGACCTGATGATGCTGACATAGTTCAGTGAAACCGGTCGTCATTAATAAATACTGATGATAAGCGATCTTGGCTATTTTATATCTTTTTACAAACTACTTATCACACTACCTTAAACTAAGGCCGGCACAAATATCCATGCCCGAGGGGGGATTCGAACCCCCGACCGCAGTGCCCGTGCAGAACGTGACTGGAGCGCCTCAATCCCTTTTTTTTCTTTTTTTTTCAGGTAGATCTATGACCTGCGGTCGTTTTTATTGTTCGTAGTTGGTCGTTCGTTGATCATTTGGCTCAGCTTTTTTATTACAGAGGACGTTCAGCCCTCTGACCGGGCGCTCGGCCACCGCGGCCGGCGCCTACGCTTCCAAAAGAGCAAGATGATGTAAGTAAACCATCGCTTCCAAGAAATCAGTTGGGCCTTGAACAATGTGCTGTATTACGTAAATTATGGGACATTAATGATCCTAGGGCTAAAAAATACCATCTCTTAATAATAGCGCTTGACAAGTAGAAAGGCCTTGTTTTAGACGACTGATTAATAGTGCTTTGCCACGGTATGAAATACCTAGTCGCCCTTACTTCTCAGACAAAATAATTCCCGAGATTTATCATAAGGTTGTTGAGTCAACTAATACGTTACTTTCCGTGACATTTGAGCGTGCTTACATAATCACAGTTTTTTTTTTTTTTTAATTTTACTGCACATTTTTTTGATCGTGAATTCAGTGTCAAACATGTGGTATTGATTATCAAGAATTTTAAGGGACAACACACGGCACAAAACATAGCTATTAGTTAACAAGAAATTGTAAGTTAATGGGACATAGAATTGGCAAAAATTCATGTCGTTATTCATATAATGGATGGAATATAGTAAAAACTATTAATGACGCCAATTTGGTTTCTATGCGTTTTTTAATTCACACTCTTCATTTAATCTTCTGAAGGCTCAGTCAAATGTTGTTCTAACAATAGTAGCAAACAGAAGGATCATAACTCATTTTTATCATTCTGGCACTTCACAGGAAGAACTGCATTCTATACAAAAAAAAAAAAAAAATTGTATCTCCCTCAGCATCAGCTGGTGCAAGATGTCAGTACACAGTGGGATTCCACTTATTGTATGCTTGCGAGACTAATGGAACAAAAACGGACAATTTCGCTCTACCTCACGGACTGCGACATTGCCGACCTAACGGCAGCACAAAGAGGGCTTTCAGAGCAACTTTTGAAATTATAACAACGTACAAGAATAACAAGTTCCGGATACTCTCGCATTTCTGAATTTCTTCCGTATGTTCTTACATTCATGCGATACTTCGAGAAAACGAGCACATCAAAGCTTAAGCCCAAATCAAGACAAGTGAGGCTTGTCATTCAACGAGGATTGAAAGATCGATTTGAAGACATCACAGAAAGGAAAAATTATTTAGTAGCTACCGCTTTAGACCCAGCCTTTAAAATGAATGTTTTCACCAGTCAACTACAGAGAGAAGCAATGAGACAAATATAGTTGATCGATAGCCTGAAAAGCAGTGAAATAAGCAGCGGCGATAGAGCGAATACGTCCCCTACCCAGGCCAAGAGGATGAGATCTGAAGAAGAGAGTCTAAGCAGAATGGTTACTCATCTTTTATGGATTGCTTCGAAGAGGTGGTTGCATAAAAAAAAGGTAGCTCATAGCAGGACATCGAAAGAAAAAAATACGGTGGCAACTGAAACAAAACTTTATTTATTAAGAACATATCACGTCAAGACAACCCATACACTTGGTGGAAAGGAAGAAAAGATTCATTTCCATGTTTGCCAAATCTTGCAGCAAAATATTTGCCGGCGGGAAGAAGTGGTGTTTATTCAGAGCGTCATTCCTCTGAAGCTGGGAATGTCTACGAGAAGAAAAGGAGCAAACTACTGCCTAAAATGCAGAAAAATTAGTGTTTTGCACCACAATCTTCCACTTCTAAATTTCAATTGCAACAATTCTAATGCATAGAATTCATTGTTTCATTTGATACCTAGTTTTTCTTGTTAATTATAATTCAGAAGTTGATTATGTATCTATGACTGATGTAATGATTACAAGAAAAATACATCATTTTTATAAAAGAAAATATTTTCATTTCATCAATTATCAGGCTAAAAAAATCTTATGTATTTTCGGCCCAATAGTACTGAGATATTCGGTATTCGGTCGAATGCCGGCCGCGGTGGCCGAGGTGACTGAGGCGCTCCAGTCACGGTCAGCACGGCCACTACGGTCGGGGGTTCGAATCCCCCCTCGGGCATGGATATTTGTGCCGTCCTAGTTCGTAAGTAGTTCATAAGTAGTTTGTAAGTTTAGGGAGTGATGACCCCGTAGTTAAGTCCCATAAGCTTAACAAACATTTGAACATTCGGTCGAATGGTACAAAAGTGGCCGAATACACCGAATACCGAACAAAAACCGAATATTAGTTGCAAGTCTAATAAAGATCATAGCCTGACTTTTTTGTAGCTTTATGGTTAAACCGCCATTGTACCGAGCGCATGCCAGTGTGGTTTCTAAGTCTTGGCACTGACAGCGGTAAACGGTTTCAGCGATACCATTCCGAACTCTTTTTCAGACTAAAATTCCGAACTATATTTTCAGAACGTTTGGGCTAATACCTTCGATTTGTCCTGTTGACATAGTTATGGAAGTTTTCTGGAATACTTTGTTAGGGACACAAATGGACACTGACCATAATTTTTTGTCTATGAACCGTAGATTACGACGGGCAACTGGTTGTGCATGCTAATTGTTACGGAAGACCGTGAACTAATGATCTGTTGATCGTCTGTTATGGCTCGTGCAATGGTGAACTCTTTTAGGGAATGTCCGAAGTGTTTGATTTAGATCCAAAAGGGAAGATTAGGGTTTAAATAAAACACACTTGCGTCAGCCAAGACCGCTAGTTTATTTGCTGTTTCTTTTTTTTTTTTCTTTGTTTACCGGTTCCGATGAGTTATGTCATCATCTTCAGATTTTTTTAATATTTTTTTTACAATGTTCTCCTATTTTCAATAAAATAGTTACTTGTGAAAATGTAATATAAGCAAAAAGAACATTGACAAACGATTGAAATTTGCATCACCAAAGTGAATCGTCATCTGCATTGCACACTTAAGAATTGCTACAAGTAACAAGGAGAGTCGTGCCCTTTGAAAGGAACCATCGACATTTGCCTGTAGCGATTTAAGGAAACCACGAAAAACTTAAATCAGGATGACAGGAGCCCACCCTCTCGAATGCAAGTCCATTGTTTTACGATTGCGCGAAAGCGCTCAGTAATTAAGGTTGAGTGGATAGGGAATTAAGCTAAGGAAGCTGTAGCATGATTATTACAATTTAAATGGGGCTTTGAATTTGGTGCAATGATTCATGAAGTAGATTCACTCTCGAAAAACAGAAAAGGGAAGTTTAGAGAAAGGTAACACCAGGGGTGACAGACTGTGAGTCTAATTATTGGTCCAGGAAAGGGAGTACGCGAGGAGGCTCAAAACCTCGAAACCTCGATCCTGAATTTAAGTAATATAAGAAATTCGTTGCCACTGATGCAGATAAAGAAAAGTAATAAATATTTACACAGGTTCCATCCAATTTATGCTTGAAATAATTCATAAGTACGCAGAAACTTACAAACACAGAGATGTTACGTCGTGACTGTTTTCTGTCTTAAAATTCATTTACATATCAGTGGTCAGCAAAAAATTTAAGAAAACAAATAAATTACTGGATTAAGAAACTTCGTGGTAGATTAAAATTGCCGGCCGCGGTGGCCGAGGGGACTGAGGCGCTCCAGTCACGGTCTGCACGGCCACTACGGTCGGGGGTTCGAATCCCCCCTCGGGCATGGATATTTGTGCCGTCCTTAGTCTTAGCTAGTTTATAAGTAGTTTGTAAGCTTAGGGACTGATGACCCCGTAGTTAAGTCCCATAAGTTCTACAAACATTTGAACATTTTGATTAAAATTGTGGGCCGGTACCGGAACTCGAACCTGAGACCTTTGCTTTTCGCGGGCAAGTGCCTTACCACTGAGCTATCCCGACACGACTCACGCCCCACCCCCTCCCACAACTTCAATTCTGACAGTACCTTTCCTCCTACTTTCCAAACTTCACAGAAGTTCTCCTGCTAAACTGCAAGACTAGCACTCTTGGAAGAAAGGATGTGGTGGAGACATGGCTTAGCCACAGCCTTAGGGATGTTTTCCAGAATGAAACTTTCACTCTGCAGCGGAGTGTGCAAGCACACAATTTCAATATGCCAAGAAGTTTCATACTATCGTACACTCCGTTGCAGAGTGAAGGTTTCATTCTGGAAATTACGGGATTGACTCGAGAATAATAAGAATGAAAGAATTGGGTGGTTTTAGGGGTTCTATTGAGAAAATTAACATTGCATAATTTCGATAAAGTGTGAGAGATTAAGAGAAAGATACGCTACTCACATTGTCATTTTCCAAGCAGAAGAGAGATACACAATATAAGCAGATCATAAACTTCAGTAGTTGATATATGCATTGATTATCATTTACACAAGAAATATTTGCATAAACGTTTGTGCACAGTCGATTCCTTGATTCTAAAAGCCGGCCGGCCGCGGTGGCCGAGGGGACTGAGGCACTCCAGTCACGGTTTGCACGGCCACTACGGTCGGGGGTTCGAATCCCCCCTCGGGCATGGATATTTGTGCCGTCCTTAGTATAAGGTAGTTGATAAGTAGTTTGTAAGTTTAGTGACTGATGACCCCGTAGTTAAGTCCCATAAGCTTAACAAACATTTGAAAATTTGATTCCAAAAGAGGCGCTGTGTAGTGAATCCTTGTTATGTTCATCAACGCACCAAATGTTTACTGCTTTACTAAAACGAAACTTATTCACTTAGAGCAAAATATATGAGATCCTGTAAACATGTAATTTACAAACGTAGCTCCAAAATGTTGGGAAGTGGAATTAAATAGAACTAAATCAAAATGTTATTAATTGAATTTATTAAAACTATGTTTGAGGTTGGTAATTGTGAAATAAATTACTTGAAGAAATGTAGAAACAGCTCAGTTTTTTTCCTGAATGATGTCAAGAAAATCCGACGCCATCTTTTATTTATTTTCGTATACTAAAGTTCGGGTGGTTTAAACGGACATTCCTTTTTGTTTTAAGAGAAATTTCTGGTACCACTTGTACATTTCAGACTAATGCTCAGCCATTATCTATCGTGCTTAACTCCAGTATTTACAATCTTGATTTTGGAGGTACCTCGAAAATATCTGCGATTTCTACAGATTGGCGTAAATCTTAGTCTCACGAAATGGGACGAAAAGCACCGTCTTACAGATTTGGTAATAAATGTGGAACGATTCAATTTTGTGTTCGTTTGGAAGAAGTTTGAGCGCCTCGGGTTATTGGATGGCTCACTCCCAAAAGCGCTTCTACCGCATATTTCGGGAATAGGCGAAAACTTTGACGCAATTGCGTCCCGAACTTCGGAAGTCTTAAATCAGAAGCCGTATCCCAGGGCGCAGCGAAGAAGCTCCGTTATGCCCATTTCTTACTGAATTACATGCATGAGAGGTAGAGAGAAAGGGAATTTTCACATTCGCTCCGGGAGCGACAATGGAATTTCTCTCGAAGTACCAACTTGCTTCGGATAGCGGGCATAAATTGTGCCATTATTGCCGAAATACTTCCTTTCGTGCACGGTGTCTCGAACAAGAAAACACGGGCATTACCTCTATGGACGTAATATATCAGTCTGTTTTTTTGGCAGCGGTGCGGAAAAGGACCGACTCTCTCTCTCTCTCGCTCTCTCTTTGTAGCAGCGTGATTCTGACTATGCCCGAAAGAGACGTTGCAGGCAGGGCGGTGATCAGTTTTTCCCTTTTTTAGGGGGGGGGGGGGGGGGGAGGGTGGTGTCAGGGGGGGGGGGCTAAGACAATAAAACAGTACCGTAAATATATTCTAACTTATAAACCATTACAACACAATTTCAGGGGAGGGGGATTTGATCCCCTTCATCTCCTCCTCGCTATGGCCCTGTATCAAATGTTTCTCAGTTGTTCTATTCGCCAAGATTTTTACGTTTACTCAACACACGAATTATAAAAGATGTTGCTGTAGCTCAAAGGATGTGGGAAAAGTGGAATATGGTATTACAGGAGAGTCACAGTACTAAATTGGAAATCTTAAGAAAGTGGAATATATGGGTTTTTGTATAAATAATTCTGCCACCAGTAACGATTTTATTTGTTATATATATATATATATATATATATATATATATATATATATATATATATATATATATATATATATATATATATATATATATATTGACGAATTACAGCGTTGAAATAAATGAAATAAATCGCAATTTGCGATGTTATGGCATCAATGTATTAGGTTTAGATGGAATACCAAACTGTGGCGAATGAAAATTTGTCTCGGGCCGGGTTCGAATCCCGGCCAGGCACAAATTTTCATTCGCCACAGTTTGGTATTCCATCTAAACCTAATACAGTGATGCCATAACATCGCAAATTGCGATTTATTTCATTGATTTTATTTGTGTTTCCATGCAAGGCCATCAATAAACAGTATTCCACGGAGACTGACGCGCTACAAATTCGCGCTTTATTCCCGAAACGGGTCATGCGAAATATAAATAGAAAAATCATTATCTCAACAGAAAGCTTATTTATAAATAGACGGATTGTTTCCACAGTTGCAGGCTTTCATAGCCCATACCTATTGGATCAAATAAAAAATTCCAGAATTTAAAAAAAAAAAAATTACATGTTAACCAGTCAGAACCTTTTTGATTCTTTATGCTACATTTGTTATCGTGAAGATTCATGAAAGGAACTAGTGGCATTCAGAGACACTGATTTCCCATTGCAGCGTTAAACCTGCAAGTTTGATCTGCTGGAGTTACTGATTATGTAAGCGGATGACTAAGGAGAAATTTCGTCATCGAAATATGAAACCTTACAACAGGAAAAATACAACAAAACACTCTATGTGCCAATGGAATAGTCACCAGAGACTATTGTTTGTCACAAAACTTCCTATATGTAACTGTGGTCTCTGAGCATCAACGAGCTTAAATTTCATAGTGTGTCGATAGGTCCGCCATGTTTGAGGCAAACTGAACTCGCGTCCGCCATGTTATTTGGGGTATCGGCTGACAGCTGGTATGCCACACCGACTAGAGAATTTTACCTATTTACAGTTCCACGTTTTAAATAAAGATTGACTATTGTATACGGATGTGGATCACGTTCTGGCCGGCCGCGGTGACCGAGGGGACTGAGGCGCTCCAGTTACGGTCTGCTCGACCACTACGGTCGGGATTCGAATCCCCCCGCGGGCATGGATATTTGTGCCGTCCTTAGTCTTAGCTAGTTCATAAGTAGTTTGTAAGCTTAGGGACTGATGACCACGCAGTTAAGCCCCATAAGTTCTACAAACATTTGAACATTTGATCACGTTCTGTCAGACTTTCTCGAAGTTGCGAATTGACAAGTTGATAGTAAATTTCTTAAAATTGCGGCAATGAAATATCACTAACCTACCAGTATTACAGTTCCAGTTCGAAGTATAACAGTTTAGCCAAACTTTACAATAACAACGAAAGTGGTGCTGTGAAAATATTTGCATTGTTTATAATGCAAATACATGGTCTAAACGAGCTGCAAAACATACTGTAAAAAGTAATTATGACGAATAATCTTGACCATGGATTTGCATCTGGTGTTTATGTGTTTTAACAACTGCTTTCATGAAGTTTAATAAACCTATTAAGTCTACAAACTTATAATATTGCTATTAAAGGGCTTGGTTGTAAACTTTGCTGGACAAAATTTAAGTACAAAGACGAAAGTGACAACAAAATACTTAAAAAATGCGCCTAGGTCATCTGCAACAAAAGCATTCCACGTCGAATTAAGGTGCCGTTAATAACTTCCCTTGTTGCCATATTGAAACGAGTAACGTTTGGTACGTGAAATTTCAGTTCAAAGACGATAGTGACAACAGAATATTGCAACAAAAATGCGCCTAGGTCAGTTGCCACAAAAGCATTCCACGTCGAAATAACGTATCATTATTAACTTTCGTTGTTGCCACGGTGAAATGAGTACAGATTTGTTGCAAAGAACACAGACATAGACAAGTGAATAAATACTGGCTGTCACTGCTGCTTCCACACTTGGCACTGGTTGCATGTCTACCATCCTCGATCAGGTATTATCAACAAAAAATGAAAATATTTATAAAGGTGTACAAACTCAGTAGTTTCATCAACCACAAGAGCGACAGAAGAAGAAGTATCTCAGAAACACACTAACACTAGGTAGAAAACTGAGCAATTTTTTATGGTGTGTACTCCAAGGGAATTGCAGGATAGGTCGTCTGAAGCTTCACTTTTGGGGCAGCTGTCATTAGTTAGGAATTTTGTTTGAGCATAGACAGACTGAGATCAAACAAGGCAAAACATTTGGTGTTGTTACATGCAGTACTTGTCGTTTTATTACTTCTATTTGTGCATTTAAATGCTGAACACACTTTAGGCATATTTCAGCAGAAAAATTGTACAGAAAATACACACTAAATACAACACTTCAAGCTCAACAACAACTTGCGATTGACAGACTACTCTCAAGTGTATTGATCACCAAACATATGGCGGCCGAGTTTACACAGGTTGTCGCAAAGAGCGCTGTAGCTCGTGTGTCAGCCACTGTATGAATTTTAAGCTCGTTGCTGAGCATAGAACGCCAGCGTGCCTGCACTTTCATATGTTTTCATTCGATTTTGTCAAGGAGGTTAGAATAAAGGGAGGTGGCATTATCTATGCAGAGCACATACGTCAGTTGAAGCCTGTCCGCCATCTTGGCCAATGCTGGATTGCTATTTTTCCGTTAAAACTATGCGTTAAGTCGACCCTCTTACTGTTAATGCACTGGACTGACAGTCACTGCGAAATATGTACTTCCAAACAATATACTTTCTTGAATAAATAGTAATAAATACTCAGCATATTATATTTGAAAACTTAATTTTTAACGGCTAATTTGCACTAGTTTAACACGTTGTACGTCAAGGCAAAACCGTCTAGCCGTTTTTTTCTGTTGTAAGTGACAAATGACATGAGCTCTACAATACGAACACTTCTCCAAAACTTGGCAATATGGCGGAGACAGGCTTTACTTTTCCAGCCTAAGGGCGTCACCCTGTACTCTAACCTCCTTGGATTTTGCACTGTCCGCCATGCTGTAATTTGGCAAACGAATTTCGGTTGCTTATCTCTTACTTTGAACTGTATGTTAATATGCCATGTAAAACGCTGCTATGGGAGCGGTATCGAACCGTATTTCTTTCGTGTCCTGGTAATATTTCGTAGCAGCCATGTTGTAATATGAACATCTGTGTTTGACACGCTCTTACAGCCGAAGATCAACATTCAGATAGTATAGAGATCAATGCACAAATCATAAAGGCACACAACAGATCAATGAAGCAACGAGCTTAAATTTCATAGAACAGCTAACACGATTTACAGCGCTCCTTGCGGTAGCAAACATAAACTCGACCGTCATTTTAACAATGGTCTAGTAACAGGGAGTAACCAGTCCATGATTTGTCAGTGTGGAAATTGTCTTACATTACTTCCTGAAATATTTCTATTTTTCTCTTCAGTTTATTTTACCAAATATAAACTTTGTACGAATTGAAATTACAAAAAAAAAACAACAACAAAAAAACAAAAACAAAAACTAAATATTAGCCTATTACGAGACAGATGTGAGAAAGACTCTTAAGGAATCCATTGTCGTCGTAGAATTTTAATTACCCTTCAAATAAGTGCAGGAAAGCAATAGGCTTTGCAATGATTAGTTTTCCTTTGAAAGATAATAAACTAACAAAGAGATGTGTAGAAAATATGAAAGGGTAAAAATGATTTACGACTACAACCAGCTACATCAACTCAACTCACATTAAAGATAAATATATCTAGAGCACAAATGATGAGTGGTATTTTTTGTCCAAAGCAACTAAAATCTACAATTCTTCTCAAAAAAAAAAAAAAAAAAAAAAAAAAAAATAAATAAATAAATAAATAAATAAATAAATAAATAAATAAAAATAAAAAATAGAATTTTACGACTAGCGCCCAGGAAACGAAATTTCAACAATTTTGAAGACAATACTCTTATGAAGTAGTCAGTAGCGAAGATCAGCATGTAATTTAAAATTATGATCACTTTGATTTTTTATATTATAATATATTTTAATGCTACATAACATTAATAACGTTTACTCCAAAATACATGGCGTTCAATTTGCCTAAAATATAGCGGACATATAGCCAGCCGCGCAGGAGTAGAGGAGCGGTCTGGAGCGCCACGTTGCGGATCGCGCGACCTACTGCGTCGGAGGTTCGAATCCTGCCTCGGACACAGATGTTTGTGTTGTCTCTAGTACAAGTTAGTTCATAAGTAGTTCGTAAGTTTTGGTTCTGAAGACCCCGCAGTTAAGTCCCATAAGCTTTACAAACATTTGAACATATAGATGTATCTTTACAAAAGAGATACATAATCCGAAAGAAAAACTAAGACCATAGATAAAAGCTAGAAAGAACTCGAGACTTAATCAATAAAAATAAACACTGTTGAATGTTTGGAATTGATTTATCTATGAGAAATAATACGTGTACTGAAAAAATAATTTGTGAAATGTTCACGTTGTAATATCGTGTATTTATTGATCTCGTTCTGCGAATATTATTCAAGTAAATATTATAAATGCAAAAGGAACTGCACTGGTCTCGACTATATTTGATATGAAGATAGCTTCACCGTTGTAGAAGACGCCAGGCTACTTTATAAGTACTAATTTGAAGATTATTAAGTGAGCTAGTGAAAAATATTTACTGTTTGAAATAGGTATTGACTATTGGACTTCATTGAAGTATGAAAATCATACAGGAGTTTTTCAACTGATGTTTGCAGTGACATGTAACAGGTAGATACGTTCCTTCCTCTCCGATTCGCAGGTAGTTGTCTACGAAAGTTTTATGGATAACTGTCATTGAATATTGGTTCCATCTTGACGAAACACGTACCTGCTTTTGCTTAGTTATTGCTTTTGCTCTTTTGGCCTGAGGATGGCGAAATGTATCGCTGAAACTAGACTCAAGAAATAAACCAAATTTATAACAGACTGCTGAAGATAATGTATTCATTATTTATTAGTGAACAGTAGAAGTCCCTTATCCATGCTACAGAGATATGGAAATCGAGAAACTGAGCCCAATATTTCGATGAAAATTTTCTCCATTTGTGTTTCGATCACGTTTGGTTTTCATTTATACATGGAACTTACATTCCATGTACCTAAACAGTATTTCTCCTTGCAACATTTTACTCTTCGTGAACCATCTTTAAAGTGGTCCGTCACGGATATCCCAAAGTGGTTCTTAAACTCTAAAATATTTTGTGTAAAGCCAAGGGGTTTACTAAGTATAATATCAGTGATGATTTTTCCATTACCTTCTATTAGTGTATCCTGTCTGCTCACACTTTTTCTCGCTCGAGATTGTTACCCAATATCCATTGGGTTCCGCCACAACAGGGGCAGCATATGTAGATTGTTGGAGAAGTAGCCGAGCGGTCTAAGGCGCCTCTCTGCGGAGCGCGCGGTATCTCGCCGTCGGAGGTTCGAATCCTCCCTGGGGCATGAGTGTGTGTGTGTGTTTTTCCTTAGGTTAGTTTACCTTAGTTTAAGTAGTTTGTAAGTTACGGACTGATGACCAAGCAGTTTGGTCTGATAGATTTACAAACATTTGTATTTTGTATAAACTGAGGTGACGATGCTAAGAAAACCCTATTCATTGTAACCGGGCGTCACCCCTTTTTTTGCCAGAGTTCAAGCTGTTTACAAAGACTCATTCAGCTTATTTCCTGGGTCTAGCTTTGTCGTAGGACAAGACAAAAGAAATATACTATAAACCGGGGTGACCTTTCAGCAACGCAGGTGACGTTGTTCCACTTGCACTGTTTGTATAAAACAAAGTCGTCTTAGGAGTTCATATTACCCCCGCCAGAATTATCGTATATAGAAATCTGTTTCTCGGTCCGAGCGTGTTTGTCGGATTTTTTCTATTATGATTCCCCATAGGAAGAGTATCAGGAAACTCACGTTCGGGTATAGTTTTACTAAATTATTTATCAACCTCATGCCACAATATGAATATTCTCTCACTGATAGTTTTCGCACATTAAAAGATTTGCAGAAAGAAGATGCGTGGGTGACGTTGAACCGTGCGTTCATGGAGGCTTTAGGTGTTGTTTGGTTATAATATACTGTGGTTATAATAAACTGTGTCAGTATTGATAAAACTAATTTGCCAGCAACATATAAGAGTCGTAGGTTGTCATCATACGCCGACTACACCTGGTGATTTGTTGGAGAATACTCTTGAAGAAACTCTCAGATGGTAACAACTTTCACACAAGTGAGCAGTCGTGACTGTATCTCTCAGATTGTGGTATAGCGATCTCGGCTACGGAGTGATTTTCTTCAAACTAAAAATATCGCATTTTATCTTTTTATCTACTGTCATGTTTGTTAGTTTATCTGTATACGTTAATCTTCAAAATTATTTGATATAAGAATTATATTAAGATTTCACAAGCGGAGAGCCTTAAACCCCATCTACATAAAATTCACTGCCGCGTGGAACTGAGGGGCTTTCGATTCAGAGAGAAGCTCATAAGATTAATGAGTTTATCCATCTAATTTTCTAAAATAACTGTCAAAGTTGCACAGAAAGTGGATTTATTTCTGATGATCTTTTCCCGACATATATTTGTTCGTTTCACGTCAGTCAGTAAATTAACAAAAATTTGTCGGGAACCGATCTTCAGTAATAAATCCAATTTATGCGCAACTTTGACTCTTATCTAAAGAAGTTGAATGATTTAATTAGATACGTACGTCATCCAGCATGCTGCAATAACTGAGTCTATTTTGTGACATTCGAACATTGAACACGATAATTTTTCTTGAAATTTATAGGTAAAATACACCTATTTCCCCCAAAACCACACAAAAATGTTCTCTGCATGTACTACCATTAGTAAATGACGTTCTACAGCTTATTGGAGCTTTTGTAAGGACATATTTGCGGGAAACAGCTGTATCACTTCAGTCTTCTCGTTTCGTAACCGATTTTGGTCAGTTAACAGTCCATAATCTGGTGAAAATGTTCATATGTTTGTTAAGCTTATGGGACTTAACTACGGGTTTATCAGTCCCTAAACTTACAAACTACTTATCAACTAGCTTATCCTAAGGACGGCACAAATATCCATGCCCGAGGGGGATTCGAACCCCCAACGGTAGGGGCCGTGCAGACCGTGACTGAAGCGCCTCAGTCCCTCGGCCACCGCGGCCGGCCATAATCTGGTGAAACTCAGTGTCGATGTCTAAACCTTACCCCAGTTGATGGTCTTTTTAACTGAAACGATCTGAAATTAAAGAAAATTAACTTGTTACAGCTGTTTGTGGAAACAGTCATTCCAAAAGTTCTCTGTTTGCTTGTATTACGCAAGTTCATATAAGCTTTTCCGGGAGCAGTTCAGGCATGCGGAGAATACCTGCCGCAGCCGGCTTGTGCATGCGCCCAATATCGAGTCGGAATTTAATTTCTTGGGGACTAAAAGCGCCGCAGCCCGCGCGGCGGACCCCGCCAGGGAGGAGAGGTCTGGTAATGAAGTTAGCGGCCGGCCGAGCTGCCCGCCCGCGAAACCCAATAAAAATCCCCCGACCGACTTCACAAACGGCGGAGCGCCTTAAACCCAATCTAAAATTCACCGCCGCTCGCAACCGCCGGGTGAGCTTTCGATTATCAATGTGTCGCCCGCGGCAAAGGTAACACTGGGGGAGCAGGGACGCGTTCATGGTGTGATGGGGAGAGGCAGCGTTGATTGAGTTTTGCAGAACACTTTTTATTTCGGAATTTGATAGAAAAAATGGTACTCCAGGCGCTTTACCTCACTGTTATAATCTGCTCATTAGTTTTCAGTTCAGGTAATGTAAAAGGAAAGTTTTAGGTTTTAAATGAATTTTTGTTTCGATAACGGACGTAACTGACCATTGATCTTCAATGAGGTCAACTACGGAAACACCTGTAGGCTCATCGCGGAGTTTGATTCACAGTTACATATTAAGATCGCTTGTGTGGTTGCGTAGACTTTCCCGCCGTAATAACTGATAATTTTCATCTCGGGTATGCAGCCGGATACCGTTGTCAACTAGACACGATATTTCGGCAGACCAACTGGAGTTTCCGCTGAGTTCGTGTATTTGCGCTTTCACCTGAAGATGGCAGCCAGTTGGTCTGCCGAAATATCGTGTCTAAAAAAAATGTTCAAATGTTTGTACAGCTTATGGGACTTAACTACGGGGTCATCAGTCCCTAAACTTACAAACTACTTATGAACTACTTACGAACTAGGACGGCACAAATATCCATGCCCGAGGGGGAATTCGAACCCCCGACCGTAGTGGGCGTGCAGACCGTGACTGAAGCGCCTCAGTCCCCTCGGCCACCGCGGCCGGCAATATCGTGTCTAGTTGACGACGGTATCCGGCTGCATACCCGAGATGAATATTATAAGATCGCTTGTGTTTGATCATTGTTTGGCCACTTGTTTGGAATATTAGTTATACGCCACGTAATTAATCATATACGTAGCTGAAAACTCGGCATTGGCTTAGTATTTATTTATTTAGTCCCCTCTTGTATCAGTCCACGTCCTCCTCAGTCTGCCCTAACCTCTCTTCCTATTCCTCCCTCCCTCCTCCTCCTCCTTCTTCACCTCCTCCTAGTCCTCCTCCTGGATTTCCACCAATCTCCTACCTCCTTCTTTCTCTATTCCCCCCCCCCCCCACCCCTCTTTCTTTCTCCATCCTCCTCTTTCTCTTGTCAGCATCAAAAATTTGTAAGTTTTTTGGAACCAAACTACGTTGGTCATTAGTCCCTAGTCTTACAAACTACTAAAACTAACTTAAGGACAACACACACATCCATGTCCGAGGAAGGATTCGAAACGTGGCGCTCCAGACCGCTCGGCTACTCCCGCGTGGCTCTTGTCAGCTCCCGTCCTTTCTACCATCTTCGCAACCATCTCTTTCTCCTTCTTTCTCTCTGTCTCCCACCCTTCTCCAAGTTAGTCTTCGCATAGAATAAGTATTATGTGTAAGTTTGGCATAAGTGACTTAACACACCTATGTGTTCCACACTGGTGTTCCACACTGAAAGAGGTCAGAGAGGAGGCTAAATTTATTTGTTGTATTCAGCCATGTTGATAGATGTTACCTATGCTCCGCAATCTCGTGAGATCCGACCCAGCATCACAAGTGTAACGTTGGGTATCAACAAGCAATACGTTAAAGCGTGTTTCAAAAAATGTGGGTGGCGCTAAATCATTCTCTGTGCTTAGTTACCTGTACAGAGTGAAGCGAAATATGCACACTCGGGCTTCGCAGTGCTATTCATCACATGCTTGGAGTGCTTGTCTTGCAAGGTTTCGCAGGAGAACGTCTGTGAAGTTTGGAAAGTGGGAGGCGAAGTACTGGCGGAAGTAAAGTTGTGAGGCGCGATCGTGAGTCGTATCGCGAAAGGCAAAGGTCCCAGGTTCGACTCCCGGTTCCAGCACACAATTTTAATCTGCCAGGAAGTTTCACCTCATATGATTTTGTCGTTTCTTCGACCCTCCGTGCCCATCACCCTGCTTTCTGATGAGATATGTGGATGAGGTTCTGCTCGATTTCCCCCCCCCCCCCCCCACTCCCCCCTGATCCCACGAAATCTCTCGTGAGATTTATCAAATCCGTATTTTAGTGTAGGAAGATTAACCGGTGCTTGATTGCGCTGGATTTAATTAACATTCACAATCTGCTTATTTTTTAAAAATTTTAGACAAGTTTAACACATAATGTATAGAATTACAGAAAAATCGAAGAATAAAATACTTAAATACAAGGAAGTACAACAATATTCATTCAGTATTCAACCACAGGTCAAAAATGTGTGGTGTCACTACCGGAACCAACAATTCCATATAATTTTTTATAAAATCAGCTGCCCTTTCAACATCACTCTGACTCATCCAGTCTAACCCGCGTGTAGTATATAAATAACACGGAAACTTGAAAGGCCGTAGAAAAATTCTTTCATAACAAAACCTGTACAATTATACCATTTTAACCAGCGTCCGTAATACCTTTATCGCGATCTTTAAGGCATAAAAAGTCTAGAAGTTTGGGGAATTTATGAAAGCTATATTTCAAATATGTCAAAACCAAAGTATGGAGTAGGGACTGTGTGCCATTCCGGAGACCATACGTGCTTCCTAAGCAGGAGTCTTTCCTTAGGGCTACAGTGCAAGGCATTCTTTATACACACGCGTGAAAAGAACGCTCATATGGCCTTAGCCTAGCGGGCTGGCCTATGCGTCTATTCACACAGAGTGAGACAGGAGCCCGGGTTGTCAGCACTGTTGCTGCTGCGCGTGTTCCGTTCCAGTTCCAACAAAAACGAAAACGCAAAAATAAAAGGTAGTGTAGCCTAAAAAAACAGTCGAGGGGCTACTGTGTTACTATGTGATGTTTGCATAACTACGATAAATATAATTGTGTATAATTTAGCCATATTTTAGACTGTAACATGTCTAACTTAATTTAACCCAGGTACCTCGCAGTTTTAAAAAAACAGTCGAGGGGCTACTGTGTTACTATGTGATGTTTGCATAACTACGATAAATATTATTGTGTATAATTTAGCCATATTTTAGACTGTAACATGTCTAACTTAATTTAACCCAGGTATCTCGCAGTTTTAAAAAAACAGTCGAGGGGCTACTGTGTTACTATGTGATGTTTGCATAACTACGATAAATATAATTGTGTATAATTTAGCCATATTTTAGACTGTAACATGTCTAACTTAATTTAACCCAGGTACCTCGCAGTTTTAAAAAAACAGTCGAGGGGCTACTGTGTTACTATGTGATGTTTGCATAACTACGATAAATATTATTGTGTATAATTTAGCCATATTTTAGACTGTAACATGTCTAACTTAATTTAACCCAGGTATCTCGCAGTTTTAAAAAAACAGTCGAGGGGCTACTGTGTTACTATGTGATGTTTGCATAACTACGATAAATATTATTGTGTATAATTTAGCCATATATTAGACTGTAACATGTCTAACTTAATTTAACCCAGGTATCTCGCAGTTTTAAAAAAACAGTCGAGAGGCTACTGTGTTGCTATGTGATGTTTGCATAACTACGATAAATATTATTGTGTATAATTTAGCCATATTTTAGACTGTAACATGTCTAACTTAATTTAACCCAGGTATCTCGCAGTTTTAAAAAAACAGTCGAGGGGCTACTGTGTTACTATGTGATGTTTGCAAAACTACGATAAATATTATTGTGTATAATTTAGCCATATTTTAGACTGTAACATGTCTAACTTAATTTAACCCAGGTATCTCGCAGTTTTAAAAAAAAGCAGTCGAGGGGCTACTGTGTTACTATGTGATGTTTGCATAACTACGATAAATATTATTGTGTATAATTTAGCCATATTTTAGACTGTAACATGTCTAACTTAATTTAACCCAGGTATCTCGCAGTTTTAAAAAAACAGTCGAGAGGCTACTGTGTTGCTATGTGATGTTTGCATAACTACGATAAATATTATTGTGTATAATTTAGCCATATTTTAGACTGTAACATGTCTAACTTAATTTAACCCAGGTATCTCGCAGTTTTAAAAAAACAGTCGAGGGGCTACTGTGTTACTATGTGATGTTTGCATAACTACGATAAATATTATTGTGTATAATTTAGCCATATTTTAGACTGTAACATGTCTAACTTAATTTAACCCAGGTATCTCGCAGTTTTAAAAAAACAGTCGAGGGGCTACTGTGTTACTATGTGATGTTTGCATAACTACGATAAATATTATTGTGTATAATTTAGCCATATTTTAGACTGTAACATGTCTAACTTAATTTAACCCAGGTATTTCGCAGTTTTAAAAAAACAGTCGAGGGGCTACTGTGTTACTATGTGATGTTTGCAAAACTACGATAAATATTATTGTGTATAATTTAGCCATATTTTAGACTGTAACATGTCTAACTTAATTTAACCCAGGTATCTCGCAGTTTTAAAAAAACAGTCGAAGGGCTACTGTGTTACTATGTGATGTTTGCATAACTACGATAAATATTATTGTGTATAATTTAGCCATATTTTAGACTGTAACATGTCTAACTTAATTTAACCCAGGTTTCTCGCAGTTTTAAAAAAACAGTCGAGGGGCTACTGTGTTACTATGTGATGTTTGCATAACTACGATAAATATTATTGTGTATAATTTAGCCATATTTTAGACTGTAACATGTCTAACTTAATTTAACCCAGGTATCTCGCAGTTTTAAAAAAACAGTCGAGGGGCTACTGTGCTACTATGTGATGTTTGCATAACTACGATAAATATTATTGTGTATAATTTAGCCATATTTTAGACTGTAACATGTCTAACTTAATTTAACCCAGGTATCTCGCAGTTTTAAAAAAACAGTCGAGGGGCTACTGTGTTACTATGTGATGTTTGCATAACTACGATAAATATTATTGTGTATAATTTAGCCATATTTTAGACTGTAACACGTCTAACTTAATTTAACCCAGGTATCTCGCAGTTTTAAAAAAACAGTCGAGAGGCTACTGTGTTGCTATGTGATGTTTGCATAACTACGATAAATATTATTGTGTATAATTTAGCCATATTTTAGACTGTAACATGTCTAACTTAATTTAACCCAGGTATCTCGCAGTTTTAAAAAAACAGTCGAGAGGCTACTGTGTTGCTATGTGATGTTTGCATAACTACGATAAATATTATTGTGTATAATTTAGCCATATTTTAGACTGTAACATGTCTAACTTAATTTAACCCAGGTATCTCGGAGTTTTAAAAAAACAGTCGAGGGGCTACTGTGTTACTATGTGATGTTTGCATAACTACGATAAATATTATTGTGTATAATTTAGCCATATTTTAGACTGTAACATGTCTAACTTAATTTAACCCAGGTATCTCGCAGTTTTAAAAAAACAGTCGAGGGGCTACTGTGTTACTATGTGATGTTTGCATAACTACGATAAATATTATTGTGTATAATTTAGCCATATTTTAGACTGTAACATGTCTAACTTAATTTAACCCAGGTATCTCGCAGTTTTAAAAAAAACAGTCGAGGGGCTACTGTGTTACTATGTGATGTTTGCATAACTACGATAAATATTATTGTGTATAATTTAGCCATATTTTAGACTGTAACATGTCTAACTTAATTTAACCCAGGTATCTCGCAGTTTTAAAAAAACAGTCGAGGGGCTACTGTGTTACTATGTGATGTTTGCATAACTACGATAAATATTATTGTGTATAATTTAGCCATATTTTAGACTGTAACATGTCTAACTTAATTTAACCAAGGTATCTCGCAGTTTTAAAAAAAACAGTCGAGGGGCTACTGTGTTACTATGTGATGTTTGCATAACTACGATAAATATTATTGTGTATAATTTAGCCATATTTTAGACTGTAACGTGTCTAACTTAATTTAACCCAGGTATCTCGCAGTTTTTAAAAAACAGTCGAGGGGCTACTGTGTTACTATGTGATGTTTGCATAACTACGATAAATATTATTGTGTATAATTTAGCCATATTTTAGACTGTAACATGTCTAACTTAATTTAACCCAGGTATCTCGCAGTTTTAAAAAACAGTCGAGGGGCTACTGTGTTACTATGTGATGTTTGCATAACTACGATAAATATTATTGTGTATAATTTAGCCATATTTTAGACTGTAACATGTCTAACTTAATTTAACCCAGGTATCTCGCAGTTTAAAAAAAACAGTCGAGGGGCTACTGTGTTACTATGTGATGTTTGCATAACTACGATAAATATTATTGTGTATAATTTAGCCATATTTTAGACTGTAACATGTCTAACTTAATTTAACCCAGGTATCTCGCAGTTTTAAAAAAACAGTCGAGGGGCTACTGTGTTACTATGTGATGTTTGCATAACTACGATAAATATTATTGTGTATAATTTAGCCATATTTTAGACTGTAACATGTCTAACTTAATTTAACCCAGGTATCTCGCAGTTTTAAAAAAACAGTCGAGGGGCTACTGTGTTACTATGTGATGTTTGCATAACTACGATAAATATTATTGTGTATAATTTAGCCATATTTTAGACTGTAACATGTCTAACTTAATTTAAACCAGGTTTCTCGCAGTTTTAAAAAAACAGTCGAGGGGCTACTGTGTTACTATGTGATGTTTGCATAACTACGATAAATATTATTGTGTATAATTTAGCCATATTTTAGACTGTAACATGTCTAACTTAATTTAACCCAGGTATCTCGCAGTTTTAAAAAAACAGTCGAGGGGCTACTGTGTTACTATGTGATGTTTGCATAACTACGATAAATATTATTGTGTATAATTTAGCCATATTTTAGACAGTAACGTGTCTAACTTAATTTAACCCAGGTATCTCGCAGTTTTAAAAAAACAGTCGAAGGGCTACTGTGTTACTATGTGATGTTTGCATAACTACGATAAATATTATTGTGTATAATTTAGCCATATTTTAGACTGTAACATGTCTAACTTAATTTAACCCAGGTTTCTCGCAGTTTTAAAAAAACAGTCGAGGGGGTACTGTGTTACTATGTGATGTTTGCATAACTACGATAAATATTATTGTGTATAATTTAGCCATATTTTAGACTGTAACATGTCTAACTTAATTTAACCCAGGTATCTCGCAGTTTTAAAAAAACAGTCGAGGGGCTACTGTGCTACTATGTGATGTTTGCATAACTACGATAAATATTATTGTGTATAATTTAGCCATATTTTAGACTGTAACATGTCTAACTTAATTTAACCCAGGTATCTCGCAGTTTTAAAAAAACAGTCGAGAGGCTACTGTGTTGCTATGTGATGTTTGCATAACTACGATAAATATTATTGTGTATAATTTAGCCATATTTTAGACTGTAACATGTCTAACTTAATTTAACCCAGGTATCTCGGAGTTTTAAAAAAACAGTCGAGGGGCTACTGTGTTACTATGTGATGTTTGCATAACTACGATAAATATTATTGTGTATAATTTAGCCATATTTTAGACTGTAACATGTCTAACTTAATTTAACCCAGGTATCTCGCAGTTTTAAAAAAACAGTCGAGGGGCTACTGTGTTACTATGTGATGTTTGCATAACTACGATAAATATTATTGTGTATAATTTAGCCATATTTTAGACTGTAACATGTCTAACTTAATTTAACCCAGGTATCTCGCAGTTTTAAAAAAAAACAGTCGAGGGGCTACTGTGTTACTATGTGATGTTTGCATAACTACGATAAATATTATTGTGTATAATTTAGCCATATTTTAGACTGTAACATGTCTAACTTAATTTAACCCAGGTATCTCGCAGTTTTAAAAAAACAGTCGAGGGGCTACTGTGTTACTATGTGATGTTTGCATAACTACGATAAATATTATTGTGTATAATTTAGCCATATTTTAGACTGTAACATGTCTAACTTAATTTAACCAAGGTATCTCGCAGTTTTAAAGAAAACAGTCGAGGGGCTACTGTGTTACTATGTGATGTTTGCATAACTACGATAAATATTATTGTGTATAATTTAGCCATATTTTAGACTGTAACGTGTCTAACTTAATTTAACCCAGGTATCTCGCAGTTTTTAAAAAACAGTCGAGGGGCTACTGTGTTACTATGTGATGTTTGCATAACTACGATAAATATTATTGTGTATAATTTAGCCATATTTTAGACTGTAACATGTCTAACTTAATTTAACCCAGGTATCTCGCAGTTTTAAAAAAACAGTCGAGGGGCTACTGTGTTACTATGTGATGTTTGCAAAACTACGATAAATATTATTGTGTATAATTTAGCCATATTTTAGACTGTAACATGTCTAACTTAATTTAACCCAGGTATCTCGCAGTTTTAAAAAAAAGCAGTCGAGGGGCTACTGTGTTACTATGTGATGTTTGCATAACTACGATAAATATTATTGTGTATAATTTAGCCATATTTTAGACTGTAACATGTCTAACTTAATTTAACCCAGGTATCTCGCAGTTTTAAAAAAAACAGTCGAGGGGCTACTGTGTTACTATGTGATGTTTGCATAACTACGATAAATATTATTGTGTATAATTTAGCCATATTTTAGACTGTAACATGTCTAACTTAATTTAACCCAGGTATCTCGCAGTTTTAAAAAAACAGTCGAGGGGCTACTGTGTTACTATGTGATGTTTGCATAACTACGATAAATATTATTGTGTATAATTTAGCCATATTTTAGACTGTAACATGTCTAACTTAATTTAACCCAGGTATCTCGCAGTTTTAAAAAACAGTCGAGGGGCTACTGTGTTACTATGTGATGTTTGCATAACTACGATAAATATTATTGTGTATAATTTAGCCATATTTTAGACTGTAACATGTCTAACTTAATTTAACCCAGGTATCTCGCAGTTTTAAAAAAACAGTCGAGGGGCTACTGTGTTACTATGTGATGTTTGCATAACTACGATAAATATTATTGTGTATAATTTAGCCATATTTTAGACTGTAACATGTCTAACTTAATTTAACCCAGGTATTTCGCAGTTTTAAAAAAACAGTCGAGGGGCTACTGTGTTACTATGTGATGTTTGCAAAACTACGATAAATATTATTGTGTATAATTTAGCCATATTTTAGACTGTAACATGTCTAACTTAATTTAACCCAGGTATCTCGCAGTTTTAAAAAAACAGTCGAAGGGCTACTGTGTTACTATGTGATGTTTGCATAACTACGATAAATATTATTGTGTATAATTTAGCCATATTTTAGACTGTAACATGTCTAACTTAATTTAACCCAGGTTTCTCGCAGTTTTAAAAAAACAGTCGAGGGGCTACTGTGTTACTATGTGATGTTTGCATAACTACGATAAATATTATTGTGTATAATTTAGCCATATTTTAGACTGTAACATGTCTAACTTAATTTAACCCAGGTATCTCGCAGTTTTAAAAAAACAGTCGAGGGGCTACTGTGCTACTATGTGATGTTTGCATAACTACGATAAATATTATTGTGTATAATTTAGCCATATTTTAGACTGTAACATGTCTAACTTAATTTAACCCAGGTATCTCGCAGTTTTAAAAAAACAGTCGAGGGGCTACTGTGTTACTATGTGATGTTTGCATAACTACGATAAATATTATTGTGTATAATTTAGCCATATTTTAGACTGTAACACGTCTAACTTAATTTAACCCAGGTATCTCGCAGTTTTAAAAAAACAGTCGAGAGGCTACTGTGTTGCTATGTGATGTTTGCATAACTACGATAAATATTATTGTGTATAATTTAGCCATATTTTAGACTGTAACATGTCTAACTTAATTTAACCCAGGTATCTCGCAGTTTTAAAAAAACAGTCGAGAGGCTACTGTGTTGCTATGTGATGTTTGCATAACTACGATAAATATTATTGTGTATAATTTAGCCATATTTTAGACTGTAACATGTCTAACTTAATTTAACCCAGGTATCTCGGAGTTTTAAAAAAACAGTCGAGGGGCTACTGTGTTACTATGTGATGTTTGCATAACTACGATAAATATTATTGTGTATAATTTAGCCATATTTTAGACTGTAACATGTCTAACTTAATTTAACCCAGGTATCTCGCAGTTTTAAAAAAACAGTCGAGGGGCTACTGTGTTACTATGTGATGTTTGCATAACTACGATAAATATTATTGTGTATAATTTAGCCATATTTTAGACTGTAACATGTCTAACTTAATTTAACCCAGGTATCTCGCAGTTTTAAAAAAACAGTCGAGGGGCTACTGTGTTACTATGTGATGTTTGCATAACTACGATAAATATTATTGTGTATAATTTAGCCATATTTTAGACTGTAACATGTCTAACTTAATTTAACCCAGGTATCTCGCAGTTTTAAAAAAAACAGTCGAGGGGCTACTGTGTTACTATGTGATGTTTGCATAACTACGATAAATATTATTGTGTATAATTTAGCCATATTTTAGACTGTAACATGTCTAACTTAATTTAACCCAGGTATCTCGCAGTTTTAAAAAAACAGTCGAGGGGCTACTGTGTTACTATGTGATGTTTGCATAACTACGATAAATATTATTGTGTATAATTTAGCCATATTTTAGACTGTAACATGTCTAACTTAATTTAACCCAGGTATCTCGCAGTTTTAAAAAAACAGTCGAGGGGCTACTGTGTTACTATGTGATGTTTGCATAACTACGATAAATATTATTGTGTATAATTTAGCCATATTTTAGACTGTAACATGTCTAACTTAATTTAAACCAGGTTTCTCGCAGTTTTAAAAAAACAGTCGAGGGGCTACTGTGTTACTATGTGATGTTTGCATAACTACGATAAATATTATTGTGTATAATTTAGCCATATTTTAGACTGTAACATGTCTAACTTAATTTAACCCAGGTATCTCGCAGTTTTAAAAAAACAGTCGAGGGGCTACTGTGTTACTATGTGATGTTTGCATAACTACGATAAATATTATTGTGTATAATTTAGCCATATTTTAGACTGTAACATGTCTAACTTAATTTAACCCAGGTATCTCGCAGTTTTAAAAAAACAGTCGAGGGGCTACTGTGTTACTATGTGATGTTTGCATAACTACGATAAATATTATTGTGTATAATTTAGCCATATTTTAGACTGTAACATGTCTAACTTAATTTAACCCAGGTATCTCGCAGTTTTAAAAAAACAGTCGAGGGGCTACTGTGTTACTATGTGATGTTTGCATAACTACGATAAATATTATTGTGTATAATTTAGCCATATTTTAGACTGTAACGTGTCTAACTTAATTTAACCCAGGTATCTCGCAGTTTTAAAAAAACAGTCGAAGGGCTACTGTGTTACTATGTGATGTTTGCATAACTACGATAAATATTATTGTGTATAATTTAGCCATATTTTAGACTGTAACATGTCTAACTTAATTTAACCCAGGTTTCTCGCAGTTTTAAAAAAACAGTCGAGGGGCTACTGTGTTACTATGTGATGTTTGCATAACTACGATAAATATTATTGTGTATAATTTAGCCATATTTTAGACTGTAACATGTCTAACTTAATTTAACCCAGGTATCTCGCAGTTTTAAAAAAACAGTCGAGGGGCTACTGTGCTACTATGTGATGTTTGCATAACTACGATAAATATTATTGTGTATAATTTAGCCATATTTTAGACTGTAACATGTCTAACTTAATTTAACCCAGGTATCTCGCAGTTTTAAAAAAACAGTCGAGGGGCTACTGTGTTACTATGTGATGTTTGCATAACTACGATAAATATTATTGTGTATAATTTAGCCATATTTTAGACTGTAACACGTCTAACTTAATTTAACCCAGGTATCTCGCAGTTTTAAAAAAACAGTCGAGAGGCTACTGTGTTGCTATGTGATGTTTGCATAACTACGATAAATATTATTGTGTATAATTTAGCCATATTTTAGACTGTAACATGTCTAACTTAATTTAACCCAGGTATCTCGCAGTTTTAAAAAAACAGTCGAGAGGCTACTGTGTTGCTATGTGATGTTTGCATAACTACGATAAATATTATTGTGTATAATTTAGCCATATTTTAGACTGTAACATGTCTAACTTAATTTAACCCAGGTATCTCGGAGTTTTAAAAAAACAGTCGAGGGGCTACTGTGTTACTATGTGATGTTTGCATAACTACGATAAATATTATTGTGTATAATTTAGCCATATTTTAGACTGTAACATGTCTAACTTAATTTAACCCAGGTATCTCGCAGTTTTAAAAAAACAGTCGAGGGGCTACTGTGTTACTATGTGATGTTTGCATAACTACGATAAATATTATTGTGTATAATTTAGCCATATTTTAGACTGTAACATGTCTAACTTAATTTAACCCAGGTATCTCGCAGTTTTAAAAAAAACAGTCGAGGGGCTACTGTGTTACTATGTGATGTTTGCATAACTACGATAAATATTATTGTGTATAATTTAGCCATATTTTAGACTGTAACATGTCTAACTTAATTTAACCCAGGTATCTCGCAGTTTTAAAAAAACAGTCGAGGGGCTACTGTGTTACTATGTGATGTTTGCATAACTACGATAAATATTATTGTGTATAATTTAGCCATATTTTAGACTGTAACATGTCTAACTTAATTTAACCAAGGTATCTCGCAGTTTTAAAAAAAACAGTCGAGGGGCTACTGTGTTACTATGTGATGTTTGCATAACTACGATAAATATTATTGTGTATAATTTAGCCATATTTTAGACTGTAACGTGTCTAACTTAATTTAACCCAGGTATCTCGCAGTTTTTAAAAAACAGTCGAGGGGCTACTGTGTTACTATGTGATGTTTGCATAACTACGATAAATATTATTGTGTATAATTTAGCCATATTTTAGACTGTAACATGTCTAACTTAATTTAACCCAGGTATCTCGCAGTTTTAAAAAAACAGTCGAGGGGCTACTGTGTTACTATGTGATGTTTGCATAACTACGATAAATATTATTGTGTATAATTTAGCCATATTTTAGACTGTAACATGTCTAACTTAATTTAACCCAGGTATCTCGCAGTTTTAAAAAAAACAGTCGAGGGGCTACTGTGTTACTATGTGATGTTTGCATAACTACGATAAATATTATTGTGTATAATTTAGCCATATTTTAGACTGTAACATGTCTAACTTAATTTAACCCAGGTATCTCGCAGTTTTAAAAAAACAGTCGAGGGGCTACTGTGTTACTATGTGATGTTTGCATAACTACGATAAATATTATTGTGTATAATTTAGCCATATTTTAGACTGTAACATGTCTAACTTAATTTAACCCAGGTATCTCGCAGTTTTAAAAAAACAGTCGAGGGGCTACTGTGTTACTATGTGATGTTTGCATAACTACGATAAATATTATTGTGTATAATGTAGCCATATTTTAGACTGTAACATGTCTAACTTAATTTAAACCAGGTTTCTCGCAGTTTTAAAAAAACAGTCGAGGGGCTACTGTGTTACTATGTGATGTTTGCATAACTACGATAAATATTATTGTGTATAATTTAGCCATATTTTAGACTGTAACATGTCTAACTTAATTTAACCCAGGTATCTCGCAGTTTTAAAAAAACAGTCGAGGGGCTACTGTGTTACTATGTGATGTTTGCATAACTACGATAAATATTATTGTGTATAATTTAGCCATATTTTAGACTGTAACATGTCTAACTTAATTTAACCCAGGTATCTCGCAGTTTTAAAAAAACAGTCGAGGGGCTACTGTGTTACTATGTGATGTTTGCAAAACTACGATAAATATTATTGTGTATAATTTAGCCATATTTTAGACTGTAACATGTCTAACTTAATTTAACCCAGGTATCTCGCAGTTTTAAAAAAAACAGACGAGGGGCTACTGTGTTACTATGTGATGTTTGCATAACTACGATAAATATTATTGTGTATAATTTAGCCATAGTTTAGACTGTAACATGTCTAACTTAATTTAACCCAGGTATCTCGCAGTTTTAAAAAAACAGTCGAGGGGCTACTGTGTTACTATGTGATGTTTGCATAACTACGATAAATATTATTGTGTATAATTTAGCCATATTTTAGACTGTAACATGTCTAACTTAATTTAACCCAGGTATCTCGCAGTTTTAAAAAAACAGTCGAGGGGCTACTGTGTTACTATGTGATGTTTGCATAACTACGATAAATATTATTGTGTATAATTTAGCCATATTTTAGACTGTAACATGTCTAACTTAATTTAACCCAGGTATCTCGGAGTTTTAAAAAAACAGTCGAGGGGCTTCTGTGTTACTATGTGATGTTTGCATAACTACGATAAATATTATTGTGTATAATTTAGCCATATTTTAGACTGTAACATGTCTAACTTAATTTAACCCAGGTATCTCGCAGTTTTAATAAAACAGTCGAGGGGCTACTGTGTTACTATGTGATGTTTGCATAACTACGATAAATATTATTGTGTATAATTTAGCCATATTTTAGACTGTAACATGTCTAACTTAATTTAACCCAGGTATCTCGCAGTTTTAAAAAAACAGTCGAGGGGCTACTGTGTTACTATGTGATGTTTGCAAAACTACGATAAATTTTATTGTGTATAATTTAGCCATATTTTATACTGTAACATGTCTAATTTAATTTAACCCAGGTATCTCGCAGTTTTAAAAAAACAGTCGAGGGGCTACTGTGTTACTATGTGATGTTTGCATAACTACGATAAATATTATTGTGTATAATTTAGCCATATTTTAGACTGTAACGTGTCTAACTTAATTTAACCCAGGTATCTCGCAGTTTTAAGAAAACAGTCGAGGGGCTACTGTGTTACTATGTGATGTTTGCATAACTACGATAAATATTATTGTGTATAATTTAGCCATATTTTAGACTGTAACATGTCTAACTTAATTTAACCCAGGTATCTCGCAGTTTTAAAAAAACAGTCGAGGGGCTACTGTGTTACTATGTGATGTTTGCATAACTACGATAAATATTATTGTGTATAATTTAGCCATATTTTAGACTGTAACATGTCTAACTTAATTTAACCCAGGTATCTCGCAGTTTTAAAAAAAACAGTCGAGGGGCTACTGTGTTACTATGTGATGTTTGCATAACTACGATAAATATTATTGTGTATATTTAGCCATATTTTAGACTGTAACATGTCTAACTTAATTTAACCCAGGTATCTCGCAGTTTTAAAAAAACAGTCGAGGGGCTACTGTGTTACTATGTGATGTTTGCATAACTACGATAAATATTATTGTGTATAATTTAGCCATATTTTAGACTGCAACATGTCTAACTTAATTTAACCCAGGTATCTCGCAGTTTTAAAAAAACAGTCGAGGGGCTACTGTGTTACTATGTGATGTTTGCATAACTACGATAAATATTATTGTGTATAATTTAGCCATATTTTAGACTGTAACATGTCTAACTTAATTTAAACCAGGTTTCTCGCAGTTTTAAAAAAACAGTCGAGGGGCTACTGTGTTACTATGTGATGTTTGCAAACTACGATAAATATTATTGTGTATAATTTAGCCATATTTTAGACTGTAACATGTCTAACTTAATTTAACCCAGGTATCTCGCAGTTTTAAAAAAACAGTCGAGGGGCTACTGTGTTACTATGTGATGTTTGCATAACTACGATAAATATTATTGTGTATAATTTAGCCATATTTTAGATTGTAACATGTCTAACTTAATTTAACCCAGGTATCTCGCAGTTTTAAAAAAACAGTCGAGGGGCTACTGTGTTACTATGTGATGTTTGCAAAACTACGATAAATATTATTGTGTATAATTTAGCCATATTTTAGACTGTAACATGTCTAACTTAATTTAACCCAGGTATCTCGCAGTTTTAAAAAAAACAGTCGAGGGGCTACTGTGTTACTATGTGATGTTTGCATAACTACGATAAATATTATTGTGTATAATTTAGCCATAGTTTAGACTGTAACATGTCTAACTTAATTTAACCCAGGTATCTCGCAGTTTTAAAAAAACAGTCGAGGGGCTACTGTGTTACTATGTGATGTTTGCACAACTACGATAAATATTATTGTGTATAATTTAGCCATATTTTAGACTGTAACATGTCTAATTTAATTTAACCCAGGTATCTCGCAGTTTTAAAAAAACAGTCGAGGGGCTACTGTGTTACTATGTGATGTTTGCATAACTACGATAAATATTATTGTGTATAATTTAGCCATATTTTAGACTGTAACATGTCTAACTTAATTTAACCCAGGTATCTCGCAGTTTTAAAAAAACAGTCGAGGGGCTACTGTGTTACTATGTGATGTTTGCATAACTACGATAAATATTATTGTGTATAATTTAGCCATATTTTAGACTGTAACATGTCTAACTTAATTTAACCCAGGTATCTCGCAGTTTTAAAAAAACAGTCGAGGGGCTACTGTGTTACTATGTGATGTTTGCATAACTACGATAAATATTATTGTGTATAATTTAGCCATATTTAAGACTGTAACATGTCTAACTTAATTTAACCCAGGTATCTCGGAGTTTTAAAAAAACAGTCGAGGGGCTACTGTGTTACTATGTGATGTTTGCATAACTACGATAAATATTATTGTGTATAATTTAGCCATATTTTAGACTGTAACATGTCTAACTTAATTTAACCCAGGTATCTCGCAGTTTTAATAAAACAGTCGAGGGGCTACTGTGTTACTATGTGATGTTTGCATAACTACGATAAATATTATTGTGTATAATTTAGCCATATTTTAGACTGTAACATGTCTAACTTAATTTAACCCAGGTATCTCGCAGTTTTAAAAAAAACAGTCGAGGGGCTACTGTGTTACTATGTGATGTTTGCAAAACTACGATAAATTTTATTGTGTATAATTTAGCCATATTTTATACTGTAACATGTCTAATTTAATTTAACCCAGGTATCTCGCAGTTTTAAAAAAACAGTCGAGGGGCTACTGTGTTACTATGTGATGTTTGCATAACTACGATAAATATTATTGTGTATAATTTAGCCATATTTTAGACTGTAACGTGTCTAACTTAATTTAACCCAGGTATCTCGCAGTTTTAAGAAAACAGTCGAGGGGCTACTGTGTTACTATGTGATGTTTGCATAACTACGATAAATATTATTGTGTATAATTTAGCCATATTTTAGACTGTAACATGTCTAACTTAATTTAACCCAGGTATCTCGCAGTTTTAAAAAAACAGTCGAGGGGCTACTGTGTTACTATGTGATGTTTGCATAACTACGATAAATATTATTGTGTATAATTTAGCCATATTTTAGACTGTAACATGTCTAACTTAATTTAACCCAGGTATCTCGCAGTTTTAAAAAAAACAGTCGAGGGGCTACTGTGTTACTATGTGATGTTTGCATAACTACGATAAATATTATTGTGTATATTTAGCCATATTTTAGACTGTAACATGTCTAACTTAATTTAAACCAGGTTTCTCGCAGTTTTAAAAAAACAGTCGAGGGGCTACTGTGTTACTATGTGATGTTTGCATAACTACGATAAATATTATTGTGTATAATTTAGCCATATTTTAGACTGTAACATGTCTAACTTAATTTAACCCAGGTATCTCGCAGTTTTAAAAAAACAGTCGAGGGGCTACTGTGTTACTATGTGATGTTTGCATAACTACGATAAATATTATTGTGTATAATTTAGCCATATTTTAGATTGTAACATGTCTAACTTAATTTAACCCAGGTATCTCGCAGTTTTAAAAAAACAGTCGAGGGGCTACTGTGTTACTATGTGATGTTTGCAAAACTACGATAAATATTATTGTGTATAATTTAGCCATATTTTAGACTGTAACATGTCTAACTTAATTTAACCCAGGTATCTCGCAGTTTTAAAAAAAACAGTCGAGGGGCTACTGTGTTACTATGTGATGTTTGCATAACTACGATAAATATTATTGTGTATAATTTAGCCATAGTTTAGACTGTAACATGTCTAACTTAATTTAACCCAGGTATCTCGCAGTTTTAAAAAAACAGTCGAGGGGCTACTGTGTTACTATGTGATGTTTGCATAACTACGATAAATATTATTGTGTATAATTTAGCCATATTTTAGATTGTAACATGTCTAACTTAATTTAACCCAGGTGTCTCGCAGTTTTAAAAAAACAGTCGAGAGGCTACTGTGTTGCTATGTGATGTTTGCATAACTACGATAAATATTATTGTGTATAATTTAGCCATATTTTAGACTGTAACATGTCTAACTTAATTTAACCCAGGTTTCTCGCAGTTTTAAAAAAAACAGTCGAGGGGCTACTGTGTTACTATGTGATGTTTGCATAACTACGATAAATATTATTGTGTATAATTTAGCCATATTTGAGACTGTAACATGTCTAACTTAATTTAACCCAGGTATCTCGCAGTTTTAAAAAAACAGTCGAGGGGCTACTGTGTTACTATGTGATGTTTGCATAACTACGATAAATATTATTGTGTATAATTTAGCCATATTTTAGACTGTAACATGTCTAATTTAATTTAACCCAGGTATCTCGCAGTTTTAAAAAAACAGTCGAGGGGCTACTGTGTTACTATGTGATGTTTGCATAACTACGATAAATATTATTGTGTATAATTTAGCCATATTTTAGACTGTAACATGTCTAACTTAATTTAACCCAGGTATCTCGCAGTTTTAAAAAAACAGTCGAGGGGCTACTGTGTTACTATGTGATGTTTGCATAACTACGATAAATATTATTGTGTATAATTTAGCCATATTTTAGACTGTAACATGTCTAACTTAATTTAACCCAGGTATCTCGCAGTTTTAAAAAAACAGTCGAGGGGCTACTGTGTTACTATGTGATGTTTGCATAACTACGATAAATATTATTGTGTATAATTTAGCCATATTTTAGACTGTAACATGTCTAACTTAATTTAACCCAGGTATCTCGCAGTTTTAAAAAAACAGTCGAGGGGCTACTGTGTTACTATGTGATGTTTGCATAACTACGATAAATATTATTGTGTATAATTTAGCCATATTTTAGACTGTAACGTGTCTAACTTAATTTAACCCAGGTATCTCGCAGTTTTAAAAAAACAGTCGAGGGGCTACTGTGTTACTATGTGATGTTTGCATAACTACGATAAATATTATTGTGTATAATTTAGCCATATTTTAGACTGTAACATGTCTAACTTAATTTAACCCAGGTATCTCGCAGTTTTAAAAAAACAGTCGAGGGGCTACTGTGTTACTATGTGATGTTTGCATAACTACGATAAATATTATTGTGTATAATTTAGCCATATTTTAGACTGTAACATGTCTAACTCAATTTAACCCAGGTATCTCGCAGTTTTAAAAAAACAGTCGAGGGGCTACTGTGTTACTATGTGATGTTTGCATAACTACGATAAATATTATTGTGTATAATTTAGCCATATTTTAGACTGTAACATGTCTAACTTAATTTAACCCAGGTATCTCGCAGTTTTAAAAAAACAGTCGAGGGGCTACTGTGTTACTATGTGATGTTTGCATAACTACGATAAATATTATTGTGTATAATTTAGCCATATTTTAGACTGTAACATGTCTAACTTAATTTAACCCAGGTATCTCGCAGTTTTAAAAAAAACAGTCGAGGGGCTACTGTGTTACTATGTGATGTTTGCATAACTACGATAAATATTATTGTGTATATTTAGCGATATTTTAGACTGTAACATGTCTAACTTAATTTAACCCAGGTATCTCGCCGTTTTAAAAAAACAGTCGAGGGGCTACTGTGTTACTATGTGATGTTTGCATAACTACGATAAATATTATTGTGTATAATTTAGCCATATTTTAGACTGTAACATGTCTAACTTAATTTAACCCAGGTATCTCGCAGTTTTAAAAAAACAGTCGAGGGGCTACTGTGTTACTATGTGATGTTTGCATAACTACGATAAATATTATTGTGTATAATTTAGCCATATTTTAGACTGTAACATGTCTAACTTAATTTAAACCAGGTTTCTCGCAGTTTTAAAAAAACAGTCGAGGGGCTACTGTGTTACTATGTGATGTTTGCATAACTACGATAAATATTATTGTGTATAATTTATCCATATTTTAGACTGTAACATGTCTAACTTAATTTAACCCAGGTATCTCGCAGTTTTAAAAAAACAGTCGAGGGGCTACTGTGTTACTATGTGATGTTTGCATAACTACGATAAATATTATTGTGTATAATTTAGCCATATTTTAGATTGTAACATGTCTAACTTAATTTAACCCAGGTATCTCGCAGTTTTAAAAAAACAGTCGAGGGGCTACTGTGTTACTATGTGATGTTTGCAAAACTACGATAAATATTATTGTGTATAATTTAGCCATATTTTAGACTGTAACATGTCTAACTTAATTTAACCCAGGTATCTCGCAGTTTTAAAAAAACAGTCGAGGGGCTACTGTGTTACTATGTGATGTTTGCATAACTACGATAAATATTATTGTGTATAATTTAGCCATATTTTAGACTGTAACATGTCTAACTTAATTTAACCCAGGTATCTCGCAGTTTTAAAAAAACAGTCGAGGGGCTACTGTGTTACTATGTGATGTTTGCACAACTACGATAAATATTATTGTGTATAATTTAGCCATATTTTAGACTGTAACATGTCTAACTTAATTTAACCCAGGTATCTCGCAGTTTTAAAAAAACAGTCGAGGGGCTACTGTGTTACTATGTGATGTTTGCATAACTACGATAAATATTATTGTGTATAATTTAGCCATATTTTAGATTGTAACATGTCTAACTTAATTTAACCCAGGTGTCTCGCAGTTTTAAAAAAACAGTCGAGAGGCTACTGTGTTGCTATGTGATGTTTGCATAACTACGATAAATATTATTGTGTATAATTTAGCCATATTTTAGACTGTAACATGTCTAACTTAATTTAACCCAGGTATCTCGCAGTTTTAAAAAAAACAGTCGAGGGGCTACTGTGTTACTATGTGATGTTTGCATTACTACGATAAATATTATTGTGTATAATTTAGCCATATTTGAGACTGTAACATGTCTAACTTAATTTAACCCAGGTATCTTGCAGTTTTAAAAAAACAGTCGAGGGGCTACTGTGTTACTATGTGATGTTTGCATAACTACGATAAATATTATTGTGTATAATTTAGCCATATTTTAGACTGTAACATGTCTAATTTAATTTAACCCAGGTATCTCGCAGTTTTAAAAAAACAGTCGAGGGGCTACTGTGTTACTATGTGATGTTTGCATAAACCGCGATAAATATTATTGTGTATAATTTAGCCATATTTTAGACTGTAACATGTCTAACTTAATTTAACCCAGGTATCTCGCAGTTTTAAAAAAACAGTCGAGGGGCTACTGTGTTACTATGTGATGTTTGCATAACTACGATAAATATTATTGTGTATAATTTAGCCATATTTTAGACTGTAACATGTCTAACTTAATTTAACCCAGGTATCTCGCAGTTTTAAAAAAACAGTCGAGGGGCTACTGTGTTACTATGTGATGTTTGCATAACTACGATAAATATTATTGTGTATAATTTAGCCATATTTTAGACTGTAACATGTCTAACTTAATTTAACCCAGGTATCTCGCAGTTTTAAAAAAACAGTCGAGGGGCTACTGTGTTACTATGTGATGTTTGCATAACTACGATAAATATTATTGTGTATAATTTAGCCATATTTTAGACTGTAACGTGTCTAACTTAATTTAACCCAGGTATCTCGCAGTTTTAAAAAAACAGTCGAGGGGCTACTGTGTAACTATGTGATGTTTGCATAACTACAATAAATATTATTGTGTATAATTTAGCCATATTTTAGACTGTAACATGTCTAACTTAATTTAACCCAGGTATCTCGCAGATTTAAAAAAACAGTCGAGGGGCTACTGTGTTACTATGTGATGTTTGCATAACTACGATAAATATTATTGTGTATAATTTAGCCATATTTTAGACTGTAACATGTCTAACTTAATTTAACCCAGGTATCTCGCAGTTTTAAAAAAACAGTCGAGGGGCTACTGTGTTACTATGTGATGTTTGCATAACTACGATAAATATTATTGTGTATAATTTAGCCATATTTTAGACTGTAACATGTCTAACTTAATTTAACCCAGGTATCTCGCAGTTTTAAAAAAACAGTCGAGGGGCTACTGTGTTACTATGTGATGTTTGCATAACTACGATAAATATTATTGTGTATAATTTAGCCATATTTTAGACTGTAACATGTCTAACTTAATTTAAACCAGGTTTCTCGCAGTTTTAAAAAAACAGTCGAGGGGCTACTGTGTTACTATGTGATGTTTGCATAACTACGATAAATATTATTGTGTATAATTTAGCCATATTTTAGACTGTAACATGTCTAACTTAATTTAACCCAGGTATCTCGCAGTTTTAAAAAAACAGTCGAGGGGCTACTGTGTTACTATGTGATGTTTGCATAACTACGATAAATATTTTGTGTATAATTTAGCCATATTTTAGATTGTAACATGTCTAACTTAATTTAACCCAGGTATCTCGCAGTTTTAAAAAAACAGTCGAGGGGCTACTGTGTTACTATGTGATGTTTGCAAAACTACGATAAATATTATTGTGTATAATTTAGCCATATTTTAGACTGTAACATGTCTAACTTAATTTAACCCAGGTATCTCGCAGTTTTAAAAAAAACAGTCGAGGGGCTACTGTGTTACTATGTGATGTTTGCATAACTACGATAAATATTATTGTGTATAATTTAGCCATATTTTAGACTGTAACATGTCTAACTTAATTTAACCCAGGTATCTCGCAGTTTTAAAAAAACAGTCGAGGGGCTACTGTGTTACTATGTGATGTTTGCACAACTACGATAAATATTATTGTGTATAATTTAGCCATATTTTAGACTGTAACATGTCTAACTTAATTTAACCCAGGTATCTCGCAGTTTTAAAAAAACAGTCGAGAGGCTACTGTGTTGCTATGTGATGTTTGCCTAACTACGATAAATATTATTGTGTATAATTTAGCCATATTTTAGACTGTAACATGTCTAACTTAATTTAACCCAGGTATCTCGCAGTTTTAAAAAAACAGTCGTGGGGCTACTGTGTTACTATGTGATGTTTGCATAACTACGATAAATATTATTGTGTATAATTTAGCCATATTTTAGACTGTAACATGTCTAACTTAATTTAACCCAGGTATCTCGCAGTTTTAAAAAAACAGTCGAGGGGCTACTGTGTTACTATGTGATGTTTGCATAACTACGATAAATATTATTGTGTATAATTTAGCCATATTTTAGACTGTAACGTGTCTAACTTAATTTAACCCAGGTATCTCGCAGTTTTAAAAAAACAGTCGAGGGGCTACTGTGTTACTATGTGATGTTTGCATAACTACGATAAATATTATTGTGTATAATTTAGCCATATTTTAGACTGTAACATGTCTAACTTAATTTAACCCAGGTATCTCGCAGTTTTAAAAAAACAGTCGAGGGGCTACTGTGTTACTATGTGATGTTTGCATAACTACGATAAATATTATTGTGTATAATTTAGCCATATTTTAGATTGTAACATGTCTAACTTAATTTAACCCAGGTATCTCGCAGTTTTAAAAAAACAGTAGAGAGGCTACTGTGTTGCTATGTGATGTTTGCACAACTACGATAAATATTATTGTGTATAATTTAGCCATATTTTAGACTGTAACATGTCTAACTTAATTTAACCCAGGTATCTCGCAGTTTTAAAAAAAACAGTCGAATGGCTACTGTGTTACTATGTGATGTTTGCATAACTACGATAAATATTATTGTGTATAATTTAGCCATATTTTATACTGTAACATGTCTAACTTAATTTAACCCAGGTATCTCGCAGTTTTAAAAAAACAGTCGAGGGGCTACTGTGTTACTATGTGATGTTTGCATAACTACGATAAATATTATTGTGTATAATTTAGCCATATTTTAGACTGTAACATGTCTAACTTAATTTAACCCAGGTATCTCGCAGTTTTAAAAAAAACAGTCGAGGGGCTACTGTGTTACTATGTGATGTTTGCATAACTACGATAAATATTATTGTGTATATTTAGCCATATTTTAGACTGTAACATGTCTAACTTAATTTAACCCAGGTATCTCGCAGTTTTAAAAAAACAGTCGAGGGGCTACTGTGTTACTATGTGATGTTTGCATAACTACGATAAATATTATTGTGTATAATTTAGCCATATTTTAGACTGTAACATGTCTAACTTAATTTAACCCAGGTATCTCGCAGTTTTAAAAAAACAGTCGAGGGGCTACTGTGTTACTATGTGATGTTTGCATAACTACGATAAATATTATTGTGTATAATTTAGCCATATTTTAGACTGTAACATGTCTAACTTAATTTAACCCAGGTATCTCGCAGTTTTAAAAAAACAGTCGAGGGGCTACTGTGTTACTATGTGATGTTTGCATAACTACGATAAATATTATTGTGTATAATTTAGCCATATTTTAGACTGTAACATGTCTAACTTAATTTAACCCAGGTATCTCGCAGTTTTAAAAAAACAGTCGAGGGGCTACTGTGTTACTATGTGATGTTTGCATAACTACGATAAATATTATTGTGTATAACTTAGCCATATTTTAGATTGTAACATGTCTAACTTAATTTAACCCAGGTATCTCGCAGTTTTAAAAAAACAGTCGAGGGGCTACTGTGTTACTATGTGATGTTTGCAAAACTACGATAAATATTATTGTGTATAATTTAGCCATATTTTAGACTGTAACATGTCTAACTTAATTTAACCCAGGTATCTCGCAGTTTTAAAAAAAACAGTCGAGGGGCTACTGTGTTACTATGTGATGTTTGCATAACTACGATAAATATTATTGTGTATAATTTAGCCATAGTTTAGACTGTAACATGTCTAACTTAATTTAACCCAGGTATCTCGCAGTTTTAAAAAAACAGTCGAGGGGCTACTGTGTTACTATGTGATGTTTGCACAACTACGATAAATATTATTGTGTATAATTTAGCCATATTTTAGACTGTAACATGTCTAACTTAATTTAACCCAGGTATCTCGCAGTTTTAAAAAAACAGTCGAGGGGCTACTGTGTTACTATGTGATGTTTGCATAACTACGATAAATATTATTGTGTATAATTTAGCCATATTTTAGATTGTAACATGTCTAACTTAATTTAACCCAGGTGTCTCGCAGTTTTAAAAAAACAGTCGAGAGGCTACTGTGTTGCTATGTGATGTTTGCATAACTACGATAAATATTATTGTGTATAATTTAGCCATATTTTAGACTGTAACATGTCTAACTTAATTTAACCCAGGTATCTCGCAGTTTTAAAAAAAACAGTCGAGGGGCTACTGTGTTACTATGTGATGTTTGCATAACTACGATAAATATTATTGTGTATAATTTAGCCATATTTTAGACTGTAACATGTCTAACTTAATTTAACCCAGGTATCTCGCAGTTTTAAAAAAACAGTCGAGGGGCTACTGTGTTACTATGTGATGTTTGCATAACTACGATAAATATTATTGTGTATAATTTAGCCATATTTTAGACTGTAACATGTCTAACTTAATTTAACCCAGGTATCTCGCAGTTTTAAAAAAACAGTCGAGGGGCTACTGTGTTACTATGTGATGTTTGCATAACTACGATAAATATTATTGTGTATAATTTAGCCATATTTTAGACTGTAACATGTCTAACTTAATGTAACCCAGGTACCTCGCAGTTTTAAAAAAACAGTCGAGGGGCTACTGTGTTACTATGTGATGTTTGCATAACTACGATAAATATTATTGTGTATAATTTAGCCATATTTTAGACTGTAACATGTCTAACTTAATTTAAACCAGGTTTCTCGCAGTTTTAAAAAAACAGTCGAGGGGCTACTGTGTTACTATGTGATGTTTGCATAACTACGATAAATATTATTGTGTATAATTTAGCCATATTTTAGACTGTAACATGTCTAACTTAATTTAACCCAGGTATCTCGCAGTTTTAAAAAAACAGTCGAGGGGCTACTGTGTTACTATGTGATGTTTGCATAACTACGATAAATATTATTGTGTATAATTTAGCCATATTTTAGATTGTAACATGTCTAACTTAATTTAACCCAGGTATCTCGCAGTTTTAAAAAAACAGTCGAGGGGCTACTGTGTTACTATGTGATGTTTGCAAAACTACGATAAATATTATTGTGTATAATTTAGCCATATTTTAGACTGTAACATGTCTAACTTAATTTAACCCAGGTATCTCGCAGTTAAAAAAAAAACAGTCGAGGGGCTACTGTGTTACTATGTGATGTTTGCATAACTACGATAAATATTATTGTGTATAATTTAGCCATAGTTTAGACTGTAACATGTCTAACTTAATTTAACCCAGGTATCTCGCAGTTTTAAAAAAACAGTCGAGGGGCTACTGTGTTACTATGTGATGTTTGCACAACTACGATAAATATTATTGTGTATAATTTAGCCATATTTTAGACTGTAACATGTCTAACTTAATTTAACCCAGGTATCTCGCAGTTTTAAAAAAACAGTCGAGGGGCTACTGTGTTACTATGTGATGTTTGCATAACTACGATAAATATTATTGTGTATAATTTAGCCATATTTTAGATTGTAACATGTCTAACTTAATTTAACCCAGGTATCTCGCAGTTTTAAAAAAACAGTCGAGAGGCTACTGTGTTGCTATGTGATGTTTGCATAACTACGATAAATATTATTGTGTATAATTTAGCCATATTTTAGACTGTAACATGTCTAACTTAATTTAACCCAGGTATCTCGCAGTTTTAAAAAAAACAGTCGAGGGGCTACTGTGTTACTATGTGATGTTTGCATTACTACGATAAATATTATTGTGTATAATTTAGCCATATTTTAGACTGTAACATGTCTAACTTAATTTAACCCAGGTATCTCGCAGTTTTAAAAAAACAGTCGAGGGGCTACTGTGTTACTATGTGATGTTTGCATAACTACGATAAATATTATTGTGTATAATTTAGCCATATTTTAGACTGTAACATGTCTAATTTAATTTAACCCAGGTATCTCGCAGTTTTAAAAAAACAGTCGAGGGGCTACTGTGTTACTATGTGATGTTTGCATAACTACAATAAATATTATTGTGTATAATTTAGCCATATTTTAGACTGTAACATGTCTAACTTAATTTAACCCAGGTATCTCGCAGTTTTAAAAAAACAGTCGAGGGGCTACTGTGTTACTATGTGATGTTTGCATAACTACGATAAATATTATTGTGTATAATTTAGCCATATTTTAGACTGTAACATGTCTAACTTAATTTAACCCAGGTATCTCGCAGTTTTAAAAAACAGTCGTGGGGCTACTGTGTTACTATGTGATGTTTGCATAACTACGATAAATATTATTGTGTATAATTTAGCCATATTTTAGACTGTAACATGTCTAACTTAATTTAACCCAGGTATCTCGCAGTTTTAAAAAAACAGTCGAGGGGCTACTGTGTTACTATGTGATGTTTGCATAACTACGATAAATATTATTGTGTATAATTTAGCCATATTTTAGATTGTAACATGTCTAACTTAATTTAACCCAGGTATCTCGCAGTTTTAAAAAACAGTCGAGGGGCTACTGTGTTACTATGTGATGTTTGCATAACTACGATAAATATTATTGTGTATAATTTAGCCATATTTTAGACTGTAACATGTCTAACTTAATTTAACCCAGGTATCTCGCAGTTTTAAAGAAACAGTCGAGGGGCTACTGTGATACTATGTGATGTTTGCATAACTACGATAAATATTATTGTGTATAATTTAGCCATATTTTAGACTGTAACATGTCTAACTTAATTTAACCCAGGTATCTCGCAGTTTTAAAAAAACAGTCGAGGGGCTACTGTGTTACTATGTGATGTTTGCATAACTACGATAAATATTATTGTGTATAATTTAGCCATATTTTAGACTGTAACATGTCTAACTTAATTTAAACCAGGTTTCTCGCAGTTTTAAAAAAACAGTCGAGGGGCTACTGTGTTACTATGTGATGTTTGCATAACTACGATAAATATTATTGTGTATAATTTAGCCATATTTTAGACTGTAACATGTCTAACTTAATTTAACCCAGGTATCTCACAGTTTAAAAAAAAACAGTCGAGGGGCTACTGTGTTACTATGTGATGTTTGCATAACTACGATAAATATTATTGTGTATAATTTAGCCATATTTTAGACTGTAACATGTCTAACTTAATTTAACCCAGGTATCTCGCATTTTTAAAAAAACAGTCGAGGGGCTACTGTGTTACAATGTGATGTTTGCATAACTACGATAAATATTATTGTGTATAATTTAGCCATATTTTAGACTGTAACATGTCTAACTTAATTTAACCCAGGTATCTCGGAGTTTTAAAAAAACAGTCGAGGGGCTACTGTGTTACTATGTGATGTTTGCATAACTACGATAAATATTATTGTGTATAATTTAGCCATATTTTAGACTGTAACATGTCTAACTTAATTTAACCCAGGTATCTCGCAGTTTTAAAAAAACAGTCGAGGGGCTACTGTGTTACTATGTGATGTTTGCATAACTACGATAAATATTATTGTGTATAATTTAGCCATATTTTAGACTATATCATGTCTAACTTAATTTAACCCAGGTATCTCGCAGTTTTAAAAAAACAGTCGAGGGGCTACTGTGTTACTATGTGATGTTTGCATAACTACGATAAATATTATTGTGTATAATTTAGCCATATTTTAGACTGTAACATGTCTAACTTAATTTAACCCAGGTATCTCGCAGTTTTAAAAAAACAGTCGAGGGGCTACTGTGTTACTATGTGATGTTTGCATAACTACGATAAATATTATTGTGTATAATTTAGCCACATTTTAGACTGTAACATGTCTAACCTAATTTAACCCAGGTATCTCGCAGTTTTAAAAAAAACAGTCGAGGGGCTACTGTGTTACTATGTGATGTTTGCATAAACCGCGATAAATATTATTGTGTATAATTTAGCCATATTTTAGACTGTAACGTGTCTAACTTAATTTAACCCAGGTATCTCGCAGTTTTAAAAAAACAGTTGAGGGGCTACTGTGTTACTATGTGATGTTTGCATAACTACGATAAATATTATTGTGTATAATTTAGCCATATTTTAGACTGTAACATGTCTAACTTAATTTAACCCAGGTATCTCGCAGTTTTAAAAAAACAGTCGAGGGGCTACTGTGTTACTATGTGATGTTTGCATAACTACGATAAATATTATTGTGTATAATTTAGCCATATTTTAGACTGTAACATGTCCAACTTAATTTAACCCAGGTATCTCGCAGTTTTAAAAAAACAGTCGAGGGGCTACTGTGTTACTATGTGATGTTTGCATAACTACGATAAATATTATTGTGTATAATTTAGCCATATTTTAGACTGTAACATGTCTAACTTAATTTAACCCAGGTATCTCGCAGTTTTAAAAAAACAGTCGAGGGGCTACTGTGTTACTATGTGATGTTTGCATAACTACGATAAATATTATTGTGTATAATTTAGCCATATTTTAGACTGTAACATGTCTAACTTAATTTAACCCAGGTTTCTCGCAGTTTTAAAAAAAACAGTCGAAAGGCTACTGTGTTACTATGTGATGTTTGCATAACTACGATAAATATTATTGTGTATAATTTAGCCATATTTTAGACTGTAACATGTCTAACTTAATTTAACCCAGGTATCTTGCAGTTTTAAAAAAACAGTCGAGGGGCTACTGTGTTACTATGTGATGTTTGCATAACTACGATAAATATTATTGTGTATAATTTAGCCATATTTTAGACTGTAACATGTCTAACTTAATTTAACCCAGGTATCTCGCAGTTTTAAAAAAACAGTCGAGGGGCTACTGTGTTACTATGTGATGTTTGCAAAACTACGATAAATATTATTGTGTATAATTTAGCCATATTTTAGACTGTAACATTCTAACTTAATTTAACCCAGGTATCTCGCAGTTTTAAAAAAACAGTCGAGGGGCTACTGTGTTACTATGTGATGTTTGCATAACTACGATAAATATTATTGTGTATAATTTAGCCATATTTTAGACTGTAACATGTCTAACTTAATTTAACCCAGGTATCTCGCAGTTTTAAAAAAACAGTCGAGGGGCTACTGTGTTACTATGTGATGTTTGCATAACTACGATAAATATTATTGTGTATAATTTAGCCATATTTTAGACTGTAACATGTCTAACTTAATTTAACCCAGGTATCTCGCAGTTTTAAAAAAAACAGTCGAGGGGCTACAGTGTTACTATGTGATGTTTGCATAACTACGATAAATATTATTGTGTATAATTTAGCCATATTTTAGACTGTAACATGTCTAACTTAATTTAACCCAGGTATCTCGCAGTTTTAAAAAAACAGTCGAGGGGCTACTGTGTTACTATGTGATGTTTGCATAACTACGATAAATATTATTGTGTATAATTTAGCCATATTTTAGACTGTAACATGTCTAACTTAATTTAACCCAGGTATCTCGCAGTTTTAAAAAAACAGTCGAGGGGCTACTGTGTTACAATGTGATGTTTGCATAACTACGATAAATATTATTGTGTATAATTTAGCCATATTTTAGACTGTAACATGTCTAACTTAATTTAACCCAGGTATCTCGGAGTTTTAAAAAAACAGTCGAGGGGCTACTGTGTTACTATGTGATGTTTGCATAACTACGATAAATATTATTGTGTATAATTTAGCCATATTTTAGACTGTAACATGTCTAACTTAATTTAACCCAGGTATCTCGCAGTTTTAAAAAAACAGTCGAGGGGCTACTGTGTTACTATGTGATGTTTGCATAACTACGATAAATATTATTGTGTATAATTTAGCCATATTTTAGACTATATCATGTCTAACTTAATTTAACCCAGGTATCTCGCAGTTTTAAAAAAACAGTCGAGGGGCTACTGTGTTACTATGTGATGTTTGCATAACTACGATAAATATTATTGTGTATAATTTAGCCATATTTTAGACTGTAACATGTCTAACTTAATTTAACCCAGGTATCTCGCAGTTTTAAAAAAACAGTCGAGGGGCTACTGTGTTACTATGTGATGTTTGCATAACTACGATAAATATTATTGTGTATAATTTAGCCACATTTTAGACTGTAACATGTCTAACTTAATTTAACCCAGGTATCTCGCAGTTTAAAAAAAAAACAGTCGAGGGGCTACTGTGTTACTATGTGATGTTTGCATAAACCGCGTTAAATATTATTGTGTATAATTTAGCCATATTTTAGACTGTAACGTGTCTAACTTAATTTAACCCAGGTATCACGCAGTTTTAAAAAAACAGTCGAGGGGCTACTGTGTTACTATGTGATGTTTGCATAACTACGATAAATATTATTGTGTATAATTTAGCCATATTTTAGACTGTAACATGTCTAACTTAATTTAACCCAGGTATCTCGCAGTTTTAAAAAAACAGTCGAGGGGCTACTGTGTTACTATGTGATGTTTGCATAACTACGATAAATATTATTGTGTATAATTTAGCCATATTTTAGACTGTAACATGTCTAACTTAATTTAACCCAGGTATCTCGCAGTTTTAAAAAAACAGTCGAGGGGCTACTGTGTTACTATGTGATGTTTGCATAACTACGATAAATATTATTGTGTATAATTTAGCCATATTTTAGACTGTAACATGTCTAACTTAATTTAACCCAGGTATCTCGCAGTTTTAAAAAAACAGTCGAGGGGCTACTGTGTTACTATGTGATGTTTGCATAACTACGATAAATATTATTGTGTATAATTTAGCCATATTTTAGCCTGTAACATGTCTAACTTAATTTAACCCAGGTTTCTCGCAGTTTTAAAAAAACAGTCGAGGGGCTACTGTGTTACTATGTGATGTTTGCATAACTACGATAAATATTATTGTGTATAATTTAGCCATATTTTAGACTGTAACATGTCTAACTTAATTTAACCCAGGTTTCTTGCAGTTTTAAAAAAACAGTCGAGGGGCTACTGTGTTACTATGTGATGTTTGCATAACTACGATAAATATTATTGTGTATAATTTAGCCATATTTTAGACTGTAACATGTCTAACTTAATTTAACCCAGGTATCTCGCAGTTTTAAAAAAACAGTCGAGGGGCTACTGTGTTACTATGTGATGTTTGCAAAACTACGATAAATATTATTGTGTATAATTTAGCCATATTTTAGACTGTAACATTCTAACTTAATTTAACCCAGGTATCTCGCAGTTTTAAAAAAACAGTCGAGGGGCTACTGTGTTACTATGTGATGTTTGCATAACTACGATAAATATTATTGTGTATAATTTAGCCATATTTTAGACTGTAACATGTCTAACTTAATTTAACCCAGGTATCTCGCAGTTTTAAAAAAACAGTCGAGGGGCTACTGTGTTACTATGTGATGTTTGCAAAACTACGATAAATATTATTGTGTATAATTTAGCCATATTTTAGACTGTAACATGTCTAACTTAATTTAACCCAGGTATCTCGCAGTTTTAAAAAAACAGTCGAGGGGCTACTGTGTTACTATGTGATGTTTGCATAACTACGATAAATATTATTGTGTATAATTTAGCCATATTTTAGACTGTAACATGTCTAACTTAATTTAACCCAGGTATCTCGCAGTTTTAAAAAAACAGTCGAGGGGCTACTGTGTTACTATGTGATGTTTGCATAACTACGATAAATATTATTGTGTATAATTTAGCCATATTTTAGACTGTAACATGTCTAACTTAATTTAACCCAGGTATCTCGCAGTTTTAAAAAAACAGTCGAGGGGCTACTGTGTTACTATGTGATGTTTGCATAACTACGATAAATATTATTGTGTATAATTTAGCCATATTTTAGCCTGTAACATGTCTAACTTAATTTAACCCAGGTTTCTCGCAGTTTTAAAAAAACAGTCGAGGGGCTACTGTGTTACTATGTGATGTTTGCATAACTACGATAAATATTATTGTGTATAATTTAGCCATATTTTAGACTGTAACATGTCTAACTTAATTTAACCCAGGTATCTTGCAGTTTTAAAAAAACAGTCGAGGGGCTACTGTGTTACTATGTGATGTTTGCATAACTACGATAAATATTATTGTGTATAATTTAGCCATATTTTAGACTGTAACATGTCTAACTTAATTTAACCCAGGTATCTCGCAGTTTTAAAAAAACAGTCGAGGGGCTACTGTGTTACTATGTGATGTTTGCAAAACTACGATAAATATTATTGTGTATAATTTAGCCATATTTTAGACTGTAACATTCTAACTTAATTTAACCCAGGTATCTCGCAGTTTTAAAAAAACAGTCGAGGGGCTACTGTGTTACTATGTGATGTTTGCATAACTACGATAAATATTATTGTGTATAATTTAGCCATATTTTAGACTGTTACATGTCTAACTTAATTTAACCCAGGTATCTCGCAGTTTTAAAAAAAAGCAGTCGAGGGGCTACTGTGTTACTATGTGATGTTTGCATAACTACGATAAATATTATTGTGTATAATTTAGCCATATTTTAGACTGTAACATGTCTAACTTAATTTAACCCAGGTATCTCGCAGTTTTAAAAAAACAGTCGAGGGGCTACTGTGTTACTATGTGATGTTTGCATAACTACGATAAATATTATTGTGTATAATTTAGCCATATTTAAGACTGTAACATGTCTAACTTAATTTAACCCAGGTATCTCGCAGTTTTAAAAAAACAGTCGAGGGACTACTGTGTTACTATGTGATGTTTGCATAACTACGATAAATATTATTGTGTATAATTTAGCCATATTTTAGACTGTAACATGTCTAACTTAATTTAACCCAGGTATCTCGCAGTTTTAAAAAAACAGTCGAGGGGCTACTGTGTTACTATGTGATGTTTGCATAACTACGATAAATATTATTGTGTATAATTTAGCCATATTTTAGACTGTAACATGTCTAACTTAATTTAACCCAGGTATCTCGCAGTTTTAAAAAAACAGTCGAGGGGCTACTGTGTTACTATGTGATGTTTGCATAACTACGATAAATATTATTGTGTATAATTTAGCCATATTTTAGACTGTAACATGTCTAACTTAATTTAACCCAGGTATCTCGCAGTTTTAAAAAAACAGTCGATGGGCTACTGTGTTACTATGTGATGTTTGCATAACTACGATAAATATTATTGTGTATAATTTAGCCATATTTTAGACTGTAACATGTCTAACTTAATTTAACCCAGGTATCTCGCAGTTTTAAAAAAACAGTCGATGGGCTACTGTGTTACTATGTGATGTTTGCATAACTACGATAAATATTATTGTGTATAATTTAGCCATATTTTTGACTGTAACATGTCTAATATAATTTAACCCAGGTATCTCGCAGTTTTAAAAAAACAGTTGAGGGGCTACTGTGTTACTATGTGATGTTTGCATAACTACGATAAATATTATTGTGTATAATTTAGCCATATTTTAGACTGTAACATGTCTAACTTAATTTAACCCAGGTATCTCGCAGTTTTAAAAAAACAGTCGAGGGGCTACTGTGTTACTATGTGATGTTTGCATAACTACGATAAATATTATTGTGTATAATTTAGCCATATTTTAGACTGTAACATGTCTAACTAAATTTAACCCAGGTTTCTCGCAGTTTTAAAAAAACAGTCGAGGGGCTACTGTGTTACTATGTGATGTTTGCATAACTACGATAAATATTATTATGTATAATTTAGCCATATTTTAGACTGTAACATGTCTAACTTAATTTAACCCAGGTATCTCGCAGTTTTAAAAAAACAGTCGAGGGGCTACTGTGTTACTATGTGATGTTTGCATAACTACGATAAATATTATTGTGTATAATTTAGCCATATTTTAGACTGTAACATGTCTAACTTAATTTAACCCAGGTATCTCGCAGTTTTAAAAAAACAGTCGAGGGGCTACTGTGTTACTATGTGATGTTTGCAAAACTACGATAAATATTATTGTGTATAATTTAGCCATATTTTAGACTGTAACATGTCTAACTTAAATTAACCCAGGTATCTCGCAGTTTTAAAAAAACAGTCGAAGGGCTACTGTGTTACTATGTGATGTTTGCATAACTACGATAAATATTATTGTGTATAATTTAGCCATATTTTAGACTGTAACATGTCTAACTTAATTTAACCCAGGTATCTCGCAGTTTTAAAAAAACAGTCGAGGGGCTACTGTGTTACTATGTGATGTTTGCATAACTACGATAAATATTATTGTGTATAATTTAGCCATATTTTAGACTGTAACATGTCTAACTTAATTTAACCCAGGTATCTCACAGTTTTAAAAAAACAGTCGAGGGGCTACTGTGTTACTATGTGATGTTTGCATAACTACGATAAATATTATTGTGTATAATTTAGCCATATTTTAGACTGTAACATGTCTAACTTAATTTAACCCAGGTATCTCGCAGTTTTAAAAAAACAGTCGAGGGGCTACTGTGTTACTATGTGATGTTTGCATAACTACGATAAATATTATTGTGTATAATTTAGCCATATTTTAGACTGTAACATGTCTAACTTAATTTAACCCAGGTATCTCGCAGTTTTAAAAAAACAGTCGAGGGGCTACTGTGTTACTATGTGATGTTTGCATAACTACGATAAATATTATTGTGTATAATTTAGCCATATTTTAGACTGTAACATGTCTAACTTAATTTAACCCAGGTATCTCGCAGTTTTAAAAAAAACAGTCGAGGGGCTACTGTGTTACTATGTGATGTTTGCATAACTACGATAAATATTATTGTGTATAATTTAGCCATATTTTAGACTGTAACATGTCTAACTTAATTTAACCCAGGTATCTCGCAGTTTTAAAAAAACAGTCGAGGGGCTACTGTGTTACTATGTGATGTTTGCAAAACTACGATAAATATTATTGTGTATAATTTAGCCATATTTTAGACTGTAACATGTCTAACTTAATTTAACCCAGGTATCTCGCAGTTTTAAAAAAACAGTCGAGGGGCTACTGTGTTACTATGTGATGTTTGCATAACTACGATAAATATTATTGTGTATAATTTAGCCATATTTTAGACTGTAACATGTCTAACTTAATTTAACCCAGGTATCTCGCAGTTTTAAAAAAACAGTCGAGGGGCTACTGTCTTACTATGTGATGTTTGCATAACTACGATAAATATTATTGTGTATAATTTAGCCATATTTTAGACTGTAACATGTCTAACTTAATTTAACCCAGGTATCTCGCAGTTTTAAAAAAACAGTCGAGGGGCTACTGTGTTACTATGTGATGTTTGCATAACTACGATAAATATTATTGTGTATAATTTAGCCATATTTTAGACTGTAACATGTCTAACTTAATTTAACCCAGGTATCTCGGAGTTTTAAAAAAACAGTCGAGGGGCTACTGTGTTACTATGTGATGTTTGCATAACTACGATAAATATTATTGTGTATAATTTAGCCATATTTTAGACTGTAACATGTCTAACTTAATTTAACCCAGGTATCTCGCAGTTTTAAAAAAAACAGTCGAGGGGCTACTGTGTTACTGTGTGATGTTTGCATAACTACGATAAATATTATTGTGTATAATTTAGCCATATTTTAGACTGTAACATGTCTAACTTAATTTAACCCAGGTATCTCGCAGTTTTAAAAAAACAGTCGAGGGGCTACTGTGTTACTATGTGATGTTTGCATAACTACGATAAATATTATTGTGTATAATTTAGCCATATTTTAGACTGTAACATGTCTAACTTAATTTAACCCAGGTATCTCGCAGTTTTAAAAAAACAGTCGAGGGACTACTGTGTTACTATGTGATGTTTGCATAACTACGATAAATATTATTGTGTATAATTTAGCCATATTTTAGACTGTAACATGTCTAACTTAATTTAACCCAGGTATCTCGCAGTTTTAAAAAAAACAGTCGAGGGGCTACTGTGTTACTATGTGATGTTTGCATAACTACGATAAATATTATTGTGTATAATTTAGCCATATTTTAGACTGTAACATGTCTAACTTAATTTAACCCAGGTATCTCGCAGTTTTAAAAAAACAGTCGATGGGCTACTGTGTTACTATGTGATGTTTGCATAACTACGATAAATATTATTGTGTATAATTTAGCCATATTTTAGACTGTAACATGTCTAACTTAATTTAACCCAGGTATCTCGCAGTTTTAAAAAAACAGTCGAGGGGCTACTGTGTTACTATGTGATGTTTGCATAACTACGATAAATATTATTGTGTATAATTTAGCCATATTTTAGACTGTAACATGTCTAATTTAATTTAACCCAGGTATCTCGCAGTTTTAAAAAAACAGTCGAGGGGCTACTGTGTTACTATGTGATGTTTGCATAACTACGATAAATATTATTGTGTATAATTTAGCCATATTTTAGACTGTAACATGTCTAACTTAATTTAACCCAGGTATCTCGCAGTTTTAAAAAAACAGTCGAGGGGCTACTGTGTTACTATGTGATGTTTGCATAACTACGATAAATATTATTGTGTATAATTTAGCCATATTTTAGACTGTAACATGTCTAACTAAATTTAACCCAGGTTTCTCGCAGTTTTAAAAAAACAGTCGAGGGGCTACTGTGTTACTATGTGATGTTTGCATAACTACGATAAATATTATTGTGTATAATTTAGCCATATTTTAGACTGTAACATGTCTAACTTAATTTAACCCAGGTATCTCGCAGTTTTAAAAAAACAGTCGAGGGGCTACTGTGTTACTATGTGATGTTTGCATAACTACGATAAATATTATTGTGTATAATTTAGCCATATTTTAGACTGTAACATGTCTAACTTAATTTAACCCAGGTATCTCTCAGTTTTAAAAAAACAGTCGAGGGGCTACTGTGTTACTATGTGATGTTTGCAAAACTACGATAAATATTATTGTGTATAATTTAGCCATATTTTAGACTGTAACATGTCTAACTTAAATTAACCCAGGTATCTCGCAGTTTTAAAAAAACAGTCGAAGGGCTACTGTGTTACTATGTGATGTTTGCATAACTACGATAAATATTATTGTGTATAATTTAGCCATATTTTAGACTGTAACATGTCTAACTTAATTTAACCCAGGTATCTCGCAGTTTTAAAAAAACAGTCGAGGGGCTACTGTGTTACTATGTGATGTTTGCATAACTACGATAAATATTATTGTGTATAATTTAGCCATATTTTAGACTGTAACATGTCTAACTTAATTTAACCCAGGTATCTCGCAGTTTTAAAAAAACAGTCGAGGGGCTACTGTGTTACTATGTGATGTTTGCATAACTACGATAAATATTATTGTGTATAATTTAGCCATATTTTAGACTGTAACATGTCTAACTTAATTTAACCCAGGTATCTCGCAGTTTTAAAAAAACAGTCGAGGGGCTACTGTGTTACTATGTGATGTTTGCATAACTACGATAAATATTATTGTGTATAATTTAGCCATATTTTAGACTGTAACATGTCTAACTTAATTTAACCCAGGTATCTCGCAGTTTTAAAAAAACAGTCGAGGGGCTACTGTGTTACTATGTGATGTTTGCATAACTACGATAAATATTATTGTGTATAATTTAGCCATATTTTAGACTGTAACATGTCTAACTTAATTTAACCCAGGTATCTCGCAGTTTTAAAAAAAACAGTCGAGGGGCTACTGTGTTACTATGTGATGTTTGCATAACTACGATAAATATTATTGTGTATAATTTAGCCATATTTTAGACTGTAACATGTCTAACTTAATTTAACCCAGGTATCTCGCAGTTTTAAAAAAACAGTCGAGGGGCTACTGTGTTACTATGTGATGTTTGCAAAACTACGATAAATATTATTGTGTATAATTTAGCCATATTTTAGACTGTAACATGTCTAACTTAATTTAACCCAGGTATCTCGCAGTTTTAAAAAAACAGTCGAGGGGCTACTGTGTTACTATGTGATGTTTGCATAACTACGATAAATATTATTGTGTATAATTTAGCCATATTTTAGACTGTAACATGTCTAACTTAATTTAACCCAGGTATCTCGCAGTTTAAAAAAAAAACAGTCGAGGGGCTACTGTCTTACTATGTGATGTTTGCATAACTACGATAAATATTATTGTGTATAATTTAGCCATATTTTAGACTGTAACATGTCTAACTTAATTTAACCCAGGTATCTCGCAGTTTTAAAAAAACAGTCGAGGGGCTACTGTGTTACTATGTGATGTTTGCATAACTACGATAAATATTATTGTGTATAATTTAGCCATATTTTAGACTGTAACATGTCTAACTTAATTTAACCCAGGTATCTCGCAGTTTTAAAAAAACAGTCGAGGGGCTACTGTGTTACTATGTGATGTTTGCATAACTACGATAAATATTATTGTGTATAATTTAGCCATATTTTAGACTGTAACATGTCTAACTTAATTAACCCAGGTATCTCGCAGTTTTAAAAAAACAGTCGAGAGGCTACTGTGTTGCTATGTGATGTTTGCATAACTACGATAAATATTATTGTGTATAATTTAGCCATATTTTAGACTGTAACATGTCTAACTTAATTTAACCCAGGTATCTCGGAGTTTTAAAAAAACAGTCGAGGGGCTACTGTGTTACTATGTGATGTTTGCATAACTACGATAAATATTATTGTGTATAATTTAGCCATATTTTAGACTGTAACATGTCTAACTTAATTTAACCCAGGTATCTCGCAGTTTTAAAAAAACAGTCGAGGGGCTACTGTGTTACTATGTGATGTTTGCATAACTACGATAAATATTATTGTGTATAATTTAGCCATATTTTAGACTGTAACATGTCTAACTTAATTTAACCCAGGTATCTCGCAGTTTTAAAAAAACAGTCGAGGGGCTACTGTGTTACTATGTGATGTTTGCATAACTACGATAAATATTATTGTGTATAATTTAGCCATATTTAAGACTGTAACATGTCTAACTTAATTTAACCCAGGTATCTCGCAGTTTTAAAAAAACAGTCGAGGGACTACTGTGTTACTATGTGATGTTTGCATAACTACGATAAATATTATTGTGTATAATTTAGCCATATTTTAGACTGTAACATGTCTAACTTAATTTAACCCAGGTATCTCGCAGTTTTAAAAAAAAACAGTCGAGGGGCTACTGTGTTACTATGTGATGTTTGCATAACTACGATAAATATTATTGTGTATAATTTAGCCATATTTTAGACTGTAACATGTCTAACTTAATTTAACCCAGGTATCTCGCAGTTTTAAAAAAACAGTCGATGGGCTACTGTGTTACTATGTGATGTTTGCATAACTACGATAAATATTATTGTGTATAATTTAGCCATATTTTATACTGTAACATGTCTAACTTAATTTAACCCAGGTATCTCGCAGTTTTAAAAAAACAGTCGAGGGGCTACTGTGTTACTATGTGATGTTTGCATAACTACGATAAATATTATTGTGTATAATTTAGCCATATTTTAGACTGTAACATGTCTAATTTAATTTAACCCAGGTATCTCGCAGTTTTAAAAAAACAGTCGAGGGGCTACTGTGTTACTATGTGATGTTTGCATAACTACGATAAATATTATTGTGTATAATTTAGCCATATTTTAGACTGTAACATGTCTAACTTAATTTAACCCAGGTATCTCGCAGTTTTAAAAAAACAGTCGAGGGGCTACTGTGTTACTATGTGATGTTTGCATAACTACGATAAATATTATTGTGTATAATTTAGCCATATTTTAGACTGTAACATGTCTAACTAAATTTAACCCAGGTTTCTCGCAGTTTTAAAAAAACAGTCGAGGGGCTACTGTGTTACTATGTGATGTTTGCATAACTACGATAAATATTATTGTGTATAATTTAGCCATATTTTAGACTGTAACATGTCTAACTTAATTTAACCCAGGTATCTCGCAGTTTTAAAAAAACAGTCGAGGGGCTACTGTGTTACTATGTGATGTTTGCATAACTACGATAAATATTATTGTGTATAATTTAGCCATATTTTAGACTGTAACATGTCTAACTTAATTTAACCCAGGTATCTCGCAGTTTTAAAAAAACAGTCGAGGGGCTACTGTGTTACTATGTGATGTTTGCAAAACTACGATAAATATTATTGTGTATAATTTAGCCATATTTTAGACTGTAACATGTCTAACTTAAATTAACCCAGGTATCTCGCAGTTTTAAAAAAACAGTCGAAGGGCTACTGTGTTACTATGTGATGTTTGCATAACTACGATAAATATTATTGTGTATAATTTAGCCATATTTTAGACTGTAACATGTCTAACTTAATTTAACCCAGGTATCTCGCAGTTTTAAAAAAACAGTCGAGGGGCTACTGTGTTACTATGTGATGTTTGCATAACTACGATAAATATTATTGTGTATAATTTAGCCATATTTTAGACTGTAACATGTCTAACTTAATTTAACCCAGGTATCTCGCAGTTTTAAAAAAACAGTCGAGGGGCTACTGTGTTACTATGTGATGTTTGCATAACTACGATAAATATTATTGTGTATAATTTAGCCATATTTTAGACTGTAACATGTCTAACTTAATTTAACCCAGGTATCTCGCAGTTTTAAAAAAACAGTCGAGGGGCTATGTGTTACTATGTGATGTTTGCATAACTACGATAAATATTATTGTGTATAATTTAGCCATATTTTAGACTGTAACATGTCTAACTTAATTTAACCCAGGTATCTCGCAGTTTTAAAAAAACAGTCGAGGGGCTACTGTGTTACTATGTGATGTTTGCATAACTACGATAAATATTATTGTGTATAATTTAGCCATATTTTAGACTGTAACATGTCTAACTTAATTTAACCCAGGTATCTCGCAGTTTAAAAAAAAACAGTCGAGGGGCTACTGTGTTACTATGTGATGTTTGCATAACTACGATAAATATTATTGTGTATAATTTAGCCATATTTTAGACTGTAACATGTCTAACTTAATTTAACCCAGGTATCTCGCAGTTTTAAAAAAACAGTCGAGGGGCTACTGTGTTACTATGTGATGTTTGCAAAACTACGATAAATATTATTGTGTATAATTTAGCCATATTTTAGACTGTAACATGTCTAACTTAATTTAACCCAGGTATCTCGCAGTTTTAAAAAAACAGTCGAGGGGCTACTGTGTTACAATGTGATGTTTGCATAACTACGATAAATATTATTGTGTATAATTTAGCCATATTTTAGACTGTAACATGTCTAACTTAATTTAACCCAGGTATCTCGCAGTTTTAAAAAAACAGTCGAGGGGCTACTGTGTTACTATGTGATGTTTGCATAACTACGATAAATATTATTGTGTATAATTTAGCCATATTTTAGACTGTAACATGTCTAACTTAATTTAACCCAGGTATCTCGCAGTTTTATAAAAAACAGTCGAGGGGCTACTGTGTTACTATGTGATGTTTGCATAACTACGATAAATATTATTGTGTATAATTTAGCCATATTTTAGACTGTAACATGTCTAACTTAATTTAACCCAGGTATCTCGCAGTTTTAAAAAAACAGTCGAGAGGCTACTGTGTTACTATGTGATGTTTGCATAACTACGATAAATATTATTGTGTATAATTTAGCCATATTTTAGACTGTAACATGTCTAACTTAATTTAACCCAGGTATCTCGGAGTTTTAAAAAAACAGTCGAGGGGCTACTGTGTTACTATGTGATGTTTGCATAACTACGATAAATATTATTGTGTATAATTTAGCCATATTTTAGACTGTAACATGTCTAACTTAATTTAACCCAGGTATCTCGCAGTTTTAAAAAAAACAGTCGAGGGGCTACTGTGTTACTATGTGATGTTTGCATAACTACGATAAATATTATTGTGTATAATTTAGCCATATTTTAGACTGTAACATGTCTAACTTAATTTAACCCAGGTATCTCGCAGTTTTAAAAAAACAGTCGAGGGGCTACTGTGTTACTATGTGATGTTTGCATAACTACGATAAATATTATTGTGTATAATTTAGCCATATTTAAGACTGTAACATGTCTAACTTAATTTAACCCAGGTATCTCGCAGTTTTAAAAAAACAGTCGAGGGACTACTGAGTTACTATGTGATGTTTGCATAACTACGATAAATATTATTGTGTATAATTTAGCCATATTTTAGACTGTAACATGTCTAACTTAATTTAACCCAGGTATCTCGCAGTTTTAAAAAAAACAGTCGAGGGGCTACTGTGTTACTATGTGATGTTTGCATAACTACGATAAATAATATTGTGTATAATTTAGCCATATTTTAGACTGTAACATGTCTAACTTAATTTAACCCAGGTATCTCGCAGTTTAAAAAAAACAGTCGAGGGGCTACTGTGTTACTATGTGATGTTTGCATAATTACGATAAATATTATTGTGTATAATTTAGCCATATTTTAGACTGTAACATGTCTAACTTAATTTAACCCAGGTATCTCGCAGTTTTAAAAAAACAGTCGATGGGCTACTGTGTTACTATGTGATGTTTGCATAACTACGATAAATATTATTGTGTATAATTTAGCCATATTTTAGACTGTAACATGTCTAACTTAATTTAACCCAGGTATCTCGCAGTTTTAAAAAAACAGTCGAGGGGCTACTGTGTTACTATGTGATGTTTGCATAACTACAATAAATATTATTGTGTATAATTTAGCCATATTTTAGACTGTAACATGTCTAATTTAATTTAACCCAGGTATCTCGCAGTTTTAAAAAAACAGTCGAGGGGCTACTGTGTTACTATGTGATGTTTGCATAACTACGATAAATATTATTGTGTATAATTTAGCCATATTTTAGACTGTAACATGTCTAACTTAATTTAACCCAGGTATCTCGCAGTTTTAAAAAAACAGTCGAGGGGCTACTGTGTTACTATGTGATGTTTGCATAACTACGATAAATATTATTGTGTATAATTTAGCCATATTTTAGACTGTAACATGTCTAACTTAATTTAACCCAGGTATCTCGCAGTTTTAAAAAAACAGTCGAGGGGCTACTGTGTTACTATGTGATGTTTGCATAACTACGATAAATATTATTGTGTATAATTTAGCCATATTTTAGACTGTAACATGTCTAACTTAATTTAACCCAGGTATCTCGCAGTTTTAAAAAAACAGTCGAGGGGCTACTGTGTTACTATGTGATGTTTGCATAACTACGATAAATATTATTGTGTATAATTTAGCCATATTTTAGACTGTAACATGTCTAACTTAATTTAACCCAGGTATCTCGCAGTTTTAAAAAAACAGTCGAGGGGCTACTGTGTTACTATGTGATGTTTGCATAACTACGATAAATATTATTGTGTATAATTTAGCCATATTTTAGACTGTAACATGTCTAACTTAATTTAACCCAGGTATCTCGCAGTTTTAAAAAAACAGTCGAGGGGCTACTGTGTTACTATGTGATGTTTGCATAACTACGATAAATATTATTGTGTATAATTTAGCCATATTTTAGACTGTAACATGTCTAACTTAATTTAACCCAGGTATCTCGCAGTTTTAAAAAAAACAGTCGAGGGGCTACTGTGTTACTATGTGATGTTTGCATAACTACGATAAATATTATTGTGTATAATTTAGCCATATTTTAGACTGTAACAAGTCTAATTTAATTTAACCCAGGTATCTCGGAGATTTAAAAAGACAGTCGAGGGGCTACTGTGTTACTATGTGATGTTTGCATAACTACAATAAATATTATTGTGTATAATTTAGCCATATTTTAGACTGTAACATGTCTAACTTAATTTAACCCAGGTATCTCGCAGTTTTAAAAAAACAGTCGAGGGGCTACTGTGTTACTATGTGATGTTTGCATAATTACGATAAATATTATTGTGTATAATTTAGCCATATTTTAGACTGTAACATGTCTAACTTAATTTAACCCAGGTATCTCGCAGTTTTAAAAAAACAGTCGATGGGCTACTGTGTTACTATGTGATGTTTGCATAACTACGATAAATATTATTGTGTATAATTTAGCCATATTTTAGACTGTAACATGTCTAACTTAATTTAACCCAGGTATCTCGCAGTTTTAAAAAAACAGTCGAGGGGCTACTGTGTTACTATGTGATGTTTGCATAACTACGATAAATATTATTGTGTATAATTTAGCCATATTTTAGACTGTAACATGTCTAATTTAATTTAACCCAGGTATCTCGCAGTTTTAAAAAAACAGTCGAGGGACTACTGTGTTACTATGTGATGTTTGCATAACTACAATAAATATTATTGTGTATAATTTAGCCATATTTTAGACTGTAACATGTCTAACTTAATTTAACCCAGGTATCTCGCAGTTTTAAAAAAACAGTCGAGGGGCTACTGTGTTACTATGTGATGTTTGCATAACTACGATAAATATTATTGTGTATAATTTAGCCATATTTTAGACTGTAACATGTCTAACTTAATTTAACCCAGGTATCTCACAGTTTTAAAAAAACAGTCGAGGGGCTACTGTGTTACTATGTGATGTTTGCATAACTACGATAAATATTATTGTGTATAATTTAGCCATATTTTAGACTGTAACATGTCTAACTTAATTTAACCCAGGTATCTCGCAGTTTTAAAAAAACAGTCGAGGGGCTACTGTGTTACTATGTGATGTTTGCATAACTACGATAAATATTATTGTGTATAATTTAGCCATATTTTAGACTGTAACATGTCTAACTTAATTTAACCCAGGTATCTCGCAGTTTTAAAAAAACAGTCGAGGGGCTACTGTGTTACTATGTGATGTTTGCATAACTACGATAAATATTATTGTGTATAATTTAGCCATATTTTAGACTGTAACATGTCTAACTTAATTTAACCCAGGTATCTCGCAGTTTTAAAAAAACAGTCGAGGGGCTACTGTGTTACTATGTGATGTTTGCATAACTACGATAAATATTATTGTGTATAATTTAGCCATATTTTAGACTGTAACATGTCTAACTTAATTTAACCCAGGTATCTCGCAGTTTTAAAAAAACAGTCGAGGGGCTACTGTGTTACTATGTGATGTTTGCATAACTACGATAAATATTATTGTGTATAATTTAGCCATATTTTAGACTGTAACATGACTAACTTAATTTAACCCAGGTATCTCGCAGTTTTAAAAAAACAGTCGAGGGGCTACTGTGTTACTATGTGATGTTTGCATAACTACGATAAATATTATTGTGTATAATTTAGCCATATTTTAGACTGTAACATGTCTAACTTAATTTAACCCAGGTATCTCGCAGTTTTAAAAAAACAGTCGAGGGGCTACTGTGTTACTATGTCATGTTTGCATAACTACGATAAATATTATTGTGTATAATTTAGCCATATTTTAGACTGTAACATGTCTAACTTAATTTAACCCAGGTATCTCGCAGTTTTAAAAAAACAGTCGAGGGGCTACTGTGTTACTATGTGATGTTTGCATAACTACGATAAATATTATTGTGTATAATTTAGCCATATTTTAGACTGTAACAAGTCTAACTTAATTTAACCCAGGTATCTCGCAGTTTTAAAAAAACAGTCGAGGGGCTACTGTGTTACTATGTGATGTTTGCATAACTACGATAAATATTATTGTGTATAATTTAGCCATATTTTAGACTGTAACATGTCTAACTTAATTTAACCCAGGTATCTCGCAGTTTTAAAAAAACAGTCGAGAGGCTACTGTGTTGCTATGTGATGTTTGCATAACTACGATAAATATTATTGTGTATAATTTAGCCATATTTTAGACTGTAACATGTCTAACTTAATTTAACCCAGGTATCTCGCAGTTTTAAGAAAACAGTCGAGGGGCTACTGTGTTACTATGTGATGTTTGCATAACTACGATAAATATTATTGTGTATAATTTAGCCATATTTTAGACTGTAACATGTCTAACTTAATTTAACCCAGGTATCTCGCAGTTTTAAAAAAACAGTCGAGGGGCTACTGTGTTACTATGTGATGTTTGCATAACTACGATAAATATTATTGTGTATAATATAGCCATATTTTAGACTGTAACATGTCTAACTTAATTTAACCCAGGTTTCTCGCAGTTTTAAAAGAACAGTCGAGGGGCTACTGTGTTACTATGTGATGTTTGCATAACTACGATAAATATTATTGTGTATAATTTAGCCATATTTTAGACTGTAACATGTCTAACTTAATTTAACCCAGGTATCTCGCAGTTTTAAAAAAACAGTCGAGGGGCTACTGTGTTACTATGTGATGTTTGCATAACTACGATAAATATTATTGTGTATAATTTAGCCATATTTTAGACTGTAACAAGTCTAACTTAATTTAACCCAGGTATCTCGCAGTTTTAAAAAAACAGTCGAGGGGCTACTGTGTTACTATGTGATGTTTGCATAACTACGATAAATATTATTGTGTATAATTTAGCTATATTTTAGACTGTAACATGTCTAACTTAATTTAACCCAGGTATCTCGCAGTTTTAAAAAAACAGTCGAGAGGCTACTGTGTTGCTATGTGATGTTTGCATAACTACGATAAATATTATTGTGTATAATTTAGCCATATTTTAGACTGTAACATGTCTAACGTAATTTAACCCAGGTATCTCGCAGTTTTAAAAAAACAGTCGAGGGGCTACTGTGTTACTATGTGATGTTTGCATAACTACAATAAATATTATTGTGTATAATTTAGCCATATTTTAGACTGTAACATGTCTAACTTAATTTAACCCAGGTATCTCGCAGTTTTAAAAAAACAGTCGAGGGGCTACTGTGTTACTATGTGATGTTTGCATAACTACGATAAATATTATTGTGTATAATTTAGCCATATTTTAGACTGTAACATGTCTAACTTAATTTAACCCAGGTATCTCGCAGTTTTAAAAAAAACAGTCGAGGGGCTACTGTGTTACTATGTGATGTTTGCGTAACTACGATAAATATTATTGTGTATAATTTAGCCATATTTTATACTGTAACATGTCTAACTTAATTTAACCCAGGTATCTCGCAGTTTTAAAAAAACAGTCGAGGGGCTACTGTGTTACTATGTGATGTTTGCATAACTACGATAAATATTATTGTGTATAATTTAGCCATATTTTAGACTGTAACATGTCTAACTTAATTTAACCCAGGTATCTCGCAGTTTTAAAAAAACAGTCGAGGGGCTACTGTGTTACTATGTGATGTTTGCATAACTACGATAAATATTATTGTGTATAATTTAGCCATATTTTAGACTGTAACAAGTCTAACTTAATTTAACCCAGGTATCTCGCAGTTTTAAAAAAAACAGTCGAGGGGCTACTGTGTTACTATGTGATGTTTGCATAACTACGATAAATATTATTGTGTATAATTTAGCCATATTTTAGACTGTAACATGTCTAACTTAATTTAACCCAGGTATCTCGCAGTTTTAAAAAAACAGTCGAGAGGCTACTGTGTTGCTATGTGATGTTTGCATAACTACGATAAATATTATTGTGTATAATTTAGCCATATTTTAGACTGTAACATGTCTAACTTAATTTAACCCAGGTATCTCGCAGTTTTAAAAAAACAGTCGAGGGGCTACTCTGTTACTATGTGATGTTTGCATAACTACGATAAATATTATTGTGTATAATTTAGCCATATTTTAGACTGTAACATGTCTAACTTAATTTAACCCAGGTATCTCGCAGTTTTAAAAAAACAGTCGAGGGGCTACTGTGTTACTATGTGATGTTTGCATAACTACGATAAATATTATTGTGTATAATTTAGCCATATTTTAGACTGTAACATGTCTAACTTAATTTAACCCAGGTTTCTCGCAGTTTTAAAAAAACAGTTGAGGGGCTACTGTGTTACTATGTGATGTTTGCATAACTACGATAAATATTATTGTGTATAATTTAGCCATATTTTAGACTGTAACATGTCTAACTTAATTTAACCCAGGTATCTCGCAGTTTTAAAAAAACAGTCGAGGGGCTACTGTGTTACTATGTGATGTTTGCATAACTACGATAAATATTATTGTGTATAATTTAGCCATATTTTAGACTGTAACAAGTCTAACTTAATTTAACCCAGGTATCTCGCAGTTTTAAAAAAACAGTCGAGGGGCTACTGTGTTACTATGTGATGTTTGCATAACTACGATAAATATTATTGTGTATAATTTAGCCATATTTTAGACTGTAACATGTCTAACTTAATTTAACCCAGGTATCTCGCAGTTTTAAAAAAACAGTCGAGAGGCTACTGTGTTGCTATGTGATGTTTGCATAACTACGATAAATATTATTGTGTATAATTTAGCCATATTTTAGACTGTAACATGTCTAACTTAATTTAACCCAGGTATCTCGCAGTTTTAGAAAAACAGTCGAGGGGCTACTGTGTTACTATGTGATGTTTGCATAACTACGATAAATATTATTGTGTATAATTTAGCCATATTTTAGACTGTAACATGTCTAACTTAATTTAACCCAGGTATCTCGCAGTTTTAAAAGAACAGTCGAGGGGCTACTGTGTTACTATGTGATGTTTGCATAACTACGATAAATATTATTGTGTATAATTTAGCCATATTTTAGACTGTAACATGTCTAACTTAATTTAACCCAGGTTTCTCGCAGTTTTAAAAAAACAGTCGAGGGGCTACTGTGTTACTATGTGATGTTTGCATAACTACGATAAATATTATTGTGTATAATTTAGCCATATTTTAGACTGTAACATGTCTAACTTAATTTAACCCAGGTATCTCGCAGTTTTAAAAAAACAGTCGAGGGGCTACTGTGTTACTATGTGATGTTTGCATAACTACGATAAATATTATTGTGTATAATTTAGCCATATTTTAGACTGTAACATGTCTAACTTAATTTAACCCAGGTATCTCGCAGTTTTAAAAAAACAGTCGAGGGGCTACTGTGTTACTATGTGATGTTTGCATAACTACGATAAATATTATTGTGTATAATTTAGCCATATTTTAGACTGTAACATGTCTAACTTAATTTAACCCAGGTATCTCGCAGTTTTAAAAAAAACAGTCGAGGGGCTACTGTGTTACTATGTGATGTTTGCGTAACTACGATTAATATTATTGTGTATAATTTAGCCATATTTTAGACTGTAACATGTCTAACTTAATTTAACCCAGGTATCTCGCAGTTTTAAAAAAACAGTCGAGGGGCTACTGTGTTACTATGTGATGTTTGCATAACTACGATAAATATTATTGTGTATAATTTAGCCATATTTTAGACTGTAACATGTCTAACTTAATTTAACCCAGGTATCTCGCAGTTTTAAAAAAACAGTCGAGGGGCTACTGTGTTACTATGTGATGTTTGCATAACTACGATAAATATTATTGTGTATAATTTAGCCATATTTTAGACTGTAACATGTCTAACTTAATTTAACCCAGGTTTCTCGCAGTTTTAAAAAAACAGTCGAGGGGCTACTGTGTTACTATGTGATGTTTGCATAACTACGATAAATATTATTGTGTATAATTTAGCCATATTTTAGACTGTAACATGTCTAACTTAATTTAACCCAGGTATCTCGCAGTTTTAAAAAAACAGTCGAGGGGCTACTGTGTTACTATGTCATGTTTGCATAACTACGATAAATATTATTGTGTATAATTTAGCCATATTTTAGACTGTAACATGTCTAACTTAATTTAACCCAGGTATCTCGCAGTTTTAAAAAAACAGTCGAGGGGCTACTGTGTTACTATGTGATGTTTGCATAACTACGATAAATATTATTGTGTATAATTTAGCCATATTTTAGACTGTAACATGTCTAACTTAATTTAACCCAGGTATCTCGCAGTTTTAAAAAAAACAGTCGAGGGGCTACTGTGTTACTATGTGATGTTTGCATAACTACGATAAATATTATTGTGTATAATTTAGCCATATTTTAGACTGTAACATGTCTAACTTAATTTAACCCAGGTATCTCGCAGTTTTATTCTGTTTATTGTGGAAAAAAGGTACGTCAGACAGTGCACACCAAACTTAGTATTTTTAACTTGTTGGAACTGCCGACACCGGCAGAACAAGTGTGTGTTTAATCTGTGTCTCCGTCCTGTTCTTCATGTCTAGTGCCAGTGTCAAGGCAGCCTGTGCCTTTACCTGAGCGTCTCGAATTTCTCACAACTGTCAACACTTTCCGTTCTGTTACAAATGTGTCGTGTCACAAACTCGTGACATTCTGACGTATGTATTACAATCACCGTAACCTTTATTTTTTTTATCTACTCTTTACTATTTTTAATCTCCAGTTTTCTCCGTGTCGGCTTTCAAATTTTTGTGTTTTAACTCAATTTTATTTTCGTCATGTAACCATTTTATTTGTACAGTCTGTTAGCCGAAGAACGGCGAAAGATGCTGCTGCTGGCCTGCCGCCATAGGGACTTCAAATCAACAATAGATCCCCTCCTTTTTCCAAGTCAGATTTAGTGAGGTCCGGGTCAATCCAAAAATAAAATGTTTGTAAATCTATCGGACCAAACTGCATGGTCATCAGTCCGTAGCTTACAAACTACTTAAACCTAGGTAAACTAACCTAAGGACAAACACACACACCCATGCCCCAGCCAGTAGCCGAGCGGTCTAAAGCACCTCGTTGCGGAGCGCGCGTTTGCTCGCCGTGGAGGTTCGAGTCCTCCCTGGGGCATGGGTGTGTGTGTGTGTGTGTGTGTGTGTGTTTGTCCGTAGGTTAGTTTACCTAGGTTAAAGTAGTTTGTAAGCTACGGAGTGATGACCACGCAGTTTGGTCCGATAGATTTACAGACTTTTTCTTATCTTTAATGTCTCATTCTATTTTTTTTTCCTTTCATACGCAACTTTGACGACAGTCGACAGGGGAACCTTAATTTCCAACTCCCCCTCGTACGTACACTAATGTTGAGACACAGACTAATGTTTTAACGGGCGAGCGAGGTAGCGCAAAGATTCGCACACTGTATTCGCTTGCGGGAAGACAGAGGTTCAAATCCGCCTCCGAAGAACCTGATTTAGGTTTTCCCTATTTTCCTTCAAATCACTCCAGGCAAATATTGTGACGGTTTCTTTCGAATGGCGCGGCCGATTTCCTTCCCCATCCTTGCCAGAAGCGTGTGTTCGGTCTCTTACGACCGTGATATTGACGGGCCCTTAATTCTTATTCGACTGTGACGACATTAGACACTTTACACGACAACCAAACAGTTGGTGTACACTGTACTTTAAATAGTGCAGCAGATAAAAACATCCACATCTTTACTGCACACGTTCAGGCAGGAACACTAGTATGCCGTACTTAGAACACGTCAACAAGAAATACAACAAAATACGTACAGGTAAGGCGCAAATACAGATACTGTGACAATTACTGAAAATGACACAGACCATGAAAACGATGAACATGCACAAACACCTGGAAAAAAAAAAAAAAAAAAAAAAAAAAAAAAAAAAAAAAAAAAAAAAAAAACAGTAACAAGGAAAACGATATGCTGGTTGACAAAAAAGACAGGATTTATCATTTCATGAAAGTAAAAGTAATAAGAAATGTGAATATAGAAATCAAATATCAGTAAGAAATTACATAACAAAGAACAATAGTACAAATAATATAGCATAGTGGAAATAAGAAGCTAATTCAGGAGGGACAGGCTCGAGGCCTTAGCGAAGCCCTCCCGCCTGGAACAGTCAGCTTAAGGAACAATATTCTGTTTTCTAAATGGAAACACATCAAATTATGTCACCATCCATCCAAATGAGTAGTAAACAGAAAATTACGCTTTTAGATCAAATAGAGCCAGTTTCAGGTGGGACAGGCTTGATGTTTTTTTTACTTTATTTTATTTTTATTTTCTCTTTAATTTTTGAGACCCTCCCACCTGGAACATCCTGACAAAGAACTAAATATGCACACTCTTTGTAATACTCTTTCATTTTTTCAATATATTGTGGTGTCACACAAGTCTGAAGTGTGCGCCACGTACTTTCGCCGCGCGCCGCCATGCACGCACGGCGCGGCGTTCTTACGATTCGGCCACGAGCGCCCTCTGCTGCAACCCCGCTCGTGGCCACCACTGAACTGTATCGGTCACTTGGCACTAGGACAGGCACCAGATACGTCTCTCTTCAGTAGGCAGGCCTCTACCTAGTCGAACTATGTATCTGCATTCCGCTAGACTTCAAAGTTGAGTATTGTACTCTCTCTACGAAATGTATATTTTGTTCTAATCTAGCTTAGTGTTTCTAGTTTCTGCTGTCCCACTGGCTGGTCACCTCAGACTCTGTACCCGCACACGCGTGCATCTTATTTCCCTGAGTCGGTCTCTCTCTACTCGGCCGACACATAGTACAATCGGCGGCAACGAGACACAAAAGTGGCGACGAGGATGGGATGCAAAATATATAATTTTCTAATTATCTTTGTAATTTTTTTCTCTTTTGTTTCATATTATTGCCTGTTAGACTACCTAAATAATAACGTGGAAGAATGTATGCCATAGTATGCTGTATTATGAGATGTACGACCAACTTTTAAATATTAAGCAGCAGGTTATAAAAATGTACAATAAATAAATTAAAATCCCTCCTTTTTCAAATTTTTGTGATGTTCAAAGGCCTGGATATTAAATGTTGAATGTGAATGAAACTTCCAATCGTACGACTGTTAATTTCCTGAATTCAACGAAAGCTATGTTTTTGTTCCGCCACATTGCTAACTCCGTTGGGGTATAAATTAGTTTAACGTCCGGTTTAGAGCCACGCGTCGTGAAACAACTTTCGCTTTCGGCTCAGCCGCCATGTAACAGCGGCAGATAGGGCGCGGGGGTTTTGACCGCGCCAGCAATTATGGGGCCTATTTTATCAGCGCGTCCGTATTTACGGCTGCCAGGCGCAAGGGGAATCCCCGCGACGCATTGGCTGGCATAGTGGTGGGGGTGTGGAGGGGGGAGGGCTTAGCTGGGGCGCTGATTTGCGGTGAAAGCGGTTGCGATGCACGGCCGCTGCTGCTGCTGCTGCTGAATTTATTCTGCGCCAGATAGCGCCGGCAGCGGCGCCCCGGCTAACAGCCACAAAAAGAGACGGCTGAACTCGCCCTGACGCTTCCTTTGATAAGCGCCGCCCCGCTGCTGTCGCCTAAAAACGTCCCGCCCAGCGCCGCTTTCGCTAAATTCTGGTCGCTCGTAATGTAATTCGCTACGTATTACGTATCTATCCCGAAAGTCAGTGTCAGTTGTAAAAATTTCTTTATTCGATGACGCGTTTCGCTCTTTTGCGGCATCGTCAGGTAATCAAATTCTTCACGGGTTTCCAGCCGGAGCATTCTGTCATCTGAACGCAATATTTCTGCGGTCTAACGTGAAAGTAGGCAGCCTTCTCCCCTCACTTGATTCCCTACCCCTTCCTCCACCTTTCCTTTATTTTTTCCGCAATTCGAAAGCCTCTATTCGACCACTGCTTCTCCGTCGCCGGTTCCAAGCACTGCTTGACGCATATCACGGTGCAACCATCATCTACACGGAGGGTTCTTTGGTCAATGGTCATGCCGCATATGCCTTTGTCTGTGGTGAGCACATCGAACAGCGGTCATTGCCTTGTGGAAGCAGCACCATCACCGCAGAACTGGTCGGTATTTTGACAGCTCTTCAACACCTCAGAGCTCGCTCCAGGGGGTCGTTCGTCATCTGCAGCGACTCCCTGATTGGCTTACAGGCCCTCCACCAGTTTCTCCCTAAACACACTGTGGTGCGAGCCATTCAAGATGCTGTCTTCGCCCTTAGCGAGTCAGGCCGTCCTGTCGCTTTTTTCTGGACGCCGTGCCACATAGGTTTACCAGGCATTGAACGCTTCGATCATCTGGCCAAGCAGGCCACCACTTCACGGTCCCTGGATATTGGCCTCCCAGACTCGGACCTCCAAACCCAGTTGATCCGCAAGGTCCTTGGGGTTTGGAATTCCGAATGGGCAGACTCGACCGAACCCAATAAGCTCCGTGTTGTCAAGCCCTCTACCGCTGTGTGGAAGACCTCCCTGAGGGTTTCTCGCAGGGAGTCGGTTGTCCTTTGCCGTCTCCGTATAGGCCATACTTGGCTCACGCATGGCCACCTTTTGCGTCTCGAGGACTCTCCTCAGTGTCTATGTGGTGCCCCTTTGACAGTTGCGTACATCTTACTTGAATGCCGAAAAACGACATTTTAATATCCCTGACGCTCTGCAACTTGCTTTAGCCGACAATGCCTCCGTGGTTTCTTCTGTTTTAAATTTTATCCGTGAATGTGGATTTTACAAGTCCATTTAAAATCTGTGTGTGTTTGTCATACTCTATCCTCCACCTGCCTAAGTCTTCTAGGTAGGTGTTTTTAATGTGTCCCAGAGTGGCTGGATGTGTTACTTATATTTCTGTGATCACCCAGCAACAACACTCTTGTATTGTTTTTGCCATTTTATCTCTTCTTCGTTTTAACTTGTGTCCCTTCTTCATATTTACCTGTTCCTTTTAAACTTTGACTTGTTAACGCATCTACTTCGGAACGCTTAACAAAATGTTTTATCTCTAAGACTGGAACAAGGGACTGATAACCGTCGCTGTTTAGTCCCTTCCGAAAACCAACAACCATCCAAGTAGGCAGCCATAGACTGAAGTTCATTATTTATGGATTTTTTTTTTTTTTTTGCTTTATTTTTGTGAATCTGAACGTGTATCCGCCTTATAGCTTTATTTTGTATGTGAAAGTCATCTATCATCGATAATGTCAGTCCATGTTTGTAACTACTGCACATTATATCTTTGAAATTTCGATGTAGCATCTGCGCTACAGCAGCTTCTTTGACTGCTGAAGCGAGTAGTAGAGAGAGAGAGAGCTGTTGAGCAGGAGAGTCGATTGTGGGCTAGGCTAGCTGACAGACGCATGGCAACTGTGTTGAATTGGTCAGCAATGATTGTATTGAGTTTGATTTATTTCACTCTATATTTATGAATACAAACGTATTATATTGGACAGTGGATTCTGTATCAAGAGGAAGAGAATATTTGTATGAAACGGAATTGTATAAAACCGTTGTATTATAGTGTAGACTCAACAAAGATATGTTTCTTTAATTCAATAAATAACTTAATGATTACTAATTTTTCTTATTTCAGCTCAACCGCGTCCCTCAATTTCCTGATTGTGGCATTTTTGATTTTGTTGTATGGTACATGTTGAGTCTTTTGAGAAAAAGATTTCCTTTTAAATGTAAATGTTCACGTACCAGTAAAGTAATCAGTCCTAGCATGCCACTGAATCTGACTGTCAGGAATAATGTTCTCAGAAGTACAGATTGTTTTCTCATCCACATCTACATAGATACTCTGCAAATCACATTTAAGTGCCTGGTAGAGGGTTCATTAACCATTTTCATAACTTTTCTCTACCGTTCCATTCTCTAATAGCGCGCGGGAAGAAATAATACCTAAATCGTCCCGTTTTCGATCTGATTTCTCTTATTTTATTGTGATGGTCATGTCTCCCTAAGTAGATTACTTACAGGGCCTAATTTTGTATGTTAAATCCGTTGCGCACATATGATTAGAGAAACTCCTTGATTTAATAGAAAGACTTAATAAGAATAGGAAACTTTCACTTAAACTTTCATCAAGCTTTCACTTTCACTTAATAACCTTGCAACAAGAAGGTTTCAAACTGGCCGCCATCATCAGGTGAGGAAGCTAAGCCGCTCTCGCCGCGCCGTGACTCTAGGTTTCTCATCTGATGATGGCGGCCAGTTGGACCGCAGAAATATTGTGTTCAGATGACAGAATGATCCGGCTGGAAACCCGTGAAAAATTTGTCAATTAATACGCCGGGAAAGTCAACATAGCCACGTCATCAGGTAATGTAAACGATACGTGATGAGCTATCTGTCATCATTGTAAAATAAACCATCTAGGAAGGAAACCTACCGCCTAAATTTTTAAACGACTATGACGATAGGTTTCTTTTACAATGATGACAGATAGCTCACCATATATCTTTAACATTACCTGATGATTCCTCAAAAGGGCGAAACGCGTCATTGACATTAAGAAAATTTTGCAACTGAAAAGGAGACAACGTGGGTATCTGATTTTAGAATTTCTTTTTATTTATGGTACCTGAAGTTCAGAACACGAATAACAATTAGCCAAAGCCATTCGATGCATCTCTGAAATACTTTCTTCAAAATAGACTTTGAGGTGTTGCAAGTACACGTAAGTACCAATAACTGAAACTCTTGCAGCATGTGTTAGTGTAGCTCAGGTGGTAGCGTTGTGGCCTCTAACCGTCCAGTCGGTGGTGGAATCCCTCTGCGGCATACATCGTATTTTTCGTTAATTCCGTTATATAAAACATTTTGGGATCTCTAATTCCATTGTCAGTTTTTGTTTATGTGTATATTAAACGAGCTGAACACCTTGTCATCACCTAAAACAATGGTTGAGAAGGTCAGCTGCTTGGAAAGTCATTATTAGCATTGGAGATGACTTTACGAACACAGCGTCTTAGCTCTTAACAAACAGAACAAACAAACACTACCGTGGTCAAGTAAAAGTAAATGCAGTATTGAAAACATTTAATTTTGTTTTTTGATTGAAATCATCATTATTAACCTTTTATGAAATATAGAAAATTACGCATAAAAATACGTGCAGTTTTCGTAAAAAATACAATTAGATATTAAAATTGTGTAAGTATTCGAACATAACGAAAAAATTGTCACTACAGGATTCGAACCACTGATCCTATGGTTGTAAGACTAGAACGCTACCACCAGAGCTACGCTGACAGATACTGGAACCGTTCTAGGTATTATTACTTTCATGTACAGTACCTGGAAAACTTCATAGTCGATTTTCTCGATATTTTTATGCGTTGCGTCGAATAGCTTTGGCTGATTGTTATTTGTGTTGTGAACTTCACGCACCATAAATAAATAATAAAAAAATTTAAGTCCATTACTCATGTAGTTTCCACAAATATGAGAAAACCATTGTAATTGTGATCAAGCCACCATGTAAATGGCCAACATTCAGTCATAAACACAAACAAATCGATACTCAAGCATGCGGATATATTATTTTCACACCATTTTGGTAGAATGCGTGTAATTAATGTTTGCGTTGTTTATTGAACTCATAAATTCATCATCTGATGTCTTAAACTTTTTTTGTTAAATTTATATCGCTTACACAGATCTATTGAACTATGATAAATATAAACTGACCGGTGTGAAAGTAATTATGAACAGGCGATACCATGCATCGAAATCGTTTATGGAGTTTCTTGCTGTGAGCCGTTTTTATGTTTTGGCGTATTCCGGTAAATAATTGCATCCACAGTCTTCGTCATACACACCTTATGCACACAGTTCTGCTGACACACATATTCACGAAACCAACTATATGACTTACCGTTCACACAAGTTAAGGGAGCTACTGCACAAATTTTGCTTATGATTACTGGAATTAAAATCACAATTCGTCCCCGCAGTGCAGAGTGTCTTCTTCTTTGTACATTTACAAGAAAACAGAATCTATGAGTCAAGGGAAAAATAGCATAAAGCACTGAAAGGCGAGTAATCGGGTTGATGGCCCCTTCACACCTACCAAGGCCCAAGTCTGCAGCTTTCATCCGAAGAATTAAGAGACCAAAAGGAAATATCGTGTGAGCTGGACATGATAGGACCTAGAGCATTAGGCCTGAAGCCGGAGAGAGATCTGTCACTGAAAACAGCATTGTTTTGACATTAAGAAAAAGGTCAGTTCTAGGAAGAATATTATTCTTAAGCCGACCAACACAAACTGGGGTGGTGAGCCACAAGTGCTTCAAACAAGAGCCATTCCACGTAGTCTGTCGCCAACTGAATACGTCGTGCCTGTGTGGAAGAATTCTGCCACGGGGAAGCATACAGTTGTAGGTGCAAACGAGTCAGACCGCATATCTCGGATAGCTCCCTTAACGTATAGTCGAAGCATATTGTGGCAGCGGAATGTTAAATTTGCAATAATTATTAGCTGAAAATAAAGAAAAAATGACCGTATAGGAAATTATATATTGAATAGGATGTTTCATGAAACTCGAACGTAGATGGCAAAATTTTTTCAAGAACATTTGCAAAGAAGAAAAAAGGTTTTTCTTAAATAAATAAAAAAACGATAAATCTGTTGGGAATATGTTAAATTACAACGTTATAGTCATTAAGAATATTTAACGGTTTTTGTATCTATCGATTGCTTCGTAACTTTTCGAGATATATCGATAAAACACTTAAAAACATTTAAAAACTAGATTCCTTATAACTTGTCAACATTCACGTATCAAGACTTGTCATTTGCCGTACTTATGGCACGAAATAATATAAAAAACAAATTTTCTGAAAAAATTAAAAATTTTCAGTATTTATCGAAATTTATCATTTTTTACATAAAAAACCCTTCTAGAAAATGCCTAAAGTTGTTCAGGAGATCGACCTAGAGTAACGGTTTTTGGTCTGTTTTCTTCTTGAAGAGTTGTAATGTCATGCTATTAAATACCTTTTTAGATTTTGTTAATTATATGTTTCAAAGAATGACGTTGAAAAAATTACGCTATTTTTGGGCCTGTTTTCTTCAACTGTTTCTATTTTTATGTTATAAAAGCAACTCTTAAAGAAATATATTTCCGACATTTTGTTAGAGATTTTAAAACAAATAATGTTGCTCTATTACCGTCTGGAGCCGAGATAAATTTCTTAGAAAAATTCTAGGGGACATAATTAACATTTTATAGTGCTATGCCTCATGGAGATTAACACTGAATACTTATACTAGTAAGAAAGACATACTTGGATATATTGCATTGTTGTCTAGTATTACTAACCGACTGGTAAAGTGAAGCATGCAAGCGCTCCTCAGCTGTTATAAACGATATAGGATGTTTCAGGTGAAATGATATGTATTCAGAGAATCGAAGCAAATGAGTAAATAATGCATCAAGGTATCTCATCTGCCCCAGTGCCTATAAGATATCTCCAGTACCTACAAATTATACACATTAGCAAAACACGCTTCGGATTCTGATCTAAATGACACGATCTGAGTAAACAATAGAGCTGTGATGATTAATGCAGACGTACATCTGTGGTATTAATATATTACAATGTACTACTATTATTACCATATAACTAGGAATGCCTTACCCCCGTGTTTAAGTATAAAATTCAGCTGCATCCCTTTAGCATCCGTGATAGGCGTTGATTCTATGCGACGTAAAGAACTGGTATCTGGAATACACTTAGAGCTTCAGATTTCACACGGATTCCAAATGGTTTTGCCACGCGTGAGCTATTAGTCAGTGCCACTTTCATGAACTGGCATGAAATTACGTGAAAAACTGATCCTTTAGATCCACTACTAAAATACTTTCCCATATAATGGGATTAGTAGGTTTAGTACATTTAGAAAAATGGCTTAGCCTGGCCTGTGTGGGGATCTGGAATTTTCTGGAAAGTAAAAATCACAGATCCCATGTTCACCATTTTTAATATTTCCTGGACGCCTCTGGTGAATCGTTATGTCATGATGCATCGCCACTGTCATCAGATTGGTTCCTGCACGCCATTAGAACGGTCTCTCTCTCTCTCTTTTTAATGTCATGGAATTCAGTATCTAATACTGGAAGAATCAAGCCAATTGAAATAGTGATACGATCTCTCGACGCGCTGCGCGAGAATAAATATACATTAGGCTTATCGAGACACTCCCTACAGAGTACCAAGCTGGTGGCATGGCTAAAGTACTGTGAAACCCAGAGTTTACTTTCTATGCTCGACTGAAGTCGTGGGAGGTTCTGTAATCCCTGCAGCAAAGCACTTTACCTCGAAAATTGAAAGAAAACATTTATAGCAGGCGACCTATCGGCGCTCAGTAGTTTGCTGTTCTTGCATCTTCATGGAAAAATATTCTTAGGCACTGCTGCTTTTTCTCGAAAAACATTCACGCATCGTAGATGCGTCTTTCCGATCGTGAGCCATTGAGCTGATAAGATTATATAAGACGACGTTGAATAATCTTAGAGTGGTAGAAGCTTAGTTCTTAGATTGTAAAAGATAACCAAATATGCTCATGCTGCAGATAAATACAATCGAAAATATTGTCCCTACATTTGGAGGGTAGGCCCATCGAAAAGGATCGTACAGTACGTGATTACTGTAGAGGATACAACAATAAAGATATATAGTTGGAGAATCCTTGACATTCTGAAGAGTTTAGGCGAGCACAACACATGTGTCAACGAAGTTTTAGAGCAATATTTCATCCAGATGCTTCCTACAGTATTAATGCAGCGTATAGGGTTCTAATAGTTCGGGACCTAAGGGAATATGTTTGTAAGGAGACGGAGAGATGGTGGTAACATCATAATAGGGAGGTATATTTTTTATGATGCAAGCAGGAGTTTTCATCTCTAAACAAGTGACATTTCGGGCAAGTGCTAAATGGATGATAGTTTACAGCATGGTTTAATGAGACTTGGTTTCGATCGAACTTCCAAGTTCATTGATGTCAGATAAATGAACAGTGTCCATTTCTGCCGCAATAAATACAGTGAGCATTTAATGCATTCTAATTCAAGTATGGATAGCGATATAGTTCGGTAAATAACGTCAAGTTGACTGGTAGTATGTTCATCCCTGATTAAATACGCCTCATTCGACGATTATTGGAATTTTTTGACTCAGGGCAATTCTCAACAATTTGAAGTAGGAACAGACAGCAGCCTGCATGTGTAACTTAGCAGATATCCTCGGAGTAGTAAAGAAACTTGAATTATTTAAAAAAGCAAGTCTTCCGGTCTCGTTGTCTACCAATAGCCGCGGTGGAGTAGCTGAGCGGTCTAAAGCGTCTCGCTGCGGAGCGCGCGGTTGCTTGCCGTGGAGGTTCGAGTCCTCCCTGGGGCATGGGTGTGTGTGTGTCTGTTGTCCTTAGGTTAGTTTACCTAGGTTTAAGTAGTTTGTAAGCTACGGACTGATGACCACGCAGTTTGGTCCGATAGATTTACAGACATTTGATTTTTTTTGTCTACCAATGAAGTTCGTTTGAGAGTGTGCTTCATCTACATACATATTCCGCAATCCACCCGAAGGTGCGTGGCGGAATGTACTCAGTATCACTACTAGTCACTTGCTTTCCTGTTGCACTTCCATATAGAACGAGGAGAAAAACGAATGCTTGTATGCATCCGTACGAGCCCTAATCTCTCTGATCTGATCTTTGTGGTTTTTATGCTAAAACTAGGTTGGCGGCAGTAGAATTGTTCTGCAGTCCGCCTCAAATTCCGGCCCTCTAAATTTTTTCAACAGTGTTTCTCGAAAAGAATGTCGCCTTCCCATTTGCGTTTCCGACGCATTTCGGTAACAGTCGCGCATTGATCGAATCTACCAGTTACAAACCTAGCCGCCTGCCTCTGAACTGCCTCTATGTCCTCCTTTAAATCGATGTGGTGGGGATTCCAAATACTCAAGGCGGGGTCGTACAAACGTTTAATATGCGCTCCTTTACAGACGAATCACACCTTCCCAAAATTCTCCCAATAAACCGAAATCGACCATTTGCCTTCCCTACGACTTCCCTTATATGCTCGTTCCATTTCATATCACTGTGCAACGCTACGCCTAGAACTTGAACTGACGTGACTCTGTCAAGCTGCAAACTACTAATGCTATATTCGAACATTACGCGATTGTTTCTACTACGCATCTGCATGACCTTACATTTTTCTACATTTAGCGCTAGTTGCCATTAGGCACACCACCTAGAAATTTGGTCCAAGTCATTCTGCATCCTACTGCAGTAATTCAATGACGACACCCTCTTGTACACCACGGCAGCAGATTGCAACTCACTCTGTCCGTCTGATCTTTTATATAGATAGAAAATAATAGCGGTCCTATCAGACTTTCCTGTGGTACCCCTGACGATACCCTAGTCTCTGATGAGCACTCGCCATCAAGGACAACGTAACGGGTACTGTTACTTAAGTAGTCTTCCAGACACTCACATATTTGGGACCTATTTCATAAGCTCGTACCTTCATTAGCAGTCGGTAGTGCGGTACCGTGTCAAACACGTTACTAAAATAAATATGCAGTCTGCTTGTTGCCCTTCATTCATAGCACGCAAGCCGCCATGAGAGAAAAGGGCAAGCTGGGTTTCGCACGATCGATGCTTCCTAAAGCACTTCAGATGCATGGACATAAGCTTTTCCGTGTCAAGGATATTTAATGTATTAGAAAATGTTCAAATGTTTGTAAAGCTTATGGGACTTAACTGCTGGGTCATCAGTCCCTAAACTTACAAACTACTTATGAACTACCTACAACTAAGGACGGCACAAATATCCATGCTACCTAAATAACAAAATTCATCTACTACTTTTATTGTCTCATTACTTAACCTAATTCCTTCAGCAACGCCTGATTTGCTTACATTGCATTCCATTATCTTCGTCTTACTCTTGTTGATGTTCATCTTATATCTCCCTTTCAAGACACTGTTCATCCCATTCAATTGCTCTTCCAGATCTTTTGCGGTCTCTGACAGAATTACTATGTCATCGGCAAACCGCAATGTTTTTATTTCTTCTTACTGCACTTTAATGCCCTCTCCAAATTTCTCCTTCCATTTCTTCACTGCCTGATCAATGTTTAGATTGAACAACATTGGGGAAAGGCTACAATCCTGTCATACTCCCTCCAACCTCTGCGTCCCTTTCTTGCCCTTCGACTCTAATATCAGCTGTCTGGTTTTTGTATAGGTTGAATATAACCCTTCGCTCCCTTTTACCCCTGTTTGCTTCAGAATTTGGAAGATTGTATTCCAGTCGACATTGTCAAAAGCTTTCTCCAAATCGACAAACGCTAAAAACGTAGGTTTCCCTTTCCTTAGACTATCTTCTAAGATAACTCGTAATGTGAGTACAGGTTATTAATTCATAAAATGCAGCAACCAGTTGATTGTAATAATTTATTTTTTACGACCGGTTTCGGGTCTCTATAAAGGCAAACAAGTGCATTGTATTACAGTAAAGGATATAAACTTACAAAAGTCGGTTACAGAAATTTGAAATTGTGACTATAAAATTATTCGACATTAGTGTAAAAGTTTATAAAGCTAATACAATGAGTGATGCAGTTTTAGATCAAATAGATTGTAATAAAAGATGCGCTCATATAAAGGGATGATCATATCTTTTATTACAATCTATTTGATCCGAAACTGTGTCACTCATTGTAATAGCTTTAAAACTATTCGACATGAGTGTGAAAGTTTATATAGTCACAATTTCAAATTTCTGTAACAGACTTTTGTACGTTTTATATCCTTTACTGTAATACAATGCACTTGTTTGCCTGTATAGAGACCAGAAGAAGGGCACCCAAGCGTCCGTTCGTTGCTGACGCTGATCGTATTTGTTCGTTGGTGTTCAAAGTGTCGTTGGCTCAGCTTTTTTATTACAGAGGGCGTTGAGGCCCCTGACCGGGCGCGCTGAGCCACGGCGCCCGGTCCACTCAGCTAGCACAGCGTTACAGCCAAAGCAACTACACGGACTGTCTTAAGGCACGCGTCCCTCCACACCATATACTTTAATTCTGCCTCATGTTCCCTGTGAAATGCGTATCAAATTGCCAGGGCTCTCCTACATTGGAATAGCACCCCAGCAAAGAACGCGAATAGGAACAATCCCGCCTTGTTCCTCAGGCAAAGGTGATATAAATATCAACAAATAAAAAAATTCCTTGAGTCAACATTGCCTCGTTATACCAAAGGTATTAAACATAAGGAGAGGCACTGAATTAAAATGTATGCTGTGGCCAGGATTCGAACGCAGGACCTACTTACTAAGTAGGTGCTTTAGACCACTTTTTTTTTTTTTTTTTTTTTTTTTTTTTTTTTCTATGGTTGGTTCTATTCATTGCGGACGCTGATCGTGTATGTTCGTTTTTGTTCGATGAGTTCTTGGCTCAGCTTTTTTTTATTACAGAGGGCGTTGAGCCCTCTGACCGGGCGCGCTGAGCCACGGCGCCCGGCAAAAACCACTCAACTAACACAGAATTGCAGCCAACGCACCTACATGGACTGTCTTGAAGCACATATATGGTGTGGAGGGAAACGTGTTTTAACCCTTTCACTCCGGCGCCGTGATTGTTGCGCCGTGCGCTGTGGACGAGCGCAAGTCCCGTCGCGTCCGGCCGTGCTCCCCAAGGCGCTACTTTCAGTGTTGTGGCAATTATTGGACTTTATACTATATATTTGTTAGGGAAAATTCATTTGGAATAGAAACAGTTTTCTTCCTTCTTTCAGATAACTCGCGTATTTTTTTCGTAAATTCTAAAAGATCCAAGTTTTGGATTCAGCTCTGGTGGGATGTGGACGTTATTATTATAAACGCATATTTCGCTTGTTAAATAATATTTATTTACAATTACTTTACGTTACATTTTAGTAGCATTACATTACGATGTATGACGCGAGGCAGAACTGCTACATCAGTCCACCGGCTGGGCGGCACAGGCAGCACTCGACTGCTGCAGCAGTCCACCGCCTGTGGCTGTGGAGCACATTCGCTCCCGACTTCTGCACAAGTTCACCGTAGCGAAAGGGTTAAGACAGTCCGTGTAGTTGCTTTAGCTGCAACGCTGTGTCAGCTGAGTGGGCGCTCAGCGTGCCCGGTCAGAGGGCTGAACGCCTCTCTGTAATAAAATAAAATTGATATCTGACGTTTCGCAGGATACCGACGGATTAAGTAGACAATTGGAACTGGCTTCGTTTGCTGTTTACGGATGACGGTGTCGTTTATCGTGTAGTGGTCACCAGAGCATCAAAACCAACTACAAAATTATTTAGATAAGACATCAGTGTGGTGGGAAAATGGTAATTGACCGTACATAATGAACATTCGTCCATATGAGCACGAAAGTAAATTCGTTAATTTGCATGATATATCAGTCGAATCTAAATGTTTATGGTTTGTAGGTGTAGACGTTGACGTAGAAAGCAGATGTATGAAGACGTGTGTAAACTGATAGACTAAGAGGCACTCAACAAACGCAGCTTTGAACTCAAAGAAGAAAACCATATGGTGTTTCTACACTGAAACAGCTTCCTCATTCCCACGATTCGCGGAAGGCCTTAAAGAGGCAGGCAGACGGCCAGAGCGCTACGCAGCTTGCCAACAGGGAATGTATCAAGGCGGCAGGAGATGCTGAAAGCGCTGGCGTGATCCCACTGCTAAACAGGCGCTGCCTTTCTACGTCTGCGTCTCCAAACAGCAACAACTTTATTGCTGCGTAATTTTAGTCTGCGCTGGAAGAGGATTGGTACTAGCTGTACGAGACTAAGCGAAATGCCTAATTTTTTTATGTGAAAACTCGCAAAGCTTTCAAAGTAGAAACAAATTTAACATTCTATACATTTCCTGCTATCAGCGGCCAGAGGCCCACTTTCTAGCGTGCGCTGCCACGATAATGTAGAAACACGCGTTTCTTGTCTTATATGTAGTTGGATTCTCGGGCGTAATGGTGAAGCAATAACCGACCGTCGGCCAAGCGCGTGACCCAGTGGCAATCACCACAGATGAGTTGCGGACCCAGAGATATGCACTAGACTTGCGCATAATAGTTCGCGATCTGCTGAGCGGCGTGGTCTGCGCATGCAGGTGGAGGGAGAAGTTCCCCCACCTACCTGCTACATGCGCTTGCTGCTTTTGAGCCTCTAACGATATCACGCAAACCAAAAGGAACAGTTTGTGGATAATTTCTCGCGTTTACGTTTAGAGTTATCTATATCTATATCTATTTCTATATCTTGCCATTATGGAATTTATTAGTAAGATATTGCAGAGTGCAGAATACTTCAAACCAGACATTTTGTAGCACTGAACTATGTAATCTAGCAGGCAGACGCTAACCTCGAAATGGTACTCATCAGCAGAAGGCAAACATGTGATTTTTAATTCTCTTCGCGACCTATCGCGCATATTTTAGTTCGAGACCTATCGCGCATGATTTAGTTCGAGACCTATCGCTCATGTTTTAGTTTGAGACCTATCACGCATATTTTAGTTCGCGACCTATCAAGCATATTTTAGTTCGCGACCTATCGCGCATATTTTAGTTCGCAACCCGTAGCTCTCCTTTTAGTTCGCAGCTCGGCCGCGAAGTAAGTCACTCTTTTTAGTTCGTCCGCTCGTTTTGGCTTTTGCTACCGCTACTAAAACTATAACTGAGCTGTATCTTAGCTCGGAATGACGGCAACTGGCAGAGGGAAATCACGCGATTCTGCGCGCTCTCGCGTCCTTTCGCTGTTACCCGTCAGTCTTCGGAAAAGGAGCGCACGAACTAAGAGGCGAGGGATCTGTGAATAGTTCGCGTAGTTCGCCTGTGGGAGCGCTCTTCCGATCTAGTTCGTTCGCGAACTACACAAATCTAATATGCACCATGGATGCCTTTGCTTCAGGACACCATTCGCACCTTACACGCGTCGATGCCTTATAGGCACCAGAACATGCTGAAGGAAGGTGACCGAAATGATAATGATTTCTTCAGACCATACCAATGAACATTTCGAAAATGCTTAAATGTTGGTAAATCTAAGGGACTTAACTACGTTTGTCATCATTCCCTTAGGCTTACAAACTACTTACGCTAACTTAGAGTAACTTATACTAAGGATAACACAAACATCCATGTCCGAGGGAGGACTTGAACCTCCGATGGCAAACGGCCGCACGTACTGCAGCTGCCCGCCTTAGTGCGCAAGGCTATTATACCGCGGCAATGAACATGTCCTGTCAAAATATATGTATTACGAAAAATACGTAACAAGGTATTACAACTTAAACAATCAAATTGATAAGCACAACAATCAAAGTAATTTTTATTTACAAATTTAAAATAACCCCCGAGACGGGGTTCGAACTCACGGACTAGTACAGGAAGCTTCGGCTTCACCACTGCACTTCACAGCTATGTTTTTACTTTCTTTTACGACACAGTAAACACCTAGTAACAACGCTAAATTGTAGTCTTCGGAGAGCTCGTTTTCACGTAAATCATACGAAACGTCTCTTAATGTAAGCTGATGTCTGTGATGTAATACATGTATATGTGACATTTAATCACGGCTTGTACGAAAGGATTCAGTAGCATTTGTTTAGTACTGTGCATAAGTAAGTATTTATCCGTGTCTTTTTTTAATCATTAGAAGGAAGTGTGTGGGGTAAAAATCGTATAGGGAGACCCAGGAGCGAATACAGTAAGCAGATTCAATAGGATGTAGGTTGCCGTACGTATTCTCAGATGAAGAGGCTTGCACAGGACAGAGTATAGTGGATAGCTGCATCGAACCAGTCTGCGGACAGAAGACGACAACAACGTCTTTAAGTGATGAAATGTGACATAAAAAGGGTATGCCTATGAATTGGCAATCAATCAAATCAAGAAAGTGAGCCAGATAAAGAAAAGGAATTGAATCGATCCATTGTATTGGCAGTTTGTCAACGGGAAACTGTTCGGGCGTGACGGACAAAGACAGCAACATTGTGGTATAGATGTGTTTGACACTGACGCAAATGGTCCTGGGTTCGAGACCCACACTGTCTCCACTATCAATATGAATATGTTACAGAACGTTCTAGTCGTATTCAGAAATAATGCTCCAGAACTTTCAGTTAGTGTACACATACTGTATAACCTGCGGCCGTATTCGGGTGGAACAGATTCTGAGTTTAAACAAGCGTTCGTTAATGAAATGACTGCGTCCCACTACTCTGCTACGTAACAATATCGACACCAAATATATCAGTTTTTCACATAGTAAAAGATAGTGACGAAGAGATGAAGGTCCATTTATCATTGTACCGTGGAGACAGCTTCGCAAAGAGTTTGAGAGTCGTCTGTGAAACTATATATATATATATATATATATATATATATATATATATATATATATATATATATATATATATATATATATATATATACTCTGCTCTGCAACTTGTACGAAGCCATGGCGGGTTGCTAGTCTTTATATACAAAGCAGAGTATCCGTATGTTTGTGTGTTTGTGTCTGCGTACTGCATACAAATCTACAGTTTTCTTCCAATCTTTATGAAATTTTGTACACTTAAGTTTCAATCCATGAGGGCGGTCGCCGTAAATGTAATGTTCACGTACAACGAGGTATGACGTCGTAAACAATGAGATGCGAGAAAAACTGCTGCATTACGCTACAATGTTGCACATTTCCTCCTAAACCATTCGACCGATTTCAACCAAATTTGGTACAAACATTGCTTACCATGATGTATCAATTCTGTAACGATAAGAACCACGTACGAGACATGGTTCCGGAGATTTAATGTCATAAACAATAGGAGTTGCAAGAAACTGCCTCATTATGCGACGAGACTTATGAGAACGAGATTACTTAGCGACTTGCCAGAAAATTTAAATATAATTTCAAACCTTTACAGAACTTTTTCTCGCTGACAACCATAACAAAATAATGGAAAGAGAAAAGTTTCTCGCTTACTACTTTTCCACTGTTGATGGACTAAAACTACTGCATTTAGTATAACGTTACAATTTATAATTTCTATACTACAAATTGTAGAAACCGGAAATTTTATAGACAGTGTACACATATATAGCTGAATGTACCTTCTAAATTGTATCACAGTACGACACCTAGCTCATGAGATATGAGCACATAAACAGTGACGTCCATGGAAAACCCTCATCACGCACCAAGTTTTATCTATTGCTTCTTTATTACTAATTGTATTCGTAACGGATTTTACAGACGTACAGAACTTATACGAGGCGCGTCCAGAAAGTAAGTTCCGTTTCAATTTATCTCCGCTGCAGCGCTGCGATTGCAGTTCCGCACATGCGCTGTAGACGATGCGTATCAAGGAGAAGAACGTGCGCCATTTGGAGATCGCTGTCAGTTGCCTACGCTTTGTTGTGCTTGTTTGAAATGTCGGCGTTGATTGAAAATCCCGCCGCCTGTGAAATCAGGTCGGTGATTTGGTTTCTAAATGCGAGGAAAGTGAAACGAAGTGAAATTTATCAGCAAATTTGCGATGTTTACGGACCAAATGCGATGAGTGATTCGATCGTGAGAAGATGGGTCCGACAGTTCAATGGCGGGCGTAGTGATGTGCACGATGAAGAACGAAGTGGGCGTCCACCTTTGGTTACAGAAAACTAGTTCACGCGATTGATGACAAGATCCAGGAAAACCGTAGGTATACAATTAGTGCTCTCGCTATGGACTTCCCCCAAATTTCACGATCACTGATGCAAGAAATTGTTACCAAACAACTGAAATTCCGTAAACTTTGCTCACGTTGGGTACCAAAGATTCTCACTGAGCAACACAAAACACAACGGATGGGTAGTGCACTTGTGTTTTTGACCTGTTATGCTGAAAGCGGCGAAGAATTTCTGAGACCGATAGTCACAGGAGATGAAACGTGGTGTCTTACGACACCCCTGAGAGTAAGCGGCAATCAATGGAATGGAGGCACAATTCATCCCCACCAAAGGTAAAGCCGAAGCAAATCATGACACCTCGGAAAATGATGTGCACAGTGTTCTGGAACTGGAAAGGCATCCTACTCATTGACTTCTTACCGCGTGGTCAAACAATCAAAGCAGATGCTTATTGCGAGACACTTCGGAAATTGCGCCGTGCAATTCAGAATAAGCACCGGGGACTGCTGTCAAAAGGTGTTTTTTTGCTTCACGACAACGCACGACCACACACTGCAAATGTGACGAAAAACCTCCTACAGGGATTTGGCTGGGACGCGTTTGACCATCCTCCGTACAGCCCTGACCTCGCTCCTAGCGACTTTCATCTGTTCTTACATCTCAAGTCTTTCCTTGGCGGTCATCACTTCACCAATGACGACGAGCTAAAAGAAACTGCTTCCAACTGGTTGAAGACACAGGCGGCAGATTTCTATGAAGAAGGTATACAAAACCTGGTGCCACGCAATGACAAATGCCTACAACATTTCGGCAGTTATGTGGAAAAGTAGTTTAAGAGTTGTAGAATTTTGTGCAATAAAAATTTCTTCTGTATCTGTGTACAATTTCATTTTATTACCAAACGGAACTTACTTTCTGGACGCGCCTCGTATAAATGAATATATACCTACAAAATTATACAATTGTACAACATATAACTCCATAAATATGACATCGTACGAATTTTGTTAGTCATTTGTATTTTCATTACAATCTTTCTTTGTTTGGATACTGCACATATAATTTTGTACATTGTGCAAGACAGCCTTATTTCTTATACATTCCCAGATAAATATGTTTTTAGAAAGAAGGAGATGGACGGAGAGAGAAGTGTTAGGAGAAGTACTAAAGGCAGGAATAAATAAATACCTGGGCAACGCCGGGTTTTCAGCTAGTTGACTAATAGAAGCCACATTTATTTACCAAACCAATAAAAATTAGCTCCTAATCCTGCAGGGCGATTAATACTTGAACTATTAATAACGTGTAAATAAAAACAGAAAACTTTAACAGTTGCGTTATTTTAGTGTTCCTCTATTATATGAATACACATAATAGCTACTACTCACAGGTATCCTATTCGCTTTTCTTTGAGAAGATAGCCGTAAACGAACAACAAAAATCACGAAACCTGATCACGAGTCTCATGGAGACTAGCGCATCCCCTCCCCGCCGCTCGGGCAGCTCGACAGCGCCAGGAATATATAAGAGGGTCGTATCTCGCTGCTTGCTCAACTGCTTAAAGCAGCAGAAAGCTGCACTCAAGTAGCCAGGAGCAGAAGAGGACAGGCACTGCGTAACGCGATTCAGCTATGCGCATGCTCGTCAGCCCTCGTGCAGCTGCTTGAACGAAACTCACGTCTACTTACACTGCCAGAAATGAAAGTTGATACTTCCTCCTAGAGATTTTCAATTCATTCAAGAGTTATTGCTGTAATAGTAGATATGGACTATTTACATCAGTTTCAAGTGGTACAGAGGTACCAAGTGTCGATCTATGTTGAAAGACCCATATCTATACATGGTGTAGATTACATCAAATCTTAATGTATATATAAAAATAGAGGTCTTTGTGCTTATTTTCACTCTGCATCCAAAGCTAATTATTGCAAACGAATAGTGTTTGTATGTGGTAGTAGGTATCAGTCTCCCATTGTGAACTATGGTGCTAGAGGGTTGATAACGATAAGGGGGTGGAAGATACGGGAGTTGAAAGTTACCAACTTACATAAAATTCTACGTGTGGGTAACAATATTTTGCTCTTCAGCAGAAACTACACAATGGAGACGATCTTTATTGTTATAGTACAAAGTATCCCGTCGTACACCACAGCAGTTCCGTGTCGATAGTTATAAGATATAGTGGTTGAAAGTCGCCAGCTTACATACAATTCGGGCTGAAGACCAGCGATGACTTTTGACACTGTAATGGCAAAGAGGTTATATACACCCAAAAATTGATGAACATTCTTCAGGTTTTTTTTTTTTTTTTTTTTTTTTTTTTTTTTTTTTTTTTTTTTGTAACAAGCTTGCGTATACAGAAAGATAAGTGCATATTGCAGTTTGAAAAGTAAAACTGCCAAGAAAGATTCCAAAGCATCAGAAAGAAATTTCACGGTCTCTCTCCTTTTCTAAACGACAGCAAACGGCGCTGAAAAGTGAATTTACAGACGATAGAAATTTATAGACGTTGTTTATCTTACACTGTAGGCATAAGCGATTTTTCGATATTCCCATCTCTAAGGGGGTGAAATAGGTGATAAACGGTTGAAAAAATACATTTACCGTCTTTTTGTCTGAACTCCTTATTGTCCACATTTCACTCCCATACAATGCTACACTCCAGACAAATGCTTCCACAAAGGACTTCCTAACTTTTAAACTAAAATTGGATGTTAACAAATTTCTCTTCTTCAGATATGCATTTCTTCCCATAGCCATTCTGCATCTTATATATTCTTTACTTCGACCATCAGAAGTTACCTTACTACCCAAATAACAAAACTCATGTACTAATTTTATCGTCTCACTACCTAATCTAAATCCTTCGGCATCACCTGATTTTCTGACACTACATTCCATTGCCCTGTTGGCGTATCATCAGAACACTGTAACAGGTAAAATATACAAAACATATCAATTTCATGCCGTGGACCTATCCACTACAATAACAACAGGAAACAGCTGGATGCCATTAGTTGGTATTGAAACACACCATGATCAACATTTCGGACTAGATAAAATCCGAAGATATAATAAATCCAAAAGTATCAGCAGGTGTTAATAAAGGTGGGGCAAAAATTCCCAAAACGGAAGTTAGAGAATTAAAAACAATCGTAAAGTGAGCAAGTGTGGAGATGTATAATTTACCACATCAACAGCGTTGTGTTTGATAGGTTCGCTTTCACAGAATGAATATACACGGATCACATGAGCATTTGTTACTGCGCGGACAGCTGATAGTCAAGTGACGTGAGGAGCCGAAATATAGCAAACGCCGACATGCCGAACTAAAATTCAATCGGTTAAATTTAAATGGTTGTAAATTATTATAGGACTGAAGTAATAACAATGGATACTAGTGCTGAAGTACAAAAATACTTGTAAATCAGAGTGGATGACAGTGATATTGATAATTTATGTTAGTAAGACAATCATAAAATTATATAGCCCCTATATGAAAATTAATTATAATCTATCACGTTACAGAATGCTAAAAACAGATATGGTTAAAATGTAGAATAAATGAAGTGGTGTGAGCTAACGAAGATACGAGCTTATGGAACAGGATTACAGATTTGTGACTAGCTGGAAGACTTCCTAAGTAATAGAACGCAGTACGTTGTTCTCGACGGCGAGTGTTCATCAGAGACGAGTGTATCGTCAGGCGAGCCCCAGGGGAGTGTGATAGGACAGCTATTATTTTCTATCTGTATAAATGATTTGATGGACAGAGTAACTTGTAATTTGCGGCTGTTCGCTGATGATGCTGTGGTGTATGGGAGGGTGTCGTCTTTAACTGACTGTAATAGCATACGGGAAAAACAGTCCCATAATATTCGAATACAGCATTAGTAGCGAGCTTCTTGATGCTGTCTCGTCGTTCAAATATCTAGGTGTAACACTGCAAAGCGATATGAAATGGAACGAACATGTAAGGACAGTTGTGAGTAAGGCGGACAGCCGACTTCGGTTTATTGGGAGAATTTTGGGAAGATGTACTTCATCTGTAAGGGAGACAGCGTATAAAACGCTTGTACGCCCACGTCTTGAGTATTGCTCAAGTGTTTGGGACCCGCAGCAGATCAGTTTAAAGGAAGACATAGAAGCAGTTCAGAGGCAAGCAGCTAGGTTTGTTACTGGTAGGTTCGACCAATGCGCGAGTGTCACAGAAATGCTCCGGCAACTCAGTTGGGGATCGCTGCAGGAAAGACGACGTTCTTTTCGTGAATTTTTGTTGAAGAAATTTAGAGGGCTGGGATTTCAAGCTGAGTGTAGTACGATCTTGCTGCCACCTACTTACGTTTCGCGTAGTGATCACAATGACAAGAGAAATTAGGGCTCGTACGGAGGCATATAGGCATTCTTTTCTTCCTCGTTTATATAGTAGAATAGGAAAGAAAATGCATAGTACTTTCCGCCACGCACCTTCCGGAGTATGTATGTAGATGTAGAAGTTACAGAATGAAGCTCAAGCGAACAAGACAATTTGGTGGCAAAGGAGGGGGCGGGGTTATTAAATTTATCTCTACATAAGTGATAAAGTATCACCGATTATAGATAGACAAGGAACATCTCTTCGAATTCTGTGGAATGCGCTGTTGATGACTTCCTTGCAGAGAATAATATTACAAACTGAAGTGGTAAAAGGAAACCATTCGGTAAGACAAAACGAGTAACTCAAAATGTTAAAATATTTGTAGTTATATGGGGCTTACAAACTACTTAAACTAACCTAAGGACAACACACACATCCATGCCCGAGGGAGGATTCTAACCCCCGACGCGGGAGACTTCGCGATCCGTAATGTGGCGCTCTAGATCGCTCGGCTACTCCCGCGTGGCAAACCAGTAACTACACTTTCACACAAGTCCGCTGCGCCACCTCGTGCGATATTTCAAAGAATTACGACTGTGGGTCGTTAATTTCACTTTTTACATCCTGATCTCATATACCGTCACCCAACGTTGTAATGCCGTGACTTGGTGAACCACTGAAAGTCACGTGGCAGGGCGCAGCATCTGTCCACAGCAGTCTCATAAAAAGAAAGAGAAAACCAATCAAATTATCCTTTGAAACTTCCTGGCAGATTAAAATTGTGTGCCGGAACCGGGACTCGAACCTGGGACCTTTGCCTTTCGCGGGCAAGCGCTCTACCACTGAGCTACCCCGACACGACTCATGATGCCGCCTCACAACTTTACTTCCGCCAGTACCTCGCCTCCTACTTTCCAAACTTTCATTCTGGAAACATCCCCTAAGCTGTGGCTAAGCCATGTCTCCACCATATCCTTTCTTCCAGGAGTGCTAGTCTTGCAAGTTTCGCAGGAGAACTTCTGTGAAGTTTGGAAAGTAGGAGGCGAGGTACTGGCGGAAGTAAAGTTGTGAGGCGGCATTGTGAGTCGTGTCGTGGTAGCTCAGTGGTAGAGCGCTTGCCCGCGAAAGGCAAAGGTCCCAGGTTCGAGTACCGGTTCCGGCACACAATTTTAATCAGCCAGGAAGTTTCATATCAGCGCACACTCCGCTGCAGAGTGAAAGTTTCATTCTAAATTATCCTTTATTACTTATCGCAAATTCTAATGCCAGATTAAATTCCTTGTAAACGGAATGCAGAGTGATCCATTACTTAATATTTTATCCATCTAAATTAATTGCGTCATTAACACTACTAAATCCATTTTCGCAGGTCCATTGACAGTATCTCGTCTTGTCTACAAAGAGGAGCACAAGTTGGAAGGGGAAAGATAATAATGAGTAGCCTACCCCATTTAATAAATTGTTGAGTGCAGTAAAATTCAATAATAAATGAAAGTGAATAATACGTGAGAACTTAGTTCAGTTCAGTCAGGCAAGGCCGAGTAAAACAGCAGACCTACGCCGCATTCCGACAGTGCATCCATCAGTAGTCACGTGTAGCAAGGAGTTCATCGCTCTCTCCGTAAGCGGAAGCTGTAGATTCAGGGATCAGGCTATCGACCGATCACGCCACGTGAAAGACAGACTGTCAAGTGTGACTTCTAGAAGCAACGTGCCCAGAAGCCAATAGCCTAGTGTATTGACCTCCAGAGAAACGTGACGTTCGACGTTTCTAGAAGCTGTACAACGTGACAGCAGAACACAGCGACCCCATAGATCGTTCACCTCCAGCCAGGTCCATCAAATAAATACCACGACCATGAGGACGACGCGTGACAGATGGCACGGGCAGTAAGACAGATTTATGCAGATGGAGTAGTATCGTTAGGTTGGCAGTAGCGGCATCAGTAGCAGAAGTGGAGTTATAGTCCAGCCACCATCAGTGACAGTTGAAGATAGAAGAAAGAAGGTGGAAGAATCGGGTCGCCAGTACAGCGTTCGGGAAAATCAGCAACAACAGAGGTACTCACCCAGGATGACTAGCCAGAAAGATAGGATGCGGTCTGGTGGTGAAAGTCACCTGTGATATCGGTGAAAGGTTGTGCCCCACGAAGACATGCAGCCTGAAGACCACCGATTCGACTCCAGGACAAGGACACAAAACCTCCACGCCGCACCGCTACCTCTGGCCGCAGCATAACACAACGCTTTTTAGAGGATGGGAAAATCACACCGCACCGCCACGAGGAAATTCCGCAGAATTGACGGCCTTTTAACGCTCAGTGCTCGTTTGGCGGTAAGCACTGTTCTACTGGCCAGCGGGCAGCGAGAAGTAGATACGCCGCGAGCGTAACCAGAGAACCACAGCCGACGCTGTGAAACGCCTCTTCGCCGCCGCTCGCCTTTAACCAGCGACACTCGCCGAACCAACTAGTTCACAGTAAGAATAATGCATGGTTTAACTGTTTAATAAAGGTATTTTGTGTAAATGCTGTTTCATTTACGCCACATATCCAAGCCAAGGAAAAGATCCCACATGTTTATAAGATTTCTTGTACATGCTACCCTGAGAATAAAATTCGTAGTTACAGGTTGCCATCCCGACAATAGGGCAATGCATTCTCGGTTGTTGTTCAATATTTAGCAGAGCGGTAATGTTACTTCATTAAATGACAAAACCCGTCTTCATTTGATAAAAGAACGCCTCTTCATTAGATGTCAGAAGAGTCCCTTCTCACACATACCCTCTTCAAAATAGAGAAAACGCCCAAGATGTCTAAATCCAATTCTGTTTCCTGGCATTGTTTCAAACTAAAGTTGGAAGTACGCGGTGGTGGAAGGAGACGAGTTTTCCCGCGTTCTGAGAATTCGCGGCAGTTCAGGATAGCCAACTTGATGGCCGCAAATAAAACGCTGCCGGCGGCCAGGACAGCAGTGACGGCTACCCCACCTTCCTCTGTTAGGGACCTTCTTGCATACTGCGTAAGCGTACGAGAATCCGTTGACCGTGTCTTTAAATAATCTGAAGAGCTGCTCCCAAGCCCATTCGGTTGCAGTTTCGAGAGGTATCAACATCGCGAGGACGGCGTTGGGCACTTACCGCCATTTAGTGCTTTCCATGCGGAGCAGCCGGATTTAGCCTTCCGCGAAGTATCAGACTTCGAGGTTCTCTGCAATTGTGGCGATTGCGATTGTGCTATTGCTGCATTTAACAGCTGTCAAACCGATATGTAGCGTGATCGTTACTTGGTCCATCCTCTGGTTTCTGTGATCTTTCGCGGAACCAATGGCTGGTCCTTCTAATTCAGTTATGACATCTGTCTCTCTCTCTCTCTCTTAAGACCAATGTTTATTCTGAAGTAACGTGTGAATCATTCGTCATGCATGGATGCGTGTCTGCATATTGTCCTTAGGTTAGTTTAAATTAGCTTAAGTAATTTGTAAGTCTACGGACTGGTGACCAAAGTAGTTTGGTCCCATAGAATTACAAATATTTGAACATCTGTAAATCATTGTATTTCCGACTTGCAGTGCTGCAATATTAATTGTTTATGACAGCTTGTGACTTGGCTAATATGCAGGGTGGAGAAAAACTGTTTCACGAAATTTGAACCCTGGATAGCTGATGCCAGTAGGAACCAAAATACTAATATTGCTGCCGGAGGGATGTTTGTTTGTGTGTAGCGACAACGAAATCGCTGCCGGCCAACCGACGAACGGCCACAGAACATTCGCGGGCAATTGGAGGACGTCGCGCCAACTTTTCTTAGTTTTAAAATGGTACGTTTTCGACCTATACAACATTAGTAATTTTCGTTCCTAATAGCATCAGCTATCCAGTTTCACAATTGTGTTCTATCCTGTATACGCTTTATACTGAATATATTTTTCTACCGACTTACCTGATTTTCATTGTCTGTAGCTTGCCTTAATGTCCCATTAATTAAATAAAATGTTTACTAGGCAACGCAGTACCTGCTGGACGAACGGAATCTCGCGCGGAATGGCCGCATGGTCCGAGGCATTATGCTACGAATTGGGCGGTAGTTCCCGACGGGGGTTCGAGTCTTTCCTCGGGAATGGGTGTGTTTGCTGTCCTTAGTGTTAGTTAGCTTAAGTAGTTTCTAAGTCCAGGGACTGATGACCATAGCAGTTTGCTCCAGTAGGTTTACAAACATTAGAACGTTTGAGAAACAGAATCCAATCGTCTGGGGCAGAAAATCTGCAGGTGAAAGACCTATTAGAAAATAATGTTAGTAGGCGCTTATTTCAAATTTAATTTTTCTCTAATTTATTAATTCAGTCTCGTAGAACGAGTATTTGGAGGTACATTTACTTCCAACGCAGGGACAGACGACAAGGGATTTTATTCAGACAAGTAGAAGTAGTTGGCAGGTGTTCTGCCCTGACGTGGCCGCCTGGTACCTGGAGTGGCTGCAGTGAGCAGCGTTCCGCTAGACTGGCTGGGGCCACTTGGCCAGTCCTGTGACGTCACGGGCGGCCCTGACCCGCCGGCAGCGCTTGGAGAGGCGGCAGTCGCGGGGGCCGCCGAATACAAAGCGAAGACGAGTGGGCTCCAGCCCTGAGCCGGCCGCGGCCTCACCATATCTCCAGGACATCAGCTGCCGCCAGACAGCAGCCAGCACCCGCTCCGCGCCACTCACAAAATACCGTCACGTGTCTCCGTGACCTCAGGGCTCTATCTTTCCTTGACGGTGCTTCAACACGACATGTCAATTTAGCATATGCCATTGCAATAAATAGTTAATACCACGAAAAACATTGTATAGTTACGAGTTGATGGTCGGGTTTTGGGTGATTTGCGATGTGCAGATATGTGGGAATGGGAAACAAAGGGAAGGGGGTAGACTGGCAGACCCCTAATAACAATTACTGAAATAAGGGGGTGGATTGGCAGACCCCTAACAACAATTACTGACAGGTAAAAGTCGACCACTGTACGAAACAAGAGCTTTGTTTTATTGTAAGAATATTGCCTGTTGGAGGTCGTCAAATAATCTCAAAAATTAGAATGCGTAATGATATGCTCTAGTAATAATAATTTTGTTATTGAATGTTGTAGCAAATCACAACTAATGGGTCGCAACAACACTTTCGCATTGTAAGTTAGAATTTTGAATAAATAAAAAAAATTGATATTAATTAACTTAAAACAGTCACTGTAGTAATTAATTAAGCTTGGCCCTATCTGACTTAGCATTGACTACAGCCTCCAACTAGCACCTCTTACGATTCACGAACAGCACAACTTCACTAACAAATGTGTCAGAATTCATGTAGTGGTGATGGCGTGTTCGTGTTATAATCAAAATTGTAACTCTAATTACAATGATAATAGCTCAGTACAGTGAAACTCCGTGGTGCAATGAGCTTCACAAATACTACAGTTAAACTTCTCAATTATTTTGATAATATTCTTTAAAGCATTCAAGTTTCTTATAAAACTTTACGTGAACTATTTTTTTTTGTAATTGGTTCCAGGGCCTGGGTAGCGTACGCGTGTAACTAGCTGAGCAAAGTTTGGCATTTAACGTATTTCATAAAAAAATTACTTCAGTCAAGTCTGGTTGCTTTCTACATAAATGAAATCAACTTTACTTTACTTGCAAACTCTCTCTCACTTTAATTACTAGTCTCTGTGGTTGTAACACGTTTAGCAATTCTTTAACTCATCTAGCAATTTCTTTAAAACTGATCGTAATTACTTTGAAAAATGATTGATCTTGTTGGTCAATGTACAGGCTTGCATAATCAACATAATCTAATAATGGTGATAATGGGGTGACTACAACTACTTACAAAATTAAGTCTGGTTTCAAAATAAGTCATGTATAATTGAACCAAAGTTCTGATTGGGTTGACACTACATTTACATGCATACAAAATAAAATGTTACAAAAGTACTCATCTGCTTTCGTCGTCTTCGTCGTGAAGTCCATACAAGACAGACATAATTACAATAGGTACTCTTACTACAACAACGATCACACTCGGTGACAATATACTTGATACCAAACAATTACTTTTCTTGCACACATGAAAAAAGATTACACTGATCGAGTATAAATAAACTTATTTCGCACTTTCTTCAATACATTAAACAGTACGCCTCTCAGGCTTATTGCAATTGCATTAAACTCGCGCCACACTGCGCCTACCGTGCCTCTGCACTATCAACAAAACATTTATGTGTTTACTATAGCGAGTCCGCTCCGCGACTGCATTTATGTCTTTACTTTGGCGAGTCCGCACCGCGACTGCTTCAGCAGCGCGACACTCACAGCTACTACTTCTGTGCCAAAGACTGTCTTTACAAGAGGTTCAACATTGTCTCTGGCGCATTGATAACTTATAGCATAAGAATGTCCTTGCATTCATGCGGGTTTACACTAAATGATTCAATATTGAAAGTGACGTTACATAAGAAATATCTCTAGCATACAAGAAATGAAAAATACATGAACTAAACAAATTTAAGACAATATATACATTACTTTAAATCAAACTGTAAGATACACCAACAGGTGTACTCTTACATTATTACTAAAATTAACAAATGAGGTCCGTGTGAACTACTGGTTACTCCCTGCTACAAAGCCTTGTTACCTGGCCCAAACTGAGAAATGACTCGTTTCAAATTACTTCAATAACAGGAAGTTAATACTACAGTGGTCAATATAAATAGCAGCTCAAGGACGGACAAATACTAAGGACGGCACAAATATCCACCCCCGACCGTAGTGGCCGTGCAGACCGTGACTGGAGCGCCTCAGTCCCCTCGCCCACCGCGGCCGGCAAACGGGGAACAAATTTGGTTAATACAATAAAATGCATCTCTTACATAGATTAATGCGGACGGTGCCCAGCCTAAATTATACATGATTCATCGTTACTGGGGGGACGGGGGGTGGGGGGGGGGCGGCGATTCACAAGGAACACTCATTCCCTCACACACACGCAATGCCACAGCGAAACTCACCAAAAACAGCGTGCTGAGACGAGGCGGAAGCAGGCGCCGCTATCGTAGGCGAAATTCAGCAAGTCGGAGGTAGCACAAACCACAATATACAAATACTTTGAAGCTGGCTCTGGTCTGTCGTGCCTGTTTTGAGATGGTGCGCGTGTATAGCCAAGCTAAATTCCATCTTAATTGGACCGCGAGCAAATACGCTAATGACGACACACGGCTACGTTACAGGAACGCACTCCACTAAAGGTCAAGTGGTTGTGAATCGGACTCATTATACAAATTCACTGTGGATTCTTAAGTTGCAGTCTGTCAGCAATCGATCTAAGTACTGGTTTTATAAGAGAAGTGGCGTGAACTCAGGCGACTAGCTGCAAACCCCAGAAGTCGGATGTCGGACCCACGTGGTTCCGAAACCGATAAAATTGAATAAATTCGCCGGCCGCGGTGGCCGAGGAGACTGAGGCGCTCCAGTCACCGTCTGCACGGCCACTATGGTCGGGGGTTCGAATCCCCCCTCGGGCATGGATATTTGTACCGTCCTAGTTCGTAAGTAGTTCATAAGTAGTTTGTAAGTTTAGGGAGTGATGACCCCGTAGTTAAAACCCATAGACTTTACAAACATTTGAACATTTTTGAATAAATTCAGTTTCCGAAAAATAAAGAAAATTAACTACAGTATGCAACCCACAGAAATGCTTAGAATTATATAAGGAAGCGAATGAAATACAGCTACACACGATAGGCAGCGATTAGAAGCGACGGATGAGGTCCAGTCTCCAAAACTCGTGAAATAGAAATAATTAAAAAGTCGGAAAAATAAAATTAAGAACTACGGCATGCAACCCATAGAAATGTTTAGAATTATACAAGGAAGCTATTGAAGGAGGTTGTACAAGGCTCAGAGAGGATTACTGACAGAGACAGAGTGCGTACTTCCAGTCGGAGGAGAAACAGCAAGATTAAAATAGAAGGGGAGAGAAGATCGCGAAATATTAGTGGAAATCAGAAGGATACCCATATAGTTACTTGCCTGATGGGCATGGAACCAACAAGAGTGGAAGCTGAAGGCTTTGTTCTATGAGCCAACCACGTGGAACACATATCACTCACGGAAGGAAACGATGAGAAGATTTTTACATGAACTGTATAAAATGATCATATCACCTATTAGAAATCGGGCCCCACAAAGCTAGAAAGTATTTATAGAGAGTTCATGCACCGCCACATGATCACAAAAGGTTTTAACATATTAGGCTGTTATCAAACTGCAACTAGACTGACACAGGCGTTGCTTATCTATTGGAAATCACTGAATTGGAAAACGAGAACACATTTCCGCAAACGATCGGAGAAAATATTAAAGGAAAAGATTCTAAGTTAAACATACTAGTCAATGAAATGCTACCATCTCCAGAAACAAGAGCAGAACCAACCTTACCTCACCAGACGACCAGAGCAGAATGATCCTTCGAGTGGCCACCAGGGCGCGGGAAAACGAGGGAATCCACCGGAAGCCGGAAAATCCACGAAAACAGTGGTGGTGTGGACGGACAGCGATACTCACGCTGGAGGGTATGGATCGCTAACTAGACTGTAACCAAAGTGTGTAGAAACCTCTTTGGTAACCTCAGCAGCTATCGACTCTGAGCCAGAGAGAACGATGCAAAGCGAGCTATCACTCCCCACATTCAGACAGCCATAGATCCTCGTACACACTTAAAAGTACAACTGCACATTCACATAGGGACATTGGCGTAGCGGAGAAGCCGTACATATGCCACATTAATATAATAAAAACTATTAACATAACACAATAAGAAAAACCTAGCAATATTAACTGATATTTTAACACATGAAATAAAAATGTTATTCCTCAAGCCTTGAAAAGATTTTTAACAAAATGATAATCTAGCGACATTAAATAAATTATAACTTTACCGAAATATACAAAAAATATATGGAAGATGACAGACGGTCGCTTTTCACAGGGAATGGAGTGGACTGGCAGACCCCTAATAAAAATTACTGAAATGTGCCCTAAAAGACATCTGGCCTCTTGACAAAACAACACCCACCAAAATATAATTAAAAAAAATTATCAGATCCAGTTTAAGATGTACTTAATTTATTTCATAAAAGAATTAGATCCATTAACTGACAAAAATAGAAGTGGTTCTCAAAACTTTAAAATGTGAAATATTTTCAATGTAGAATACATGAACAAATACAAAAATGACACAAATAAATGACTGGCAAGTTCCTACTATAACTGTAATTTCAGACAGTGGCGAATAACTCACAATACGAAGGAGACCAAGGGTGCGTGTTATAATTACGAGCGCTTTCCACATAAAATGATGTTTAAGAAAACCGTCAGAAGGTAGAATCTTAACTCTTGCCCAGATAAGCAGTTGCAAGCATTACTTAACCAAATGCTGCCGAAGTCGGCGGCGGCAATGCATTGGAGTCCTGCAAACCGCGGTCCGATCGAGAGTAAAAAACTTCTCAGCCTCTGTGTCCACGGTAAGCGCACAGTGTCTAACGAAATCACAGGCTCGGCTATGTCTCGCCAACTTAGTCTATATGTACTAGACACAAGATTGTCGTGTGCGCAATTGCCACCAGAGCTAGGAATAACGTTATCAGCGCGTCGGTGCTGCTGATTCAGACTGGCTGAGCCTATTGATACCTCTATGATACTCAGGTCGACATACGCAAGTTTCAGACGGTTCTGAAAAGTGCATCTGAAAATCCAAGTCCACAAAACTCAATAGGTGGAAAAATAACCGAAGTCTCAAAACAGACAGAAGTAAGCACCTAAATCGAACCGACGGCACTCGTCGGCTGCCTAAAACGAATTCCAAACTCACGTAAGAGAACAATGAATCGAGCAACAGTACTCGTCGGCTGTCTAAGAAGTCCCTTCTGGAACGTTGCTCCGCCACTCTGTCCGCGAAACGCGAGGCTACCCCCTCACCAGAAGGCAAGAGCCAATCGCTCTATAGGCGCAAATTTTCCTCCAATGCGCGGACTTGAAGCCAAGCTAGCTTCGAAAACTGTCCTCCTACTCAGTGCAGTCCAATGACGACCGTTCCGCGCAACATGCCCCACATAGCCATTTGCGCGGTACGTATTTCTCTGTGGGTCATTCACTGACCTGAACTGTACGATATGTCTTGGTGTGGTTCTGCTGTTCACCGGGTGATCACGACGCAAATATCGACGCCCCTTGGTGCGCACCACACCGGCGTCATACCCCCTTGACCTGAGGGTTGGCAGCAGGTACCAGCAAAACGGGGTCTGCTGACTGCCACTTTGCGTCTTTTACGCTGTGCACTGTGTAATGAATGGGTGTCTTTCCTGATTTTCGTTCTCCATCTCATATGGACTCGGCACCTCTCCCTCTCGCTCTGGTGTCACCCAGAAGCGCTTTGGAAACACACAGGAGTCACTGGCTTGGCCTCCCCGTGGAACTGAAATGAATGAAAATATCGATAAGCCGTAAAATTATAAACAAAGCTGGCGGGCAGGTTACGACGCCTTTCAACATGAAGGGTAAAATAACGCCATTCTCGCAATGCAAGTCTTTAACAATAGAAAGTTGAGAGATCTCTTCTAAAACCGAGACAGTTTTTTAGTAGTATCCAAGAAACCACTTATTGAAGAATATTATCACAATTTAATCATTTTTTAAAACTTTGCTGGAAACAATTATTTAATTTTTTAAATCATTCTTTTGATCCTAACTGTTTAAAATTTCACTGGCAATTTCCAATTATTATTTCAGTTGTGTCAAAAATACTGTAATTTTTAGTGCTCTCATTTGTAGCTTTCAGTTGTCTATAATAAAAGATGAATGACGAAAAAATTGATGGGTCGCTCTTCAACGTGCTTTCAGTCTCATATCGAAGTTATGATCCTGGGTATCAGTGATATTAGGCGCAGCAGCGATATATGGGGCACCTACTCTGGACGACTGAAGAAACCTTTTATGTGAAGAAATCTTTCGTGTAACTTGTTCTTTAATTTTGACAACATTGTCATAGGAGAAACAACCAGTACCTACTGGCAGCACAACAGCCCAGGACAGCCCAACCCAGCCGAGTGCAGCACGGGCCACATGGGTTTTTTGTAATTCCGAAGATGACCTATATCAGGTCCAAACCGGGTAATTGAAACTGTTAATTTCTGCGATCAGGGCTGTTTTTTTCTATATTAACTTGTTCTTTCTCAGTCAGTGTAGGTGTAAATGGCACGTCGTTGATTACATCCCTGTCTTCAGTAGCTCTATAGCTTTTTTTTCAGTTCTTCGTATTCAGCAATGGACTGAAGAAATGATTGCGACTGGACGCTGTGCTTCTCTCCTGTCCCCAGAAGCGCCTGCAGCAGGTGAGTTGTGGAGGTCTGCGGAGGACGCGACGTGACGTATGAGAGCCGCCGCACCCAGCAGGCCGTAACTCAGTTTCCGCCTGTCTGGATGGTCAGCTGCCTGCCAGCATCTGCCACCGTGATGACGTACGTGTGACGCACAGCCCGCCGCACACAGCGCCAGATGTATCTGCCGTCAGCTCCAATGCTTCTGCCCCCCCTCCCCCCCCTATTCACCACCCGGCGTTGTCCAGATCAACTGCTTCATAATACTTTCCTGCTTGCATTAAATTTTAAATGGAATGGAACCAAGAGTCGTAAATCTTTTTGTAAACAGTTTTATTCTGCAGACAATTTCGGTCTCACGCTGAAGCCATCTTCGGGCCTCAAATTACGGTAGTCCGTTGATTATGCCCACAGTCGTCGTTGGTGCCTGGTGGAGGAAATGTTCAAATGTTTATGGGACTCAACTGCGGGGTCATCAGTCCCTAAACTTACAAACTACTTATGAACTAGCTAATACCAAGGACGGCACAAATATCCATGCCCGAGGGGGGATTCGAACACCCGACCGTAGTGGCCGTGCAGACCGTGACTGGAGCGCCTCAGTCCCCTCGGCCACCGCGGCCGGCGCCTGGTGGAGGGATTCTTTAAAAAGGAATCCATTGCACTAGTTCAATCAGTTCCTGGGAAAAGTGATAAGGAAACGCCTTTGGTTTAGGTGCTGAAGATGGCTTTAGTGTGACGTTGAAACTAGTTGCAGAATACATTTAAAAAAAAAAAAAAAAAAAAAAAAAAAAAAAAAAAAAAAAAAAAAAACGCTCTGGCATGTTTTACGGCCCACTTTAGATTTGTAGTTTCATAAGTTTTTGCAAACATTTTGGACCAAAATAATAATCTAAATAATAAAAAATTAATTGATAAGAGTGTCTGAAACCCTTGTAGGAAAAAAAATTAATTTAAGTAGTGACGGGTTCCGAATCACTGACTTTCAGCGTCACAGTCCAACAACATTGCACACTACGCTACGGCTAACAGCTAGGAGTTGTACTCCTTAATTTCATGCTATTAATGGCCGTTGTTTACTGATATTAATATGGCATTTGTAGACACTAGATTATCATTTATCGTACGAAGAACGACGTGTTTTTTTTTAATTATTCAGTGCGCCATTGCTTTGAAATGACAACATGTAAGTAACAATAAGAAAATCATCAAATACGCAAGATGTCGTATGTCAGAGAGAGTTCTGGGCGAGGAATGTCACGTGACATCTGCGAACGGCTGGTTTTCGTTAATTCAATGGAGGGTGTCAAAATTCCGTTATTTTGGCAAATATCTCTCAAACGATACAAGGTATGAAAAAAAACCATAAGGGAAGAGAGCTGTAGAGAATTTTCTCCTCTACAATTTCGTTTATTCAATTTTCGCGTCAGATGAACGGTTTATTTGCAATTAAAATTACATTACAAACGGCTTATTTTGGTATTACTAACGTATTTCTGGTCTCTGGTAGCCAGCAATATGTCTGTAAAATTTGGTGCCGATCGATTGAACGGTTTGGGCTAAAAAGTGGGCACACGTTACAGAGAAACAGACATCGTCATATCGCCGTTATTTTTGCAAATCTCTCTGCAACGTTGCAAGATGTAAAAAAAAAAAAACATAATAGAGCGAAGTTGTAGAGAATTTTTCCCTCTACCAATTAGGCTATTCAATTTTCGTGTCAGATGAACGGTTCGTTTGCAATTACAGTTATAATACAAACGGCTTTTTTTTGTATTACTGCCGTATTTTTTGTGTGAAAAATTTGAAAATGGGAGGTTCTGGTCTCTGGCGTCTTACAATTATGTCTTAAAAACAGGGAACACGTTACGGACAGACAGGCAGACAGATATTTTTGCAAATATCTCTGAAACGATACGAGATATGAAAAAAAACATAAGAGAGCAATGTTGCAGAGAATTTTCTCCTGAACAAATTCTGTTATTCAACTTTCGTGTCAGATGAATGGTTAAGCCGTTATTTTCATTTACATTTCGACCTTTCAAAAGACGATCGCATAGGCCCACTTTTAGTGTTACTGCTGTAACCTAAAGTGGGCCCAAAAATACGGTATGTGTTTAATTAATCTTGACTAGCCTTAGTACACGTTCCATATCAATAGTGGGCCCAATATCCTTGCACTACAGGTGTGAGGGGAGAGACAAAAGATTCTTGCGTTTCAGCATCAACATGGTCTTTTAGCACAGTTGGTTGATAGTGGGAAGTAGTCCTTTAAAGAGCGTTGCGTTGACTAAATTACAGACTCAGAGTTTTGGAACCCACTTCTACCGAACGTGATTCCAGCCTATTGCTACTATTTCTGGGATTTGTTGCGAAGGGAAAGCCAAAGAATTCTTTACGTAGTCAGATGCTTCATGCTAAACTACCAGGATCGTATAGCTAGATATTTCCTGGAAGACAAAATGTCAGATTATTAATGCTGCTACTAATCGTACTTTGCACGACAGTACGAAAATACAATATCACATACCTCGTGTTCTATTGATGACACAGATAGACTGAAGTTAGAGCACACGGACAACCTCAGGGGATTTCTTAAAATCAGTATACAAAAACCAAATTTCAGTTGTTTTTATTTAAAACCAATATCAGGATTATACGGGGTGATTCATGAAGATAAGCAAATATTTTAATATGTTATTCCACAAGTAATACTAAACAAAAAAGTTCATATAACCATATGTTGCAACTGTTTAGTTTCGGAGTTACGGCTAATAAAAGATTTTGCAAGACATTTACCAACCTTGCTAGTATGTAGCCATTGTACAAATATACGACGCTAAAGTAAAGCACGATTTCCATAAAAGATGACCCAGACGTGTATTGTGGTAGTTTTCAGAAATTCCAGAGATTATACAAGTGAATTCCAGATATTAAGCAAGTAAATTTGTTTACTTTCCATTAAGAATGTTGGCAGCCGTTAGTGAGTGGTTTCAGTCGTTTCCTAACCTAGAATCAACTTACTGCTCTGTATTGTGCAGTGAAAGAACACAGTAATAAAAACATTGTAGTAAGTGAAACCACATTGTAACTGTTGTAGTTTGTGGATTATTTATGAAATAGTCACACCTTTCATTATATAAAAGCAGATTATCTGACATTCGTACAGTTTTAGTTAACTTTATTAACATTATTTTCCAAAACTAAATTCTCTATATATTCTTTTGATAGCTTTGTGCATTTATGCATTTGTCTGGAGTTTAAAAAAATAGAGCCAATTAGTTAATACATTATAAATTTTAGTTCATAAATTATAAATTTTCTTAAGCTATTTCTGTGCTTCTCTGGACTTTCTGGAAAAGTACTGTAGTTAGACGTCAAGGACAACGTAAGTGGAAATGGTGCTGCACTGTAACCTTGTAGTGTTTTGCGATGGCATCAAGTTAGCAAGGTTGCTAAATTTCAGGCAATTTTTTTTATTAGTTTACATATACTTCTTTCTTTAGTTTTACTTGTATACTTGTATACTTGTATATCTTCGTGAGTCAACCTGTGGATTAGCTTGAAATTATACAAGGCGGTTTTTAACATTTATATTCAGATCAGGAATACTGCTTTTTTTTAATGATGCAATGATGATTGTTTACCGTCAACTGTAGTGGCAAAGAGACGTATTTCCATCTGAAAACTACGTAGCATAAAAGCAGAAAATACAATATAGACACTACAACCAATTTCCCGCGTATTTTATTTTTATTTTCATTTATCTTTTTTATTTAATTTCATTTCATTTTTTTTCCTTTTGCGATCCCTGGAAACAATGGGGTCCGAGGACTGATTTCCTTGAAACCCCTTTTCACATTTTCAGTCTCTTTGGTGACTTTTAACGAAAGGGGTCGATATCAGAAAATATGTTTTATATGTTATGTGATACTGTTTTTAGTTCTGAGACGCTGTTTAAATCCCCCTGTTAGGATCCAAGACCAACCGTTCACATAAGAGTCGCGTTTTGTTAACAGCATAGTGTAAGTATACCGTTAATAGTCACTTTCCGAGTAAACGGCACTTTAGCGAGTAAATGTGTCTTTTTAAATGTGTCCAAATCAAATGTCCAAATGTTGTAGTCCGTAGCTTACAAACTACTTAGACCTAGGTAAACTAACCTAAGGACAAGCACACACACCCATGCCCTAGGGGGGCTGATGCTGTTTTTAGTCCTGAGACGCTGTTTAAATCCCCCTGTTAGGATCCAAGACCAACCGTTCACATAAGAGTCGCGTTTTGTTAACAGCATAGTGTAAGTATACCGTTAATAGTCACTCTCCGAGTAAACGGCACTTTAGCGAGTAAATGTGTCTTTTTAAATGTGTCCAAATCAAATGTCCAAATGTTGTAGTCCGTAGCTTACAAACTACTTAGACCTAGGTAAACTAACCTAAGGACAAGCACACACACCCATGCCCTAGGGGGGCTGATGCTGTTTTTAGTCCTGAGACGCTGTTTAAATCCCCCTGTTAGGATCCAAGACCAACCGTTCACATAAGAGTCGCGTTTTGTTAACAGCATAGTGTAAGTATACCGTTAATAGTCACTCTCCGAGTAAACGGCACTTTAGCGAGTAAATGTGTCTTTTTAAATGTGTCCAAATCAAATGTCCAAATGTTGTAGTCCGTAGCTTACAAACTACTTAGACCTAGGTAAACTAACCTAAGGACAAGCACACACACCCATGCCCTAGGGGGGCTGATGCTGTTTTTAGTCCTGAGACGCTGTTTAAATCCCCCTGTTAGGATCCAAGACCAACCGTTCACATAAGAGTCGCGTTTTGTTAACAGCATAGTGTAAGTATACCGTTAATAGTCACTCTCCGAGTAAACGGCACTTTAGCGAGTAAATGTGTCTTTTTAAATGTGTCCAAATCAAATGTCCAAATGTTGTAGTCCGTAGCTTACAAACTACTTAGACCTAGGTAAACTAACCTAAGGACAAGCACACACACCCATGCCCTAGGGGGGCTGATGCTGTTTTTAGTCCTGAGACGCTGTTTAAATCCCCCTGTTAGGATCCAAGACCAACCGTTCACATAAGAGTCGCGTTTTGTTAACAGCATAGTGTAAGTATACCGTTAATAGTCACTTTCCGAGTAAACGGCACTTTAGCGAGTAAATGTGTCTTTTTAAATGTGTCCAAATCAAATGTCCAAATGTTGTAGTCCGTAGCTTACAAACTACTTAGACCTAGGTAAACTAACCTAAGGACAAGCACACACACCCATGCCCTAGGGGGGCTGATGCTGTTTTTAGTCCTGAGACGCTGTTTAAATCCCCCTGTTAGGATCCAAGACCAACCGTTCACATAAGAGTCGCGTTTTGTTAACAGCATAGTGTAAGTATACCGTTAATAGTCACTCTCCGAGTAAACGGCACTTTAGCGAGTAAATGTGTCTTTTTAAATGTGTCCAAATCAAATGTCCAAATGTTGTAGTCCGTAGCTTACAAACTACTTAGACCTAGGTAAACTAACCTAAGGACAAGCACACACACCCATGCCCTAGGGGGGCTGATGCTGTTTTTAGTCCTGAGACGCTGTTTAAATCCCCCTGTTAGGATCCAAGACCAACCGTTCACATAAGAGTCGCGTTTTGTTAACAGCATAGTGTAAGTATACCGTTAATAGTCACTCTCCGAGTAAACGGCACTTTAGCGAGTAAATGTGTCTTTTTAAATGTGTCCAAATCAAATGTCCAAATGTTGTAGTCCGTAGCTTACAAACTACTTAGACCTAGGTAAACTAACCTAAGGACAAGCACACACACCCATGCCCTAGGGGGGCTGATGCTGTTTTTAGTCCTGAGACGCTGTTTAAATCCCCCTGTTAGGATCCAAGACCAACCGTTCACATAAGAGTCGCGTTTTGTTAACAGCATAGTGTAAGTATACCGTTAATAGTCACTCTCCGAGTAAACGGCACTTTAGCGAGTAAATGTGTCTTTTTAAATGTGTCCAAATCAAATGTCCAAATGTTGTAGTCCGTAGCTTACAAACTACTTAGACCTAGGTAAACTAACCTAAGGACAAGCACACACACCCATGCCCTAGGGGGGCTGATGCTGTTTTTAGTCCTGAGACGCTGTTTAAATCCCCCTGTTAGGATCCAAGACCAACCGTTCACATAAGAGTCGCGTTTTGTTAACAGCATAGTGTAAGTATACCGTTAATAGTCACTCTCCGAGTAAACGGCACTTTAGCGAGTAAATGTGTCTTTTTAAATGTGTCCAAATCAAATGTCCAAATGTTGTAGTCCGTAGCTTACAAACTACTTAGACCTAGGTAAACTAACCTAAGGACAAGCACACACACCCATGCCCTAGGGGGGCTGATGCTGTTTTTAGTCCTGAGACGCTGTTTAAATCCCCCTGTTAGGATCCAAGACCAACCGTTCACATAAGAGTCGCGTTTTGTTAACAGCATAGTGTAAGTATACCGTTAATAGTCACTTTCCGAGTAAACGGCACTTTAGCGAGTAAATGTGTCTTTTTAAATGTGTCCAAATCAAATGTCCAAATGTTGTAGTCCGTAGCTTACAAACTACTTAGACCTAGGTAAACTAACCTAAGGACAAGCACACACACCCATGCCCTAGGGGGGCTGATGCTGTTTTTAGTCCTGAGACGCTGTTTAAATCCCCCTGTTAGGATCCAAGACCAACCGTTCACATAAGAGTCGCGTTTTGTTAACAGCATAGTGTAAGTATACCGTTAATAGTCACTTTCCGAGTAAACGGCACTTTAGCGAGTAAATGTGTCTTTTTAAATGTGTCCAAATCAAATGTCCAAATGTTGTAGTCCGTAGCTTACAAACTACTTAGACCTAGGTAAACTAACCTAAGGACAAGCACACACACCCATGCCCTAGGGGGGCTGATGCTGTTTTTAGTCCTGAGACGCTGTTTAAATCCCCCTGTTAGGATCCAAGACCAACCGTTCACATAAGAGTCGCGTTTTGTTAACAGCATAGTGTAAGTATACCGTTAATAGTCACTCTCCGAGTAAACGGCACTTTAGCGAGTAAATGTGTCTTTTTAAATGTGTCCAAATCAAATGTCCAAATGTTGTAGTCCGTAGCTTACAAACTACTTAGACCTAGGTAAACTAACCTAAGGACAAGCACACACACCCATGCCCTAGGGGGGCTGATGCTGTTTTTAGTCCTGAGACGCTGTTTAAATCCCCCTGTTAGGATCCAAGACCAACCGTTCACATAAGAGTCGCGTTTTGTTAACAGCATAGTGTAAGTATACCGTTAATAGTCACTCTCCGAGTAAACGGCACTTTAGCGAGTAAATGTGTCTTTTTAAATGTGTCCAAATCAAATGTCCAAATGTTGTAGTCCGTAGCTTACAAACTACTTAGACCTAGGTAAACTAACCTAAGGACAAGCACACACACCCATGCCCTAGGGGGGCTGATGCTGTTTTTAGTCCTGAGACGCTGTTTAAATCCCCCTGTTAGGATCCAAGACCAACCGTTCACATAAGAGTCGCGTTTTGTTAACAGCATAGTGTAAGTATACCGTTAATAGTCACTTTCCGAGTAAACGGCACTTTAGCGAGTAAATGTGTCTTTTTAAATGTGTCCAAATCAAATGTCCAAATGTTGTAGTCCGTAGCTTACAAACTACTTAGACCTAGGTAAACTAACCTAAGGACAAGCACACACACCCATGCCCTAGGGGGGCTGATGCTGTTTTTAGTCCTGAGACGCTGTTTAAATCCCCCTGTTAGGATCCAAGACCAACCGTTCACATAAGAGTCGCGTTTTGTTAACAGCATAGTGTAAGTATACCGTTAATAGTCACTTTCCGAGTAAACGGCACTTTAGCGAGTAAATGTGTCTTTTTAAATGTGTCCAAATCAAATGTCCAAATGTTGTAGTCCGTAGCTTACAAACTACTTAGACCTAGGTAAACTAACCTAAGGACAAGCACACACACCCATGCCCTAGGGGGGCTGATGCTGTTTTTAGTCCTGAGACGCTGTTTAAATCCCCCTGTTAGGATCCAAGACCAACCGTTCACATAAGAGTCGCGTTTTGTTAACAGCATAGTGTAAGTATACCGTTAATAGTCACTCTCCGAGTAAACGGCACTTTAGCGAGTAAATGTGTCTTTTTAAATGTGTCCAAATCAAATGTCCAAATGTTGTAGTCCGTAGCTTACAAACTACTTAGACCTAGGTAAACTAACCTAAGGACAAGCACACACACCCATGCCCTAGGGGGGCTGATGCTGTTTTTAGTCCTGAGACGCTGTTTAAATCCCCCTGTTAGGATCCAAGACCAACCGTTCACATAAGAGTCGCGTTTTGTTAACAGCATAGTGTAAGTATACCGTTAATAGTCACTCTCCGAGTAAACGGCACTTTAGCGAGTAAATGTGTCTTTTTAAATGTGTCCAAATCAAATGTCCAAATGTTGTAGTCCGTAGCTTACAAACTACTTAGACCTAGGTAAACTAACCTAAGGACAAGCACACACACCCATGCCCTAGGGGGGCTGATGCTGTTTTTAGTCCTGAGACGCTGTTTAAATCCCCCTGTTAGGATCCAAGACCAACCGTTCACATAAGAGTCGCGTTTTGTTAACAGCATAGTGTAAGTATACCGTTAATAGTCACTTTCCGAGTAAACGGCACTTTAGCGAGTAAATGTGTCTTTTAAATGTGTCCAAATCAAATGTCCAAATGTTTGTAAATCTATCGGACCAAACTGCGTGGTCATCAGTCCGTAGCTTACAAACTACTTAAACCTAGGTAAACTAACCTAAGGACAAACACACACACCCATGCCCCAGGGGGGGGGGGGGGGGACTCAAACCGCCGCGGTGGAGTAGCCGAGCGGTCTAAGGCGTCTCGCTGCGGAGCGCCCGGTTGCTCGCCGTGGAGGTTCGATTCCTTCCTGGGGCATGGGTGTGTGTGTTTGTCCTTAGGTTAGTTTACCTAGGTTTAAGTAGTTTGTAAGCTACGGACTGATGACCACGCAGTTTGGTCCGATAGATTTACAAATATTTGAACATTTGAACAAACATTAGGACTCGAACCTCCACGGCGAGCAACCGCGCGCTCCGCAGCGAGACGTTTTAGACCGCTCGGCTACTCCACCGCGACCTATTAAATGTGTAATTGAATAGTTCCGTAATCCAGCAATACAAATTTACGTCCCCTTGGCGATAAGTAGTTCGAGTGAGTGCCGATAATAGTGTCTCGGCACATTTTGCACTGCCGGTCGATAGTACGAAAGGTACACGAATAAATTTAATTGTATCAAATTGAACTGATTGTTATTACAAGTACACTACTGGCCATTAAAATTGCTACACCAAGAAGAAATGCGGATGATAAACGGGTATTCATTGGACAAATTATTATACTAGAACTGACATGTGATTACATTTTCACTCAATGTGGCTGCATAGATCTGAGAAATCGGTACCTAGAACAACCACCTCTGGCCGTAATAACGGCCTTCATACGCCTGGGCATTGAGTCAAACAAAGCTTCAACACGATACCACAATTCATCAAGAGCAATGACTGGCGTATTGTGACGAGCCAGTTGCTCGGCCGCCATTAACCAGACGTTTTAAATTGATGACAGATCTGGAGAATGTGTTGGCCAGGGCAGCAGTCCAACATTTTCCGTATCCAGAAAGGCCCATACACGACCTGCGACATGCGCTCGTGCATTATCCTGCTGAAATGTAGGGTTTTGCACGGATCGAATGAAGGGTAGAGCCATGGGTCGTAACATATCTGAAATGTAACGGCCACTGTTCGAAGTGCAGTCGATGCGAACAAGACGTGACCGGGACGTGTAACCAATAGCACCCATATTATTACGCCGGTTGATACGCCAGTATGGCAATGACGAATACACGCTTTCAATGTGCGATCACCGCGATGTCGCCAAAGACGGATGCGACCATTGTGATGCTATAAACAGAACCTGGATTCATCCGAAAAAATGTTATGCAATTCGTGCACCCAGGTTCGTAATTGCATACACCATCGCAGGTGTTCCTGTCTGTGATGCAGCGTCAAGGGTAACTACAGCCATGGTCTCCGAGCTGATAGCCCATGCTGCTGCAAAGGCCGTTGGGATCCAGCACAGCGTTCCGTATTGCCCTCCTGAACCCCACCGATTCCATATTCTGCTAACACTCATTGGATCGCGACCAACGCGAGCAGTAATGTCGCGGTACGATAAACCGCAATCGCGATAGGCTATTGGATTGTCGACAGACGAACGGTTTTGGACACCCTAGAAGAGCTCAGTGTGGACAGGAAGACAGAAATTTCTGAGTGAACTATCGAAGTGTACACAGGGGTTAAACAAAGAGATGTACTCTCTGGCACACGTTACCAGTGTCATATTATAGCAGACAAAATGCTGAATCATCAGAGGGCAAGGGAAGGGAGGGTCCCCCCACACTTCTGGGTATCATATTTCACAATTACGCAACCCATGTGACAAGGGGAGGGGAGACACAACGTCCAATCAGGGCATGGGGAGACTTTGGACAGATTAAAGCACTTTATTTTCTGTATTGTCATTTAATTCCCTAATATAGGGCGGTCTGTTAGCGCTCTTCAGCTTGCAGTATTTAAAACATGACACGGGAAGAGGTCGGGGTCATACGGAAGGCAATGTGGAGGGCACGCCGCTCCAGTACCTAGGGATTTGTGGAAGGATGGGCAGAGAGAGAAGAGATAAGAAGACACATCTCATGGCTAATGGACAACGGTATATCCAAACATCGCCACAGCCACAAATGTGTCATCCTTAAAATATGAGGGAGAAATATTGTACCATCAGGATTTGACAGGGAAGATAATTTGGAAATAGCCACCAAACTCTTGAAAGCATACCGAATGCCGTGGAATCACTATAATAAAAGAGTGATGTCACGAAATGCAAACCTTCGTCATTACAAGACAGTTGTACTTCCTAAAGCTTTGTGTGCCTCTGAAACTATATCTATAGCAGGCCACTCCAGAATTAATGCAATTGAAAAGCAAGATCGAAAAATCATCAGAAAAATATATGGTCCCGTTCATATAAATGGTATATGGATTGAGAGAATAACTATAGACGTGTACACAAAAACTGATACGTTTATCAATTCCGTATGCAAGAAACGTTTAAAATTCTATGGTCATAGCTGCTTAATGAACGACTCAAGATATTAAACCAAATCAAAAGAAATGAGAGAGAGAGAGAGAGAGAGAGAGAGAGAGAGAAAATATGCTTTTTATAATAAAGTAAGTCAAAATTAACTGCTTATAAGAAATCAAACAAGACTTAAACGAACTAAACATCAAAGAAGATACAATTAGTAATCGCAAGGCCTTTGCAGTCTAGGAAAATACACTTTCACGGCAAAGGTCAAGAAGACTACTGGTAATCAATGGACAGGAAGAACGCAAGAAACAGAATAGTGAGTTCATGAAGAGATTTTGGGAGGAGAAGAGAAAGAATGGAAAACTACCAAGCCAAATTAACAAGTTCAAAAGTGCTCTGTAAGTGGGCATAACGAAGCACGACAGGCGCTAGGCAGGTGCGAAACCTGCTGCCGCACGGTGCGGCACATCGGCGGGACGGCGACGTAGTGATGGGTTTGCCACCCTGTTGGACAAGGCGCAGGAGAGAAGTCGAGGGGAATTTTGTGACAACTCATTTCTTTGTTTTAAAAGTAGACGTTTATGACTTTATTTTCAGAAGAACCATTCTAACTAATGCGTTTTTTATTAATGATGAATACATGTACAACCAATCTAGAATAAAGCTCAAGCGACTCCACTGTTTCAGCCCATCTTTTCATTCGCCCCCTCCCTCCCTCTCCCTCTCTCTCTCTCTCTCTCTCTCTCTCTCTCTCTCTCAACATTCATCTCTTTATCCATTCACCTCACAGTACATAATCTCCAACCCCTCTCTACGTCTGACTGAATGTGCAGTAATCATCTAAAAGTTCTAACTAAATCAATTAAGAACTTTTCCAAATTTTTGGCAATTACTTTTTCTATATGTAAAATGTGTTCGAAAATTCCCCCTTACAAACTTTGAGCACCTTTTCAGAGGACTGATTATATAATAATTTGGTAGCAAATTAAAAATGAGACAACCAATTGCCATAATAGTTGTTTAATAAACTTGACCACAGTTTCGACGGATATAAACCCGTCTTCTTCAGAAATACATGTTATACCTATAGACAATGTGACATCATAAATCACAAGTTCATAATCATTATGCCGGAAATACGCGTCATACCAAGCCTATTTTTTTTTTTAAAACTTGTGAAATACAAATAATAATAATAATTTGATAAGGAACCCATGTAAGGGAATATCCATGGATGCTGTGAGCTTTTAATTTCACACATTGTGAAACAAACATATACTACTGCAGGGTCTTTGCTTTCCATATTTTAGGAGGACATAATATGCACCAAAACAAGAACAAAATGTGTAGTAAACACGGGCTCTAAAATGCTTGCATTTGTACTTGGAGCACGTCTTCATATTCGTTTGTCTGCTGTTTACACGTGTCTTCTACTAGTGAAGTGTTCATAGCTCTGAAGGTACTCATTGCAGAGTCCGTGTGTAGCAGAACCGGTTTTCTTCTTTTGGTCCACATTATCTCCTCCAAAAATATGGAAAGAGTAGAAGCGGTTTGTTTCACAGTCGAAAAGATAAAGAAGTGCTCACAGTGTTATGGGATGCTATTTCCAGACGTTAATTCCTTATCAAAATATGTACTTACTTTTCCGTACGACACATCAAAATATATAACAGGAACTTCCGAAAACTCTATACATTTCAAAAATATAAAGCCCCTTTCCTTCCCAATGTTCAGCACAATGTAGACATTATCCTTCCCAAAGATCATCACAGGATGGTGTAATCATTTGTAATAAATCAGTCAAGAACTTTTTGAGATTCTTGGTAAAATCTTTTCCCCTGTTTAAATTAGGCACACATATATCCATCTTTGTCTCTTACGAGGTTACTCCAAAAGAAATGCACACGATTTTTTTAAATACAGTTTTTATTCTACATGTATCAAAGTTTTAGTGTGTAGATACACCCTTTAGGAACAATATTTTCATTTCTCAACATCCTGGGAACCCACCTGGCACAAAACTTTTTTAACGCTAACACTCAGTAATCTGCAAACAGATCCTTCCCCTATCCCAAGGCAGCGTGACAATTCTTTCACTGTAGTGCGTCTGTCAGCAGTCGACAATTCGTTAACTCTCTGCACATTGTCTGGAGTGTGTGCACTGTGCAGTACGAGGCCTGCCGCTGCGAAGACGATCCTCTATATTGCCGTGCCCGCTTTCATCACGTAATCTGGTTGCCCACCGACCAACTGTACTGCGATCGACACCAGTATCTCCATACAACTCTTTCAACCTCTTGTGGATGTTTCTCACTGTCTCGTTTTCACAGCACAGGAATTCAATGACAGCACGTTGCTTCTAACGAACGTCAAGTGTAGTAGCCATCTCGAAGACATGCTGTGACGGCGCCACTCATGGGAACAGATTGAACTAAGTTCGAAAACAAGCGAGGAGGATATATCTACACACTGTAAAACCTTCAAACATACAGAATGAAAACTGTATTAAAAAAAATACTGTGCATTTCTTTTTGAGTGACCCTGGTATGTAAGTGCCTAACGTATTTTTTATATAAAAATATGTAACAGCAAAACTGTCATAAACAAAAAGGGGGGCACATTTTAACGTCACACAGATATTTTGTTACCTTTTCTTTTAATGATGTTCAAATGTTTGTGAAGTTTATGGGACTTAACTACGGGGTTATTAGTCCCTAAACTTACGAACTACTTATTAACTATCTTACACTAAGGATGGCACAAATATTCATGCCCGAGGGGGGATTCGAACCCCCGACCGTTGTGGCCGTGTAGACCGTGACTGACGCGCCTCAGTCTCCTCGGCCACCGCGGCCGGCTTTGAATGAGGGGGCGGCAATTTTGCAATTCGCACAGGGTGGTAGATATGATTGCGTCGGCCCTGTAACGAAGAAAGAATGAACTGTACAGGATGACCAGCCAGTCTAAAATAGCTTAGGGAATTAATTTAAAAATTATTTCAAAACTTCGTCTAAGTTTTACAAGTGTTCTTTCACTGTGACGTTCGCCTTCACAACGTGACCAAGGCTGTCCACCTTGCAGGACAGAGCCGGGCAGAACCAGTATTGAATGCTGATTCTAAAATCACGCCACCCTTCTGGCGTCCGTGCTGAAACTACTGACGTTTCCATGCTTCCGTGGAGCCAATAGCAGACACCCACGTTTGATCACGTGTGCTACTGCAGTAGGACTCAGAGGTGGGAGAATCAGTTCCTTGGCTCTCTTCAGTTTGAGTTCTCGTACAGGACAGACGCACTCGAGAGCCTCAGCGTCTGTGCGGGGCGAACGGCCGCATGCCGTTCGCTCCCGCCTAGCGGCTGTTCGGTATCAGCCACCAACTGTGTGAACCATTACCGTAACCTTTTCCGTTTTCTTATCCTCTAACTTAGACTGGCACTCATTCATTGCATCCGACTCCAGGGCGAGTCCCGCCATGTATTCCATACTTTAGAATATACCAAATATTAACTTAGAGCCTATCTTTTATTTGTCGTTCAGCCACCCTTTCCTAGGGCGCCCACAAGCCTTCACCGCTCCGCCTTCCAACCTAACAAAGCCTCCAACCCATCTTATTTGTACAGCTGTGGGATAGGTTGTATAATTTTCCTATCATCCGAGGGATAAAGTGCTGTACAGAGTTATCTAGCCTAAACGTTTTCAGAGCATGACGTAATTATGTTTTTTTTTTTTTTTTTTTTTTTTTTCTACCGAAACGAGTTTGTGACCATTCTTAGCCTCCTGGACGGTGAAGACGCACGCTGGAGCTAGCTTTGGAGTGGAGATTGCATTGGGCGGCCAGTGGTTTTCAGCGGCGGTACGGCGCGCTCCGGCAGGTAGGGTGTCGCAGCCTTCCCCGCGCAGTGCTGACGCCAGGTTTACGACTGCGGCTTGGCGCCGCTCCACCGTCCGCCCCCACAGCGCCGCTTCAACCCCGCCCACTCCTACTACACTGTCGGACCGACTCAGCAAGTAACCCGCGCAGCCCCTCTACATCTACATCTAGATCAACATGGGATACTCTGCAAATTGCATTTAAGTGCCTGGTAGAGGGTTAATCGAACCACCGTTATACTACTTATCTCCCATTCCACTCTCGAATAGCACGCGGGAAGAAAGAACACCTGAATCTCTCCGTTCGAGCTCTGATTTCTCGTATTTTATTCTGATGATCATTTCTACCTATGTAAGTGGGAGTCAACAATATATTTTCGCATTGGGAGGAGAATGTTGGTGATTGGAGTTTCGCAAGTAGCCCACGCCGCAGTCATAAGCGCCGTTGTTGTAATTATTCCCATCCCAGATACTGTATCATTTCAGTAACGCTGTCTCACCTTTATCGTGACAATACGAAACGAGCTGCCCTTCTTTGGACTCTTTCGATGTCCTCCGTTAAACCCACCTGATAAGGATCCCACACTGGGCAGCAATACTCCAGAAATGGACGGACAAGCGAAGTGTATGCAGTTTTTTTAGTAGTTCTGTTACATCTTCTAAGGGTTCTGGCAATATACCGCAGTCTCTTTCCCAAGACTTTATCTACGTGTTCTTTCCAATTTAAGTCTGAAATAATAGCAATTCCTAGGTATTTTGTGGAGTTTATGCCCTTCACTTTTGATTGATTTATCTTGTAAAAAAAGTTTAACGGAATTCTTTTCGTACTCATGTGGACGACTTCACACTTCTCATTATTTAGAATCAATTGCCAATTTTTACACCATAGTGATATCTTATTCAGATCGTTCTGCAGTTGGTTTTGATCTTCAGGTGATTTTACTAGACGGTAAATGACGTCGTCATCTGCAAACAACCTAAGAGAGCTACTTAGATTTTCCCCTAAATCGTTTATTTATATAAAAAACAGCAGAGGACCAATAACACTACCCTGTGGAACGCCCGATATAATCTCTGTTTAAGTCGATGCCTTACCATCGATTACTACGAACTGTGTCCCTCTGACAAGAAATCCCCTATCCAATCGCAAATTTGGGGCGATGTACTATAACCACGCAATTTGACTAACAGCCGTTTGTGAGGTACGAGCAAATGCTGTTGTTTTTCAGGCCAGTACCAGACTTGACCTTACACACAGACCGGCTACTACGGCTCCACCTCCGAATATTAACAAAGGTTACCGAACTGCTACGAAGCCGACTATTCGAGACCGGATGGAAACTCTCCCTACCATACGGCATCTTCCTTTGTGTACTTCATGATTTTCTTATTATAACTCAGGCGTTGTTATTTCAATGCTATAGCGCACTGAAGAATCATCAAAAACACGTCGTTCTACATCTTCATAGATACTCTTCAAATCACATTTAAGTACCTCGCAGAGGGTTCATTAACCGCTTTCATAACCTTTCTCTACCGTTCCACTCTCTAATAGCGCGCGGGAAGAAAGAACACCTAAATCGTTCCGTTTTCTATCTGATTTCTCTTACTTTATTGGAATGGTCATCTCTTCCTATATAGAAGGGGGCCAGCAAAATATTTTCATATTCATAAGAAAAAGTCGGCGATGGAAATTTCGCAAATAGATGTTCAAATGTTTGTAAATCTATCGGACCAAACTGCGTGGTCATCAGTCCGTAGCTTACAAACTACTTACACTAAGGTAAAGTAACCTAAGGACAACACACACACCAATGCCCGAGGAAGCACTCGAACCTCCGACGGCGAGCAACGACGCGCTCGGCAGCGAGGCGCCTTAGGTCGCTCGGCAGCGAGGCGCCTTAGGTCGCTCGGCTACTCTACCGCGGTTGCAAATAGATCTCGCCGCAACGAATAACGTCGCTCTTTTAATGATTTCCATCTCAGATCGTGCAACATTTCTCTGACGCTTTCCCCCCCGTAACGTGATAAAACAAAACGAGCTGCCCTTCTCTGAACCTTCTCAATGTCCTCTATCAGTCCCACCTGGTGAGGGTCCCATAATGCACAACAGTACTCCAGGTGAGGACGCACAAGTGTGATGTAGGCACTCTCTTTGGCGGAGCTGGTGCATCTTCGAAGCGTTCGGCCAATTAAACGTAATCTTAGGTTCGCCTTCCCCACAATATTTTCTATGTGTTCTCTCCAGTCTAAGTTGTTCGTAATTGTAACTCCTAGATATTTGGTAGAATTTACGACCTTGAGGTTGACTGATTTATCGTGTGATTGAAGTTCAGCGGATTTCTTTTAGTGGTCATCTGTATTACTTCACACTTTTCATTATTTAGTGTTAATTGCCAATTTTTGCACCATGTAGAAATTTTGTCTAATCGCTTTGCAGTTGCTTCTGATCTTTTGTTGACTTCACTAAGCGATAAACGACAGCACCATCCGTGTACAGTCTAAGAGAGCTATTCAGATTGTCTCCTAAGTTCTTTATAAACACAAGGAAGAGTAGGGAACCTATAACGCTTCCCTAGGGAACGCCAGATACCACTTCTGTTTTACTCGATGACTTAGCGTCAATTACTACGGACTGTGTGCCATCTGATAGAAAATCGTGAATCCAGTAGCACAACTGGGGCGATATTCCGTAAGCACGCAATTTCATTAGTAGGCGTTTGTGAGGTAGTACTATTGACTATAATCTCGTGTCCACAAGTGCCACATTAGCAATTAACATTTTGCCTTCAATAAGTAGAGAGTTTGGAGGTGGAATACATAGCTGTCCACTGTAGCGTAATGGATAGGATGTGCTCCTGTATAACAATGACTGTTATAAAGCAGTGATGATACTACTAATTTTGTATGTAGATTTAGTACTACCGTAGAGTTATGCCGAATTTAGTATTAGGACACTTATTCTGTTGTTATTTGAGCTATAAAAGGAGACGCTGTCACCGTTTGAAACAGAATGTTTGCACTTTGTTTTAGCATAAAATGAAGTAACATGAACAGAGTTATACCTTAACTACAGAAAAGGTAAATCTACATTGAAATCTTCCATAGAAACTATGCCAAAGAAAAAGGTTTTAGTACAAGCATTGATTTTAATTTTAATATACATATTGTATAGAAAAAAGAGAGAGGAAAAAAAACCAACAAAAACAAAAACAAGAAACAAAAACCAAGGCAATTTGTTCAGTACCATTAAGAAACAGTATTAGTACTTAATCTATATATGAAAATATCAGTACCAGCATATTGTTTACAATATTCATTATCACACTATCTCCTCAGTTTATGTCCCTGTGCATGTTTGAAATTCGTTGGTACATAATTCATGGCATCTTCAAGAAATATAACAAACGCATATTTAAGAGTGAGGACTCTTACATGTGCACAACTATGAATATCACAGAATACAGCTTTATTTAATTAGCAAGAGTGTCCGAAAACAATTTTGGACCAAAAATGGGAAAAAAAGTCTTTGATGGTGGGTCACGAAACCATAGCGAACAACCTAACATTGCTAAAAATTAAAATGTTTGTAAAGCTTATGGGACTTAACTGCTGGGTGATCAGTCTCTAAACTTACCCCCCCGAGGGGGGATTCGATCCACTAACGGGGAACGTCCTCGCGCATCGTAGCATAGCACCTCAATGCTCTCGGCCTCTCCGCCGCGGCTCAACATTGCGAACACAAAGTCTCCTGTCATCAAATGGAAATGTTATTTGCTAATGTACCACTTTCAGACACCAGATTATAAGTAATCGTTCTAACAACGACGCCGGCCGCAGTGGTCGAGCGGTCTGCGGCGCACCAGTGTTTTTAATCATTGTTCAGTACTCTATTGATTTAAAATAACCATTCTAGAGTTATAATAAGAAAATCATGAAATACACAAAGCAAGATGGTGTATGGCAGGAAGATGCGTGTACTTACTTGAAGAAATACGCCTCGTATTGTCGTTTGATTCCCTGGTTCAGGGCGGGCTGGCAGCGATCGCAGGCGATCTTCTCCCTACAGAAATAAAAAGAAACAGATTAAATAGAAAGGGCGATAAAAGGTGGGAGATAAGTAAAAATATGGAGATTTTTAATGGAGAAAAATATAAAGTACTTAAAACTGAGGTCGTGAAAGTCACTGAAATGGCGATGATGGTGAGTAAAACAACTGCTGGCAGGGAGGCGGCTACGGCTTGGCCGTTCGCTGTTGTTGAATAAAAAAAAAAAAAAAATAAATAAAAAAAATAAAAAACCACGAAGAGACACCACACATGCGAAGAAACACAAAATTAAAATTTACTGTGTCGGCTGCGGGTTGGCCGTTCACTGTTATTTCAGGAAAACGGAACTTTATATTGTCAGAGCGTGTATAATAAACTCATATTCGTTCATATACAAGTAAACTGTTAAAAACGTACCGAATTGGTAGGCCTGAGGTCCTTCCATTGTGAGACAAGATGCGATGCCGGCCGCGGTGGGCGAGGAGACTGAGGCGCTCCAGTCACGGTCTGCACGGACACTACGGTCGGGGGTTCGAATCCCCCCTCGGACATGGATATTTGTGCCGTCTATAGTATAAGATAGTTCATAAGTCGTTTGTAAGTTTAGGGACTGATGACCCCGTAGTTAAGTCCCAGAAGCTGTACAAACATTTGAACATTTTTTTATTTTTTTTATTTTTTTTAGAAGATGCGATGTCTGATGAGTTCCACTGTGTGGCGAGTTTTGGCAATGAGGGTCGTGGAGAATCGTGAGCTACGTAGGGAGCACGGTGGGCCCAGCCGGTTATAGCAGACCCCGACGGCTTGGCGGTGAGACGGCGCAGGTGCGCGCCTCGTGGAGAGGAGCATGACTGTAAATTTGCGGGGATCCCCGTGACGGCGAGCCTGAGCACCACACCCCGCTGTCGCCTCGCGGACGGCTTAGCCCGGCCAGGGGTGAGGCCGGCACAAGGCGTGCCAACGGGACCAGCCTCACCGTCTCTGCTTACTGCTTCCTCCAGCCCACGACAGCCACCGCGCCTTCCGCATAGACGAGCGTCTGGCGACCAAGCGAGCTCAAATCTACCATTACCTGACATTCCAGGAAGCAGGCCATCTAACAAGGGGAGGCCACGTCGTTTGGAACTCGGATTTACTGCAAACTTCGTACACGCGTAGTTCTCCATGAGGTCAACCAAATGTGTAAGCAGTAGCGCGTACTTCCCAAACGTTATTGAGAAAATCGCAAGATAATTTCGGTCGGTCGTCAAGTATGTTTCATAATTATGTACCTGTGTGTGGCCATTTTTGTCTCAGAGCGCCGGTAGCCGAGTGGTTGCCGGGCGCCGTGGCTCAGCGCGTCCGGTCAGAGGGCTGAACATCCTCTGTAACAAAAAAGCTGAACCGAATGATCAACAAACGACCAAGTACGAACAGTACAAACGACCGCAGATCATAGATCTACGGGAAAAAAATAAAAAAAATAAAATAAAAAAAAACAGTGGTTAGCGTCCGACCTCCGTACTCGTAGGTCATTGGTCGCCGGATCGAGTCCCGTTCGTCACCTTTTTTTTTTTTCAACAATGCAATGCAATGTTTGTTAAGCTTATGGGACTTAACTACGGGGTCATCAGACCCTAAACTTACAAACTACTTATCTACTACCTTATACTAAGGACGGCACAAATATCCATGCCCGAGGGGTGATTCGAACCCCCGACCGTAGTGGCTGTGCAGACCGTGACTGGAGCGCCTCAGTCCCCTCGGCCACCGCGGCCGGAATTTTTTTTCCAACACAGTCATATTCGTTACTACTTATATTACAATTGATATAATGGGAAAAATACGTGTGATCAGATGGATTTCTATTGATTTTACAATGTTATTTGGCAGTCTATGTTTTCCATGTTTTTACGAAAATTACCGTCCTGCAACTTGTACATCTTTCGAAAGCCGTCTGTGGCGGTCAAAACTTGCAGATAACAAGTAGTTTCAGGCTCCTTCCAGGAGTAAGGGATTTCTCAAATCACGGACAAGCAAACATAAGAAGATGACGTCTGTGAACGTATAAACATTTTGACGTCAGTATCACTTTATGTGTTTGATCCTTTACTAGTCGGTAGTTATGAATACTATATCATTTTTGATAATAAAGCTTTGTGGACTGCCAATAACTTTGTAACATTTTTCCCGTTATATCAGTTGTAATATAAATAGTAACGAATATGTCTGTGTTGAAAAGAAAAAACAAAAAGAAAAAAAATAGTGAAGAACAGGACTCGATCCGGCGATCAACGACCAACCAGTACGGGGCTCGGACGCTAACCACTTTTTTCTATTAATTTTTTTGTTTCTGTTTTTTTAATTTTTTACAGGCCTCCTAGACACCCCTTCAGCTCGATCTTGCGCTCTCCAGTTGTGTCTTCAACGACGAGCTTCTCCAGCTATAACTCAGAGTAATGCAACATATCTACCTTTCAGAACTTACTTTTATCGTTCATGTTGCTTAACAGTGCGTGAGAGCTTCTGAAAACTGAGAATTTACTCTGCTTTCAATAATATGAAACATTAAAATAAGTTTACTCGAACCTTACGGTATCGAATTAAAAAAAGTCTTCTCCTGTGGAGCACAAAATGTATGAATATTTTCTTGTACGATTAAAATAACACTAATTTCTTTTCTGTCAATGTAAAAATCAATATCCGATGGGACGGTGGGATATCTTCAGGTCCAGCATGAATAGTGTCTTGGGGTAGTGATATTGTAATACAGGGCAGTTTGTGTTAACCTTTTATCCTCGATGTTAAGCCTACACCTTGCTTTTCAAAGATGATGTTCATCATATTGACGAAGAGTTGTTTCATGTTTGCTGTTTGCTTTAATCTCCAAAATTCTGTCTTCATATATGCCACGAAATTGAGGAAGTTATCTTCTTCTCGCCTTGTGATCGTGTACTGAACAGAGATGGCTAGTATCCACATCACGGTATTGTTCTTGGCGGATGGACGGAATTCTACATCGGGCCTGGTAAGTATATTGGGTTCGTACCTTGATACAGAACTCCTTGACAAGAAGGCAAGTTTCTCCCTCACCCATCGCCAGTTGTGGAGATGCCAACAGCAGGTGAACCGGCGTTGCATCGAATCAACCACACAGCACTTGTGACATTTATCCTTTGGGTGCTTGCCCATTTTATGTCACGCAGCTGCCGTCGCTTCGCGACAAAAACGCACAGGTACATGTGGTACATATTGACGACCGACCGAAGTTATCTTACGATTTTCTCAATAACGCTTGAGAGGTACGCGCTACTGCTTACACATTTTTGTTGTCCTCATGGAGTACTACGAGTGTACGAAGTTTGCAGCAAATCCGCGTTCCAAACGTCGTGGCCTCCCCTTGTAAGTGAGCTAAACTACTTCCAAGACGGAATGTAGCCAAGATAGGTTTTTTGAAGTCCTTTATTTTCTGATTACTCAGTTCAGCTCAGAATTCTGCACAATACAACAGAGACAAGAAAAATAAATATAGTTATCTATACATCTTATAAAATAGGCCGTATGTGTGTATGTGTGTATGTATGTCACAGAGTAGGCGAAGGAACTTGCACCATTTCTAGTAGCAGCGTACCGAAGCAGTCTAGAGAAGCGAAGCGTTCCTAAGAATTAGAAAAAAACCGCAGGTCATTCCAGTTTACAAGAAAGCTCGTCGATCAGATGCGCAATACTGCAGGTCTATATTCCTGACATCAGTCAGCTGCAGAATTTTGAAACATGTTTTATGTCACTTCTGGATACTAGAACACTTCTTTGTAGGAATAACGACCATGTGAAACATAGCTCTCGCTATTCATTACCGAGCGAGGTGGCGCAGTGGTAACACACTGGACTCGCATTCGGAAGGTTGGTGGTTCAAATACACCTCCGGCCATCCAGATTTAGGTTTTCCGTGATTTCCCTAAATCACTCCAGGCAATTGCCGGGATGATTCCACATCCTTACCCAAATACTCCGAGTGTAAGCTCCGTCTCTAATGACCACGCTGTCGGCGGGACGTTAAACTCCAAGCTTCTTCTTCTTCACTATTCATCCGCGAGATCCAGAGGGAAGTAGATACAGAATCACAGGTAGATGCCGTATTTCTTGACTTCCACAAGGCGTTCGATACCGTTCCTGATGAAAAACGTGGGAGTATATGGGATATCAGACCAACTGTGCTACTGAATTGAGGCATTCGTAGCTAACAGAAGGCAGCACGTAGATAACATCGGAAGTTCAGTGAGGTTTTTTGCGGATGATTAGTTCATCAAGAAGTCGCGACACTGGGAAAGGTTAGCGAAATGCATTGTAGGAAACGAAATATAAAGACAGTTTCTCAGTCGCGAAAATGTGGATTTACAAATTTAGCATATTTGTGCAAGAACTACAAATGAGTTTTAAAACCTATACATTTACTTCTGCCTCTACATGACAACCCCGTTCGTTCTTAAATGCCTGGCAGAGAGAGATTCGATGAACCACTTTCATACCATTATTCTCTACCGCACAACTCTGCAAACAGTGTGAGAGAAAATCACAGACTAATATATACGTGGAAGGGCTGATTTCTCTTTCGTTTCTACGATGATCGTTTCTACCTATCTAGGTGGACGTTAACAAAACAACTTCGCTTTCAGAGGAGGATAATCTGACCGATAAAGTCTTTGATTTAATTACTGCCATCCAAATTCGGATATTATATCCAGCACTCCTCCTCCCTGTTGGACAATAACAGTAAACGAGCTGCGTCGGTACTAGGAGGTCAGAATCGCATGCCACACAGCAATACCTTAGGAGAGGACAGATAAAAAGTGGAGCAGACGATTTCTTAGTGGATTTATAGTATCTTCTATGTGTTCTGCGTGAAATTATAATGCGGAGAGATGGCGCTATAAACTTACGCTGTAGGTTAGTTTCAAGTCGCTACCGACATGTTGTTGCCGAAAAAAAGACCCTTTTTCTTAATTTTATGCGTATGGACTCAGTAGTTGCTTAAAATAGGCAATGCTGCACTGCTTTAGTGAATAACACGATGTCAGGACAGCATTTTCAGACGTTTCTCGGGTCTTTCGTGCGTATTTGACGCAACAATGCAGAAAATTTAGCCGCTTTAATGAAACGTTGCTTTTATTAACTGTGAAACCCGGCCATATAGCGTGTTCCATTTATTTTATCCCCACTAAATAAAATATTGATGGGCTTCAGACACTTTCTTTTTTTTAGTGTAGAGAGATGCTCCATTCGCACTGTGCGAGATACAAGTTGTACATGGTATTTTTTTGTCCATAGTATGGAATAATTTTGTTGTGTATCATAATTTCAAATATCTATTTTTGTGTATGAGGCCCCATATGTGATGGCGTATGCTGTGATATGTTCCCATTGACGTCGCTTGTGCACAATGAATGGGACTTGTGTACAAAACAGTTTGAACAACAATCAGCCGCGCCTCGTTGCCCTTGTCGTCTGCTGTTACAAAAGGCATGGCTGCAGTTGCCTCTGGCACTGGTCAAGTCCTGTGAACTCCCAGCCAGGGCAAAGATGCTTAGTGAAGGTCCCATTCACTCTCATTGTCCGGTAGGCTTGTTAAGTTGCCTACCTGGGCAGTGACGTAACTAGGACTTGGCTTTGGGGGGGGGGGGGGGGGGGTTAGATCTGCTAGACGAACAAAATTTTAGTCAGTTTCCAGACAGACTACCATCTACCACTCCCGTTGAAGAAACTAATTCACTCCCATCCAATGAAAGATTATGGTAAAACACCCCAAGTTTTCAATCTTTACCTTTACCAGATCGCTGTTATACGATTTTTTATTCTTTCTTCGTTTTTTTAATTTTTTTCGAGTTTGGGGGGGGGAGGGTTATATCCCCCTTATCCCCCCCCTCCCCGTAGTTACGCCACTGTACCTGGGAATGCCTAAACCATTTGCAGAGATTCGCAACCACCTTAGACAGCTGGTGGGTAGAGGCCACGAGGGCCCCAGGAGTCGTTGGTTGGTCTTTGGCGAAGTAAGTTGTCTTTTTGCTGTTCTGAGCACGTGGCTAAACTTTGTTTCGATTCGATTGTAAGTTGAAAATGCTCTTTCGCATCTCTAGTTCTGGCTATAACATCATAGCAATACATAATGGTGAAATTTTGTTTAAATTTTTTCTCGATTGCTAATTTTCAAAATGTCTGTAAATCTATCGGACCAAACTGCATGGTCATCAGTCCATAGCTTACAAACTACTTAAACCTAGGTAAACTAACCTACGGACAATCACAGGGAGGACTCGAACCTCCACGGCGAGCAACCGCGCGCTCCGCAGCGAGACGCTTTAGACCGCTCGGCTACTCCACCGCGGCTTGCTAATTTTATGATGACTTTTGCCAAAGTGTTCGTTAAGATAATCCTTGAGCTCCCTGACAGAAGAGTCCTTCTTTCCTACGTTTAAACATGGTTAAATGTTTTTCATGTTGATCGGTAAATTTGATGTTTTTCGTGAACTCTTCGATACTTCCACTGTCTATCCCTTGTCCATAGAATACGTGGATGGTATGAAATAAAGCCCTCAGATTACTCCACCATCCTAAGCGCACGAATTGTTAATTATAACCTTGCTCAGATGTTGTGATAACTTTCCCCGAATTTTGGTGCTTCTAAATTTGTAACTTCCATACTCGCTGTCTCATGTGTATGGCAAATACCGTAGTCATTTCTATTAGACATCTCTTATTCCCCTGAGTAGAATGAATCGTCACACAACATATCTCGCGTTTTCATTTTTTTCGAAACTAATTTTTCTCTTTTCTAACTTTTTTGTGATACAAACCCGCGAAGTGATGGAGGATTCTGTAACCTTACTTATTAACTAGATATCATTTTCCTGAGTAGATTGAATGGTTACACGACCTATATCGCGATCTTATTTCTTACGAAATTGAATGTTTTCCAATTTTCAAATTTCGCGATCAGACCCCGTAGCATGTCCTACCTTTTTGCAACATTGCTTATTAGGTAGATATCTTTCCCCTGGGTAGAACGAATAGTTACACGACCAATCTCACGGTTTGATCAAAAAGTCAGTAGCCGGCCGCGGTGGTCGAGCGGTCTGCGGCGTGACAGTCACGGTCTGCACGGCCGCTGTGGTCGGGGGTTCGAATTCCCCCTCGGGCTTGAATGTTTATGTCGTCTTTAGTATAAATTAGTTCGTAAGTAGTTTGTAAGTTTAGGGACTGCTGACCGCGTAGTTAAGTCCCATAAGCTTTACAAAAATTTGAACTTTGTTTTGAAAAAATCAGTATAAATTTGAAAACTCAATAAATCACGGAATAATGTAGGTAGAGAGGTAAAAATTGACACGCATGCTTCGAATGACATGGGGTTTTATTAGAAAAAAATATAAAAAGTTCCAATAAGTCCAACAGATGGCGCTTCATCTGATTAGGAAAGCAATAATTAGCATAACAAACTAAGACAAAGCAAAGATTATGTTCTTTGCAGGAAATGCTTAATATGTTCACCATCATTCCTTAACAATAGTTGTAGTCGAGGAATAATGTTGTCAACAGCACTGTAAAGCATTCCGGAATTATGGTGAGGCATTGGCGTCGGATGTTGACTTTCAGCATCCCTAGACATGACAGTCGACCACGATACACTTGAGACTTCGCCGGCCGCGGTGGCCGAGGCGACTGAGGCGCTCCAGTCACGGTCAGCGCGGCCACTACGGTCGGGGGTTCGAATCCCCCCTCGGGCATGGATATTTGTGCCGTCCTAGTTCGTAAGTAGTTCATAAGTAGTTTGTAAGTTTAGGGACTGCTGACCCCGTAGTTAAGTCCCATAAGCTTAACAAACATTTGAACATTTGAACTTGAGACTTCAGGTAACCCCAAAGACAATAATCGCACGGACTGAGGTCTGGCGACCTGGGAGGCCAAAGATGATGAAAGTTGTGGCTGAGCACACGATCATCACTAAACGACGCGCACAAGAGATGTTTTTTGAACATTTTTTAAAATAATACCCCATTTCATTCCAAGCTTGTGTGTCAGTTTTTACCTCTCTGTCTACATTATTCCGTGATTAAGTTTTCAAATTGATACTGACGTTTTGATCGCCCGGTGTATATAGATTTGTCATTTTTGGGTTCCTTAGATCCGAGCCTGAAGAGTGCTGAAATCTTTACCATTCAGTAGTTCTCTTCCCACTGTACAAAACGAACACCAGAAGGGCCGTTTTTAAGTATTAGTTAACGAATTTCCGTATTTAATCGATATCTTGAACTTTTATGGAAACTTATAGTTCGCGAATGTATCTATTACGTGCGTGTGTTCCCGCTGATAGCTACCCTGAGCCTAAGCCACAAGACCATACACGACGGGATCAAGTTTTTCTTTTATTGGTGCGCGAGTGAATCTTCCGCCCTGCTATTTTTTACAGCATTCTGCTGCTGGCGTTGCTGTTATTGTGTTTGGTGCTGGTAAGTACCTGCATGGGTTGGCGCGGGAATCTACGTGGGAATGTGTATCAATTCCTCCCTGCCGGCCGCAGGGGCCGAGGGGACTGAGGCGCTCCAGTCACATTCTGCACGGCCACTACGGTCGGGGGTTCGAATTGCCCCTCGGGCATGGATATTTGTGCCGTCCTTAGTCTTAGTTCATAAGTAGTTTGTAAGGGACTGATGACTCCGTAGTTAGATCCCATAGGGTATACAAACAAACAATTCCTCCCTTTTCCCTCTGAAAAATAGTCATTGTTAATTACGCCAGTAGTACTTTTGCTGGTGGGCAGTATTAGAACCATATAATCTTATGTAAATGTGGATTATCTTGAGGTGTGTGTTTATTATATTTCAATCGGTCTCTCCCCATTTGTTGCTTATGCGTTGGACAATAAATCATTTTGTTAAACGTTAACCCTTTGTCCTAATTTAGCTTCTCCCCAGACTATATATTTTGTAAATGTTGTGTAATCAGATAAAATATCTTGTCTCTTGCTCCCTTCTGTAGGAGAGAAAACTAATCCACGTTTCCGTTGCCACCAATTACTGTTTTTTACATACATGTGGCGTCTGTTCCGAAAGAACAGACGTCACTTCTGATCCTGTAGATGTTGTTCTTTCATTTTCACAGAATATATGACCAACTGCGAATGGGCAAAGCTCAAAATGTGTACCCAGCCGGGACTCGAACCCGGGTCTACTTCTTTCTAGGCAGTTGCCCTGACACTGATCCCCGCACCTGCAAGATCTACCTAAGCGCGCCTTCCGTCAGATACAAATTCTCAGCTCTACCCTGTCCACAGTACTCAAACTCGTAGTTTTGAAACTAGTTGAGTAAGGGCCCCAAACTTGCCCACCCCTCCTCACTAACGAAAGGCGTCTGTATAATATGCCAGTGACGGGCCATCATCCTTTCACTAGTGGGGAGGGATAGGCAATTTTGGGGCCTTACTCTTAAGGGTATATTACACGGTGCGTATTTGGTCGCTAGTCGCTGGCGTCTGCTGTCGCTCGGCGTATAGGCGAATAGCGAACGAATACGTTGAGGCAATGACACGCAGCGACTTCAGACGCCAAAAACAACTGAAACGTGACGTAGCATATGACACATTGTTTTGGAGGTTAGGTGATACCCTGTTTCCCGCCAAACAAAATATGAAGTGGAATTGTAATCAAATTTCTGGAAATTTATCAAAGTTTTCCAGTATAATAGGACATTAAAATGATTATTTCGATACTAAACTTAAAGACACTCAATTAAACCAACTGTTTGCCGAATGAAGAATTGAAGACTTAAGATTTCTTGGGGGATATGGATACGAAACACCTCAAAACAAAAATCAAAACAATAAAATATCTCATTATATTTCCATAGGCAGAAGGATCTCCACACAATAATTCTCTCAAAAGATTTGCAGAAGCATTATATTTATCCCTCCTCCCAATTTACCTTCTTATCCATTTTCTTTTATTTTTTCCTACTTCTCCGTTTTGATTTTGATAGATTGTTCTTTTAAGACTCTAGAGAGAATCACAATGCCAGCATTTATTACTTCCTTCGACATTTTGACACGACTGGTGGTTACTTTATACGCTCCTGTATATGACACGGGGCAATCAATACTTGCGAGCGACCAAAAACGCAAGCGACCAGCGTCTAAAGTAGCCCACCATTCAAGTTTAGACGCTCGCGTTTCGGAACAGCGACTTTGTTCGCTGTCCATGTTTACACGGAGCGAATTTAGCAGCTGCGTCCAAAGTCGCCAGCGAGTAGCGACCAAATATGCTCCGTGGTGTAGGGGTCAGCGCCACTGCCTAAACAGCAGGAGACCTGGGTTCGAGTCCCGGCTGGGTACACATTTTCAGCTTTGCCCATTCGCAGTTGATGTCATATATTCTGTGAATATTTATTACTTTATTTCAGATCAATAACTGGGGATCGTCAACTAATTAAGTTCAGTTCCAAAAAAAAAAATGTTCAAATGTTTGTTAAGCTTATGGGACTTAACTACGGGGTCATCAGTCCCTAAACTTACAAACTACTTATGAACTACTTACGAACAGGACGGCACAAATATCCATGCCCGAAGGGGGATTCGAACCCCCCTACCGTAGTGGTCGTGCTGACCGTGACTGGAGCGCCTCAGTCACCTCGGCCACCGCGGCCGGCGAAAAGTAGTAATAATAATAACAGCGCCATGTATTGATTCTATTGTGTAGTACTAACCTGTAAGTGTATGCTGAAGTATTAGTATGTTGCAGTCTTGCACTGGGGTCAATGTAGTTAATCTGTATGTTGTGCTTCCTATTATCGAAAACTCGACAAATGCTGAAAGTCTGGTAATTAAATCAACAGAGAAGTTCATGTCTGTCTAAATAAGACGTAAGACGTCATGGTGGTGTCAATGTGTGATGAAGTAAGTCTGGGTAATCCTTGAAGGAATGCCGGCAGCTGATCGTCTGTATAGAACTTTCCATTACATATAGTAGTATTTCCAGTGAATTGTCTTGACTGTGTTAACAGCATCGGCCGCTGTTTCACGTAATACATGTCCCCAAGTCCTGCAGTGATTACTTCGTAAAGCACGAAATTGAAATCGACCTTCTTTAATAGAACTATATATATAGAACTATATTTCTCTGCAAAAGAAGACGTCTGTATCTATCTTAATGTAGTCCGCACCAAAAGTATGTAATTTCAAATTTTAATCTCAATATTGTACGGAACAATCATGGAAGCAGAGAGGTTTCTGATGAGTTTGTTGCTCGCATCTGCATATTATCTCTAGTGGCAGGCACAGAGCAGAAATATCTCTGGAGTGAGCATTCAAATGCGCAGAACAGTTTTCGTGCTCTGAACATTAAGGAGGAAATGTCACGTAATAGACCTATTGGGAAAAATATATTAATCGCTGACTTTTTCTTGGTCCTTCTTTGTTCGGTTAAGATGAATGACTATGTGTAAATGGCTCTTTTAGCGGCTCTTCCTCAACTTTCTTGCAACAGCAGCGCCGAAAGAGGCTGGTAAATAACATTTCTGAAAACGATATTGGATAAGTGCGAATATTCATTTGTAACAGTTTTCACTAATATCTTCTTGAATAGGAATTTGGAATGAATTGTAAGACTGTGCGAATCATGAGATTCTATACAAAAGAGTTTCGCGTGAAAGTGCTGGTCATAATGAGATGTGACAACAACGGATGTATCTGATTCGGTAAAATTTTACTTTCTATCCTGCCGGCTTCGTATTTTTCTGTTGGCAACATCAATAACACGATATAAAATCGTTGCAAAGATGACCGAACCACATAGAGTGTAGATAAACACTGCTGTTCCTACTGTATGCTTGACTTCACGACAAAATATTTGCGTGTCACGCGATTGGCTTATGACGATGTCACTTGATTCTCGTTATTCAACATCTGTTGCTAACATTATCACAGGATGCCGCCGGGATATGAGTAGGACTACGTCGCATAGTTTTTCTTGACCCAGCTGTCAAATGATAACACATTTCACAGCAGAGAGTGTCGCGGCTATATGTATCTGAGATCACTGATTAGCACAGACCAGTGAGCTTACTGGCACAGGCAAATCAATATCTATGGCCTAAGAGACATTCATTTATGTATGTCTGTGTTTCCACCACGCTTCCACGATAGTGATCAATGTTCCACGAGTATTTTTATCTTGGAGTCTATCTGGATTTTTATCTTTGTTTTGTGTCTCTGTTCATAGTCGGTAACGTGTGGTTGACGGAAACATGTGATCTATTTAAAAAAATTGCGTATTTGATATTCCTCGTCGTTATTAAAGTCTGAAAGGACCGCAATGTCTGATGATTGAAAGAATAAACAGATTTTGACTCGTACCGTAAAGTTCGTAAGTCAGAGAGTATATAGCTTTTCCTAAGAGTATTTATTGCATATTTTTGGAATGTTTGCTCGTCAAACTAACCCACTGCCACGCACCGCGACCAAACTCCCTTATTAACATCATTAGACCAAGGGCTATCTACCACCACAACCACGAGTGGGTGGCAGTATGTGGTCATGGAGAAAAGTCTGTCAGCACGTACACACACAAGCCTTTTATATATAGATATAGATTATTCAACTTTGTATACGAAAACTACTAGTTAATTATAGGAAATAGGCCAGAAGCCTACTGCCTCATCATCTCATTACATAAGAGACATATTTTTTACAATAATAGCAGTGCCTTGGAGTTGCTAAGGTGTAACTGCCACCCACTCTAAAAGCACGAACATATATCGAAACACAAATCAGTTTACTAAGCCAGGGAGGCACCCCAGGAAATGACTACAAATGAGAATGAAGCAAATACTCTCACGACAACAGAGCTAACTTCCCGAACCTCATACCGCCAGGCAAAAGTGACTTCAATCACTACTTCAATAGGAATCCATTGTGTAAAATGTTCAAATGTTTGTAAGGCTTATGGGACTTAACTACGGGGTCATCAGTCCCTAAACTTACAAACTACTTATGAACTACTTACGAACTAGGACGGCACAAATATCCATGCCCGAGGAGGGATTCGAACCTCGACCGTAGTGGCCGTGCAGACCGTGACTGAAGCGCCTCAGTCACCTCGGCCACCGCGGCCGGCAATCCATTGTGTAAACCAAACTTGAAAGAATTAACGCTAACGGTAATTCCGAACCTTTCAGCACGATGAGTTCCGTTAATTATCCACCTACCATATGATGATACATTTGAAGTACTTAGCAACCAAAATGCTTAGCTTAGAATTAAGGCCGCCGCTGACACAGAAACTAGTACAATCTGAGCAGGCAGATGAATCGCTAAAAGTGTTGTTGCAGCAGGTTGGTCATGCAAGCGACATAAGCTATTAATGCCACGAAATAGGAAAACCGTCTTGATCCTGCCTCAGTGTGAATTTCGACCTCGTGGTGAATGCCAGGAGCAGCCGTAGCGGCGTCTCTTCTGGTCCCAGAGAACCGATCACTTCCCCAGGTCTCTCCGAAGCCCCTACCACGCTACACAGTGGGACTGAATCCCCAAAACGTGGCCAAAACCCCGAAAATGGATTTTTCGATTCTCGGAATTTTGATGGGTGGGTTGGGCAAGGGAAGGATTGGTGCATCTCATTCCAGAAGGAGAGGTCGTCACCTTCGATACTTGTCGAGTTACGTCAGTTCAAAAGTGACCTTCGTCGAAAGCACACGCGGCGCTGTGAAAGCAAGGCAAATTTACTCTCGGTTTGTGAGTGAATATTTTGGTAGGGGCAGGGCCGGCGCAAGGCACGGGCGGCACTTTCCGAGGGGCGGCAAATCTGCCCCCCCCCCTTTTTTCTGCAGTACAAACTCAACATTCATTCCCAAGAGGGGATTCGAAACCAAACCTCGGAGGGAGCGGCTACGGGAACTGTGGCATGTCGTCTCGACTACATGCCGGCCGCCCCTGTTGAACGAGGGGAGGCAGGAGAACTGATTCCTTCCTCTCCACTGTGGCAGCGCCGTCGTGTTTACGCCGGAAGGGAAGCAGTCTGGCGTTCACGCCAGTATTCTGAAGAGTGGAGCGCTGGCCAGCCTGTTACGCGCCGTGCGTTTACTCACAACTAATTTTGCAGGAGACGAAATCTAATTTGGAAATTCGAATGCAATGTTCGATACTGCGGTTACAAGTTAACCCAGAAGCAATTTTGCTAAGCCTTTCAATGGCAGTTGAGTGTTTTATTCTTCCCGCGCTATGGAAAAAAAAATGTTGAACATTACTACAGTCGAACATGTTCAACACCTACAATGGCTAGAAGTATTCCGAATGGGTAAATACGCTGTAATTACAAGGGATAAAGACAGTGATAGTAAGCCTAGCATAAGATGGGTTTCGACGTATTTTTGAAAATGGTGCTATCCGTTTCTGAGTGATAGTCGGACGTTTCGGTTTTTGAGTCCTGTAACACCTATCTCTGCCTGCATGAACACAAACTCTGACCAGCACTTTTGTATACTACTCGCACACTATCACTTTGTCAACATTTATTTACTGCATAATGCGTGTGAATCAATGTTTCGTCCAAGTAAACTACTGGTCGCTTTGATTCTGATGAAAACCCGAGAAAGTATGGTCTTTTAGCAACAATGCCTTCTCGTCCAAGCGAAACAAAACGTTAATTTTGACACCTTGTAAAACCAAAATCCATAGACAGAACATTGCTTCTAAGGGTTTCCTTGCTAGCTTTGAAGCTCATTTCTGTTTGACAAAAATTGTGCGGTTTTCGCAAAGTTCGTATTTCTTTCTATTGTTCGTAATGCTATAAAAATTACTACCTGATAATACATTTATCCATATCATCGGTCACATAATTACTGTGAGCTTCTTGCTTCTTCTTCGTGGGCGCTAGTTTAACCGTATCCTCGCTGTACCTCGTCACATGACCTAGTGCCTGGCACTGCCGCGTCACCTCTTCGCCTTTCCTGACAATAGGTATTGTTGCGTTCTCTACAACGAAAACTACAGAAATCGTTTCGATAGTTGGCCGAGAGAGTCAAGATTGGTCAGGAGCACTTTCGTTGCGTTTCACAAGAACAGAAGTATTGGTGCGTCCAAATTTCTTGCAACTTGGGATGTAATAGTTAAATGCTTCTCATATAACCTACAACCTGCGCATGCACGTTACTCATAAGTTAGAATTTTTCTCCTTCAAGAATGTAGAATAGAACAATGTATTTTTCTTATGATCCGTTACTTTAAAAAATTGGCAACTCGGTAAATAAGCACAGGTCACCTCAATAGCTAGAATGAAAATAAACCGCAGAAAAGTGACGTGATACGGCGATGACTAATTTGTTACCCCTTATTCCATAATCAGACACGACACAACTGACACACGCAAATTACGACAAATGTCGAGTGTCAGTTCTTTGAAATGAATAACCGCAGTGCAGTGAGGTAATATATTTCCACTAGCATCAGTACCCGTCGATTCTCGAGTGTGTATTTATTGCATTATTATGTTGCTCCATCTCCTTATTCTTCCTCTCTCCATTGACTCCCGCCACACTCTTTGGCCGTTTTAACTGTTTTTATTTTTCAGATCTTCAGAGATTTCTGGCAGAGTGGCTATTCTCAATGCTTTGAGTAATGTTTACATCCATACCGTCGTGCTGAACGTTCCTGTCAACATGACGGTTTAGATGCAAGCACATATTAAAAGCTTTGAAGCTGGCCACTCAGTGGCCGAAATCTAGGTAGATCTGAAAAGTGAAAACAAAAATTGCGATTGATTGCTGTCTTTTCTTACAGATTTGCTTACATAAAATTTCGCAAACGGTTTATAAATAAATAAATAAAAAAGACGGAGGGGGCGGCAATTTAGCAGCTCGCACGGGGCGGCATTTGGGCTTGCGTCGGCTCTGAGTAGGGAAGCGAAGAATTTCAGTTCTACAAGCTGTAAACGGTTGCTACAGCCGTGTACAAAATGTTCGTATACTAAATTGGTATGAATTTCATTGTTATTCTATTAATATTATATTTTTCCTATGCCTTTGCAAAACGACCATGCTTTACCGAACTTGCATTTTCAACTAGAGCAAAAGTATCATATACCGCAATATACCCCGGAATTTCAATTCCCAGACTATATACTGCTTAATTATCTGATGGAATTGACAAGAATCAGCTGCCAAACTCAGCCATTTCTATTGTATAATGAATATTTACAAGGGACCGTGTGACCAACATATTGTATGCATCAGAACAACATCTTAAATCATATTCAGTTTTTAGTGTTAAGAATGAATGTCTTTATTAACATCGCTTATTACTTCTATCGTTGATTATATTCTTACATTTATTATTTGTGTTCTGTCACCTACTTTGAAGATTATTTCATTATATTATTAAATTACAACGTGTGTGTTATCGAAAAACTTTTCTCCGATATATTTTCAACAAGTATTGTTATCTTGTTATAATAAATAAGTTGGTAGTGTATTAATTATTAGTGTCTAAATACTCTATATACGCTATTATTAATAAATTATTGTGGATTTTCATGGGTCACTTCGCTATATTGGCTGCACAAATTTGTTTACACAATTTTTACCATGAAATTCGTAATCAGCGACCTCAAAAACGCGCGCGTGATGAGTTTTGTGTGAATTAAACGTCTTCTTGGGGTTTTGGCCCCGTTTTTGGGATTCCATCCCACTGCACGTCGTAACGCAACAATTGGAAAATAAAGCACAAAATAAGCAAATGTTTGTTTGAAAAAATTACTCAGTATTCGAGTCTGTTTACAAATTAAATGAATGATGTTTCCTAATTTTGCGAAATACGTTTGGATAGTCACGAAATTTGAGAATGTACGGCTCTTTTCAGACAAGGCGGAGCAATTTTGCATCGAGTTATTTGCATAAGATGATTGCATGAAACTTTTAAAGTAGCAAAGTGCAGGATTATTATTTAATTGGCGTAATTGTCTTTCAGGTCCTGTTTACTTTTTTCCAACTCCTTTGTACGTTTTGTATGCTTATTTTTGTGTACATTCCTTTTCATATTACATAGAGTTTTTCTTTCATCTTCCTCGAGTTTGGGTATGAATAACAGTAATAACACATATAACTTTAAATAGTCATTTCATTCGCACATTACTTTTCAACAAAGATAGTACCTCTTAAAGTGGTTGATCAAATATTTGCCCATTTACGAAGAACACTCACCACCTATTAAGTGTCTAAAGGAAATTATTCGAGTTACCTCTGCGTCGTACTTTATATATAGTTCTTCATTCAGCCCAACTTAGTATATTAATCCTGTTAGGTTTATATGGAAATATAAGTACTTGACATTCAACAAATTTTGTTCAAAGTACTTTTGTTCAAAGTACTTTTCTCAGTTTTTCTCTGTAATCTAACACTACAGCTTTTCCCTATGTAGCTTGCAACTTTTATAGTAGACATTTTGTTAGATATAAGGTGCAAATGTAGACATCAGGTTATACTGTAGAACAATCTGCTCTCACCTATATTTAGCATTTGCATTAATTGGCTTTGCAAACAAATTGTTACTTTCCAGTTTAACTTACAACTTAGAGACATCACATATTGTTATGTTACAACTAAGATGTACTGTCACTTTAAGAACATCTTGTAACAACCTACTTTTCGGTATTTTGACAACTACCCATTAAAACCCCTTATCAATATCAACATTTAACACTTAACAAAAATGGTGAAAACCGTAAACACACATGTGGGACATTGATAGCTAGCAAGCAAGCAATAAGCTGGCGGCTGCGTGCAGCTTTCGTGACATCTTCTGGTTTTCGTTGATACTTTGACCTGGGTGATACCCATCGTTTAAGCGACGATGCTGGGCTGTTTTCAGTGTATGCAAAGATGGCGGTCAATATGGAGAATAAAACTGCTTTGAAGGATGGCCATACTTGAAAATACAACATTCAATAATCATTCATCCTATTAACCCATAGCAAATCCAAATATACTAATGAGCGTAGAAAGATTACGTGTATCTCACCAACACTATTTTTAATATCTTGAAAACTGCAAGAGTTAATTTTCATAGTGTATGAATATAGCAAAATTAAACTTAAAGGTGCCAAGTTTGAATGCAATTTCAATGAACTATGTCTTACATGATACATTATTACCTCAATCTATCGTCTGGAAAGCCACACATTTTTAACTATTGATTTAATTATTTATTACACTTGTTATTATAATTTGTAATGAAATACAGTCCATCGTATCCTCCACATTTACTCAGCATTGCAAACAACATGATATGCACAACTTATCCTCATATTCAACTAACTACTTAATGAATAAATTTCTATTTTGCCAGTGAATTTGCGTAAATATTGTGTAGTGCGAGCGGTCGAGCTCACGAAGGCAGGCTTGTTCTTTTATTTATTTCATTCATTATTTGTACTATTAATGTAATAAAGTAAAATAAAGTAAAATATTTAGTTAGTGTGGAAGTGTTCAAATTTAACTCAAAACAAATCTTTTCTGTTAAGAACTCTTATTTTTGCAGCGGATGGCGATCTGCCAATCAGACTGTGGCTAGGGTACAAGACTGCTGTAGTCAAGTAAATTACTTGAAATCTGCGGCTAGAGAGCTCCTTGTTGGCTGGAGGAACATTATATCAGAAATTTTACATTGTCGGAACTAATTTTGCCAAAGGCTTATATGTGCCTATTTAATAACTGTAACATTAACCGATTCCATTTCGGAATTGTAACTGAATAGTGTATGTGAGTCTATACGACAATTTAAGAGTCTTGATGCGTTCTTCGTCGGACTAAGATTTAAACTATTTTGTGTGACAATTATTTCATGTTGTGTGATCGCGAAATGAAATATCTCCTAGTCAACGACAACTTAGATGCGAATTTTGGTACCATCCTCCTAACGCAGTTAGAGCATCTATTGAGGCAACTTTAAAATGTTTATTTCTTTTAATACTTTTATTTCGTAGGACCACTTTCAGCAGATAAATCTGGTGTTTGAATAAATAATATTAAACTGAATTATCTGATGTTGCATACTTCATTTGCAAACGTTAGACTAAATCCGATTTTATCAATTAATCATTATCTGTGTTTTATATATTATTATTCTTTCGCAAGTGTTGACCTATCCTTAGATCGTATGACTACAGGGTCACAGGTACAAGGTATCATTTGCAAGTCTTGTAGTGGCTGGGCATGGGCTAGGCCCTTAGACTACATAGAGCATATTTCTTTTACTGAGTCGTGCATAGCCCAACACGTGGATGTTGTGTTACATATTGTGGTCAGAAAGAGAAGGTCGCACTCTGTTGATTGCTTTCCGATCTTTTCTTTTCAGAACGTCTACCCAGAGATTCAAACATAGAAGCATTTTGTTAATGTTTGTGACTTGACTACTGTGGTTATTAGTACCTAGACTAACAAACTACTTAAACTAACCCCAAGGACAACAAACAAACAAACACACACACACACACACACACACACACACACACACACACACACATGCCTAAAAGAGGAGTCGAACCTCGTGCTCCGCTGCAAAGCGCCTTAGATCGCTCGGCCATTGCACCACGGCTTACCCAGGGACTTTACAGAGTTGGACTGATGATAGATGTAGAGTCAATGACGAAAATGAGTACTCCTGTAAAAGTAATCTGCACAATAAGAAAAAAAATTGCTTAAACGAGTCCAGTTACGAATGAAATGTCATTCTTTTAGAATTTAATCATAAAGATTAGTTGACCAGTAAATAAGGTAGGCTCAATTTTTTTGATCAAAAATTTGTCACCATAAGTTACTGTTCGGACACTCACATGAGAAACGTCGCCATCATGATTCTGACGTTATGACACCTCCCCCTATAATGCCGCTCTGATGTTCTGCTCAATGCAGATTTTGGTTCGCTTTTCCCCAGAATATTATCTATTAGAGCTTTTCCATGTACATTCTGGGTTTTGGGCTGAATTGACAACAGCCCATATGTTTGTAGATAGTTTTTTTTTCATTTTATAACTTAAGCATAAGTGATTTATAGCTATTTTATTTTGGAACCTATTTTCTACATTTATGTAATACCTGTGTGATAAAAGAAATAAAAAGCTATTTACAAATTGTCAGTATTAAAGGACAACAGAAACAGACCGTCCCATTTGGGAACAACGTTAGCCGTGGTGCAGTAGCCGAGCGGTCTAAGGCGCCTCGCTACGGAGCGCGAGGTTGCTCGCCGTCGGAGGTTCGAGTCCTCCCTAGGGCATGTGTGTGTGTGTGTGTATGTGTGTGTGTGTGTGTGTGTGTGTGTTGTCCTTAGGTTAGTTTACAAATGTTCAAATGTTTGTAGAGCTTTTGGGACTTAACTACGGGGGTCATCAGTCCCTAAACTTACAAACTACTTATGAACTAGCTAACACTAAGGACGGCACAAATATCCATGCCCGAAGGGGTATTCGAACCCCATACCGTAGTGGTCGTGCGGACCTTGACTGGCGTACCGCAGAGCTCTCGGCCACCGCGGCCGGCTAGGTTAGTTTACCTTAGTTTACGGACTGATGACCACGCAGTTTGGTGCGATAGATTTACAAACATTTTTGAACAATGTTAAAACACTGATTGTTATATTATTAAGTGCTTATTCAATATGAAATAATAAAAATGTACAAATTTGACAAATTCATCACATATGTAACAAAAATTAACACTTATTTTTATTTTATCTTTCAAGACATCTGGAGTGCAACGGTTCCTATCATTAGACCATTTTCTGGTGATAAAAGAAGAAATTGTTTCAGTGTGAGCATTAGATGCCGGTATACTGAGAACAAAGCCAAGAATCTTATATATCTTCTTGGCTTAAATTCCTGTGGCCTCTGCCTCAATCATCACGGATATCCACTGATTAATTGCTCGGAAGCAATTTTTGTATTTATTGTATTTATCAAAGAACAAAATTCATCCTACAGGTTATTCTCGTTTATATCTACACGAAAATGAGGAAGCATGTTCTGAAAATCATTAAAACTAAACGAATTCTTTAGACAAAGACAAATCAGTAGACGAGTTTACTTTTCTATTTCCTTAAGCCGGATTGTCGGAACACAATTTCCCTTCCTCAAATTGTTCTGTCGGACATTCACTATGTCCAGTTAAATTTTTTACGCCCGTATGGAAGCAACCTATATTAGACGTACTACATAAAGTAAATGGTACGTCAACTTGGCCACTGTCCCGCTATTTAGACACAGAAAATAAATTAATATTTAACCTACTTCAAGAAATCTGCAGTATCGTGAATGTTGTTTGGACATGTGTGTGTTCATAACAAACATAACCAGATTGTAGAAAAATTCTGAAGCATTGCACCTTCACGTTCAACAGCTATAAGCATCCCGTTTACATGGGGTCCAAAACCGCATTTCGTAAACAGATTTCCCAAATCCGCTTTTGATTGATCATGTGAACACTCCAAAATCGATTCTGTTCAAATGTTCAATTGCTTGTTAAGCTTATGGGACTTAACTACTTATAAACTTATATTAAAGACAACACAAACATCCATGCCCGAGGGAGGATTCGAACCCCCGACGGGGAACGGCCTCGCGCATAGGAGAATAGCGCCTCAATGCGCTCGGCCACTCCGCCGCGGCAATCGATTCTGGAAATCCACTTCTGTAAAGCGATTTTCCAGCTCCACAATCGATTTTCGAGCCCATGTAAACGCAACAGTTTTTGAAACTTTCTTGGCGTGTCAGATTGTGTTTACTTGTTATGAATTTTCGGCTCATATGGACAAAGTAACATTTTATGCAATGATAGAGAAATATAGAGTGAGCAATGAATCTGTGTATTTAAGTAAAGAAAAATAGCGATTGTACTGACAAATCAGGAAATGAATCAGCCGCCATATTAAGTGGGCTAGAAACCTTCTTCAGGCTATAGCATCTAAACACAACGAAAAACAGTTTACGAAATTCAGTTTTTGTCTTCCGGAAGATGTGTTGCATGTAAATGTAGCGACGGTTAATTTCTTATCTATATATATATATAAATGAATTGCTGTTCGTTAGTCTCGCTAAAACTCGAGAATGTTAGTCTTGAAATATTCGAGCAAGTTCAGGGAAGGTTTAAACGGTGGTAAAATATGGAAAAGTTGTCTGGAAAAGAGGAAAATTGGGAAAAACTGAAACAGCTTTCTTCAGTGAACTATCAATACAGTTCGTACAATTGCGATAAAATATTGTACATTTCATGTTGGTAGCAAGAGGAGGGTTCGCATCAAATAAAAATTTGGAAAAGTCGCCCGAAATGTAGTAATTTTTTTTTCTATGAATAAAACTCAATTGCTACATGGTTGTAAGAGTATCACTTGAGTACGGCTTGACAGGACAAGGTTTGTCTGAGATAAATTTTTTGGAAAATCTACCGGAAAATTGGAAAAATTTGGGAAAAACTGAAAGTGCGTTTTTCAATGTGTTTTTGATTGAATTCAGCACTATAACTGACTATTCGCACGACGGAGAGGGGTAATTTTTATTTATTTATTTATTATTTTGTTTTATTCATTATGGTCGTGGAAACGTTTTGAGTAAAGAAAAGAGGGACAGTTAAAAAGGAAAGTCGCAAAATTCGAACCAAGTTCCTTTTCCAATGTGTTTCTGAATGTATTTACACTATAAGTTGAGAACCGTTCATCCGATTGCGATATAATTTTGATCATTTGACGTTCAACGAATAAACTAACAATTTGTGAAAGTTACCCGGAGAACTAGAATTAGCGTGAAACTGAAAGAGCTTTTTCCAATTGGATATCAATATCATTCGTCTGATTGCGATAAAATTTTGCATATTTGACGTTCAAAGCAAGAGTTACGTTCTTATGAATTAAAAATTTGGAAAAGTTTCTCAGAAAATTGGAAAATACGGAAAAAATAGAAAGAGATTTTTCTATGAAATATCGGATAAAGTCGGGTGTCCGATACGAGTCGTCGGCTTTGAACAATGACGTCATACTTCGTCCAGAGACATTACAGTTTCTATACTTTTAATACAAGGATCGTTTATAATAAACAAGTGAATGTATTAATTACCGTTTTTTGTTAAGTCACAGATACTAGGTATGTCTGTGGTTGAAGTATACAACTGTGTATACGACTCGAATTAAATGAAAGTGAGATTACGTAACATTATAAATGTTAAAGAACGACAACGAATATTAGATAACAAATGAAATATGCAGCGCAATTATAGAAATGTGACAAGAGAATAACTATCTGAGCGGTATAAAAAGTATCTAAGTAACATAATGAGACTACCGCGAGAAAATTGGAGGTTTTGGCCGGAAAAATGCTAAATTGGAACATATAAAAATGTTCAAAAAATAAAGTCCCATAATTACAACACGTTGTAATTAATGTTAATATTCATAAACCTTAACGGTACTACCGCGGGAAATTGGGGGTTTAGAGTGGGGACATATTACATTGGGAAAAAATAAAACGCAAAAACACATTTCAGATAAAATTACTTGGTATCGCTATCTAGACTTGACCTATATAGGTCAAGTCCAGTTACCGATACCAGCCCTTCATATTTTATGGTTGACCAATATTTATTATGTATCGGTATCTGGACTTCACCTATATAGGTCGAGTCCAGATACCGATACCAGTTATTCGTATTTCTCGTTCACCAAAAGTATAAAGGACTGGTATCTTTAACTAGACTTGACCTATATAGGTCAAGTCTAGATAGCGATACCACATCTTCAAATTTTGTCATATATCCACCTATACGCAATATCTATATGTGAAAGAAAAATGTGAAGGGTAGGTATCGCTATCTAGACTTGACCTATATAGGTAAAGTCTAGTTACCGATACCAGCTCTTCATATTTTGTGGTTCACCAATACTTATTAGGTATCGGTATCTGGAATTGAGCTATATAGATCAACTCAAGGTACCGATAGCAGCCCTTAATATTTTTTAGTTCACCAGTATAAGTAAAGTCTATTTTTATTTCAAATATAGATCGTAAATTGCGGTGTCTAGACTTGACCCGTATTGGTATATATCTGAAAAAATTAGGATAGCTGGTATCGGGAACTAAAGTATCCGTATGTACGCATTTAGTAGGTGTCGATATCTACATATGCCCTATAAAATTAGGTCTAATTACCAGAACCAAATCCTCGCACTTTTGTTTCACTTCTATATGCCGCTCACAATGATGCCCAGATCAGTTAAATTTTACTTACAGACGTGGCAACGAAAGTTGTTTATGTTGGCAGTCATGTGACTTCCCCATTAGACAATCGCGCACAATTGAAGTATTTTGTTAGGAAATCGTCATTTTACGAGAACAGATGCTCATTTTATGATAATAACAATGATGTCTAAAAAAATGTAATGTTTACAAAAAATCAAACTCACAGTATACAAACGGACATATCGTAATTGGAATTAAAAAGAAAAGTTCAATTTTTCTAACGGAAATGAAATTATTATATAAGGACTAAACGAAAAAAAGGTATAAATCGATATTTTAGCAATTATGAACATTAAAAATCAGTAACACTACGTATAAAAAATATCAAAATACACGTAACATAGCCATAAAACAATTTACTCTCAATTAACAAAGGAAAAAATTTAATACAGTCCATGCGTTTAGTAATTATTATATTACATATTTTAAACTTGTAAGAAATCATATATTAAAAAGGGGTTTTTATTATAAAAAAAATTCACGAAATAGTGACAAACACGTACATTCTCATGTAAGTATTATCTGTGGAATAGATTTATCAGCGAAAATATAAATAGAAACGTTGATGGAAATAATGACGTAATAAGTGACGTCCTTGGCCAAAGTCGACGAGTGGGTATCGGAGACTAGACTTGACCCGAAATATCAACACATTTATCTGGTTGTGATAGAAGTTTGCACATTCGACGTTCAAAGCAAAAGAAAGGTTTGAGTGAAGTAAAAGTTTGGAATAGTTCACCAGAAAATAGGAAAATTTTCTTTTCTTTGGGATATCAATATCATTCGTACGATCGCGATAAAATTTTGTACATTTGACGTTGAAAGCAAGAGTACATATATGTTAGCAATTGCGAAGCATTGCCGGGACGACTAGTTTTATAAATAAAACATTGCGCCCCGAAAAACGGATAATGGTAAATTATTCGTTAATGCTAATGCGCCGAGAACGTCCCGCTTTAGGTTTCGCCAGCTTTAGTGCGCAACAATAGAGAATTTGGCTTTTGCGACGGCAACAGAGGTCGTGTAGCGGCGCGGTCCGTTGCTACGCGACTGTGGTTATCGGCAGCAGAGCGGCAGGCTGCGAGGCGATGAGCTGGTCGGAGAACGCGGCGCGATGGTTCCTGCGGGTGCCGCGCGCCGCGCTGCGGGCGCCCCCCGTGCGCATGCGCATGCGCCAGCCGGCCAGGCAGCTCGCCGACGGGCCGGAGCAGCGGCCGCCGGCGCCCGGCCCAGACAGGGTGAGAGCGAGCGCGGGAGTAGTAGGGGCTGTTGTTGTTGTTGTTTAGAGGGGACTAAACTACTTGGTCATCAGTGCCAGTATGGGGCTGGGGCGGGGCGGCGCCGTATATAACTCAGCGTGAAGTAAATTATAATTGTCACACACAACATACCACACACTGAATACCAATTCACACAAAACACAAACGGGCGCGCGCGCGCGCGCGCACACACACACACACACACACACACACACATTATCACCCACTAAATAGCAACAAACACCACGCCACACACTGAATACCAATACACACACACCACTGCACACCCACGACACTAAAACACACAACATATCACCCACTCATTAACAACATTCAGCAAGGTGGCACAGTGGTAACGCACTCGACTCGCATTCGGGGGGATGGTGGTTCAAATCCACCTCTGACAATTCATATTTAGGTTTTCCTGCATTTTCCTTAAATCATTCCAGGCAAATGCCGAGATGGTTCCTTTCAAAGGGGCCGCGGTGGTACAGCCGAGCGGTCTAAAGCACCACGCTGCGAAGCGCGCGGTTGCTCGCTGTGGAGGTTCGAGTCCTCCCTGGGGAATGGGTGTGTGTGTTTGTCCGTATGTTAGTTTAACTAGGTTTAAGTAGTTTGTAAGCTACGGACTGATGAGTACGCGGTTTGGTCCGATAGATTTACAGACATTTGTTGTTTCAAATGTTTGTATAGTCTGTGGGACTTAACTACGGGGTCATCAGTCCCTAAACTTACAAACTACTTATGAACTACTTACGAACTAGGACGGCACAAATATCCATGCCCGAGGGGGGATTCGAACCCCCGACCGTAGTGGCCGTGCAGACCGTGACTGAAGCGCCTTAGTCCCCTCGGCCAGACATTGGTCTTTCAAAGGGCAAGGCCAATTTCCTTTCCCATTCTTACCCAAAAACTCCGAGTGTTAGCTCTGTCTGTAATGAACAAGCTGTCGATGGGCCATTAAACCCTAAGCTTCCTTCCAACAACCCACCCACCCACACACACACACACACACATACACACACACACCACAGACACTCCACACCAATACACACTCACATGCACACCCATAAAAATGTGAAGGAACACTAATATGTTGAGTTGAATTTTTTGTCTTCTACATATTTAGTTGTATTACAACTGCGTTGATAAATATAAACAATCACTATTACAAATGAGTAATGAATTAGAACCTAGAACACACACAGAAGAAGCACCAAACTCCACACCAATTGACACACACACACACACAACATTCACAACAAAATGTTCAAATGTTTGTAGAGTCTATGGGACTTAACTACGGGGTCAGCAGTCCCTAAACTTACAAACTACTTATGAACTACTTACAACTAAGGACAGCACAAATATCCATGGCCGAGGGGGGATTCGAACCCCCGACCGTAGTGGCCATGCGGACCGTGACTGGAGAGCCTCAATCCCCTCGGCCACCGCGGCCGGCACATTCACAACACACTGTGTACTCAAAAAAACAACCACACACACAGTATACACTCCACAGTAATATACATACCCACAGAGAAATCATGGTCCAACTTAAATAATGGATTGGATTTCATTTCTTTGTCGTCTACTTACTAACATGTATAACAACTGAGTTGATTTATGTAAACAATCATTATTACAAACTCACACGCACAAACATGCATGCATGCAGTCACAAATACATGCATACACATACTTACAAAACATGATGCATCTTGAGTAATGGAAATGAAAGATCTGTTTACTACTTCTTGAGGTGTATTACAAGTGTGTTGTTTTACCTTAATATTAATTACTATATATGATATGAGCAACACATTAGGATTCACTGACACACACACACACACACACACACACACACACACACACACAAACACATACATACAAATGTACATAAAACGCAGCGCAACCTAAGTAATATAGTTGAATGTTTTGTCTTCTGCTTATTGATGTGTATTACAACTTGTTTGACTTATCTCATGTTAATCATCACAAATGAGCAACAAATTAGAACACATCACAAACGCATGCACAGGCAGACATACACACCTCCTATTACACCCAAGCCCATCGCAGCACATTCATATAGCACAGTCACTAGTGGCATTGCTACAGCATATTATAGTTATGATGCGTTTTAATATTCTAATATATTTCCTGTCTGACTATGTTCCGGTAAGTAAAAAAAAAAAAAAAAAAAAAAAAAAAACCTAAAACATCCCTGTGTGATACCAGTGGTGCAACACCGTTAGGATTAGTTTCAGCCGAAATTTGGCCCTGCACTCAACAATATTGGGTGGAATACCACCTTTCTTTGAAATTATGAACTCTATAGAGGTAAAATACACAGAGCGGAATGCTGTCAACAACTTCTACATAAAACATGCTGAAGATGTAAGAGTCAGTCATGGAGGGGAAACAGAAATGGAGAGGGTTTTATATAGGGATGTGGCCTGTCCTCGGCGTCATTGAATTTGTACCCTGAGCATGTAGAAAAGGAAGGCAAAGAGTAATTTCCGAAAGGGACGCAACGACCAAAGAGAAGAAAGTTTTACTTCAGTGCAGCTGAAAGTTATCCGGGCTCGATTCCTGGTAGTGCAAGAGCCTTTTATTTGGTGGGAACGCTGTATTGGGGTACTCTCAACCACATCAGACCAACCTAGAACTTATGCGATGGAGAAGTGTTGACTCCAGGGTACGGAAACACACAACGACCGCGAGTGTGGTGTGCTGTCTTCACGTCACCTCGAGGTTTGCCAGTTGCGTCGTAGTGTTGCCAAAGAAGAGAAGCAGAAATCGATAGGCCTATCTATATATTTGATGTCAATCTGTTGAAGAATTTTGAAACATTTTATGATCGTGTAGAAAACATTTCTGGAGAGTGTAAATCTCCTTTGTGGAAATAAACATGGGTTCCGAAATCAACGGTTGTCATCCAAATCGCACTATTCTTTGACGAGAGCCACAAAGCTGTAGATACTGGCTTCCAGTGGTGTGTGACTTGCGGAAGGTGCTCTATGCTGTACGGACTGTCGCTAAATACACAAAATGCGAGCACAGGGAAAATACGATTAGCCCTGTGATTCAGTTGAAGAATTTCTAGCTAACAAAATGACATTCTCAATATAGGGAAGTCTTTTGAAATGGAAGTAATTTCTGTTGTAGCCGAAAAAAGTGTTACAGTGTTACAGGATCAGTTTCTCACAATATGCAGGGTGTCAAAACAAGTTCAAATAAACGTGCAAATGAAAACTCATACTTTATGTGATAAACCCGTTTTCACAGTTTCACAGGAAGTTTGAGCGACGTTTGGTCGCTGATATTAGGACAGTCGTTGCTATGGCGCTCCATCAAAGGTGTCTACACAGTACTCTACACCTTTAGGTAGTCTGCAGTCAGTTTTGGGCTTCTAATGATGCTGTAGGCTAACTTAGTTTTCATCGTGTTTGTGTGCCTTATTATACAGTACTGTCAACCATGGGTATTGACCTCAAACTGGGGTCAACAGCCAGAAATGCCACATGAAATCATTAGTCATCATCAACCATGGGTATCAAGGTGTTTTACCTTCTTACAAAAGTGCAGCATGAATGATCAGCAGTAATTAGTCGCAAACATTTATTAGTTATAGCATAACGAGATGTCGATCGCTGTGTGACCATTCTCAATGCTAAAAAACAAAGCCAGTTATAATCAATTAACATGCACGCCATATTACGCATCAAATTTTACCAACCATCTCAGCGGCCTCGCGTGATTATGTTGGCAACATCAACAATCCCGCAGAAAATCTTTGCCACGATGTTAATATTCTTAGATGTCTACATAGGATGACTTGATTAGAGTTTCGTAAAGACCATGAAGTAAGTAAGTAATGCTGTCCCTGCTCTATGGTTGACATGTTCTTGTATGTACTCTTGTTTGCTCACTAAAAGTTATTGTCCTCGTAAAATGAATATTTCATTTTAAAAAATTCCGTTGTCAAGCGATTGGCTGCGCATACGACACGTGATTGGCAACATTCTCATGCGAGTCCGCTAGGATAATAAGTGAAATTTACCCCAAAAACTGATTCACTTTTGTGTTTACTGTTATTATGCTGTTTGTACGTACAAATGATGTAGTACATTTACCTTTATCTCTTCCACCCTTTGTTAGCAAACTGAAGCCTTCTACTCGACATGTAAAAGGAATGTTTGTTAAGCTTAAGGGACTTAACTGCGGGGTCATCAGTTCCTAAACTTACAAACTACTTAGGAACTAACTTATACTAAAGTTTTCATTTTGAAAACTATGAAACGATTAGATCGCCTCCAGACCCGACTACGTCAGGTAATCTTATACTAAAGGCAACACAAACATCCATGCCCGAGGGAGGATTCCAACCCCCGACGGGAACGGTCTTGCGCATCGGAGCATAGCGCCTCAATCCGCTCGGCCACTCCGCCGCGGCCTCTACAAGTGAAACAGCAGATATGATATTCTGCTATCTGCTATTGTTTAGCAAAATGACGTAGCCTGCGAACCCGTACTCTCTAGACTTAAAATGCCCACAGCTGTGTCATCTGATGAGCTCTTCAGCAAACGTTTCCACTATCTTAGGGACTCAGGTAACCCTTCGATTTCAGAAGACTGACAGTGGAAGGCCTCGCTCAGTCCGCTCGCCTGGAGTAGAGGAGTGTGTGTTACGTTCAGTGAAAGAAACCTTGTAACAGATGTACTGCGATTAGTAATAGGAGAAGACATACTACATTCCCTTATCTGAAGGAGTGGGAGGGGACTTCATGATCATTTGCTGTACCCTTATTATCTCAGGCCATAAGATCACATTAATTCATTAAGGCAGACAGCTTTTTTGTCAACAGTTGTTGCAGAAGCGTGTCGAAAATTCATATCTTACATCTGAGGTTTAACTTACCGATGATGCAGGGTTCACAAAAGATGGTGTTGTGAATTTCCAAAACTAGCATGGATGTAAATTCCCAAAGCATCTTGGGAAGGGGGCCTCAATACCGATTTTCAGTCAGCGTGCTTGGCGGTTGATTAACAACACCATACGTGCTACCACGAAGGTTAAATAGGTTGCATTATCTGGACATTCTCATTGATGTATTACCTACATTACTGGAGGATGAGCTAGGTCAGCAACGAATAAAGATGAGATTGAAGCATGATGGCGCACCAGCACACATTCGTCCCAGTGTGAGCGAACACGTTACGCAGACATTTCAGGACAGCTGTAGTATACAGAAAAGTTTCAAGAACAACTATTATTAACACTATTATGAAATACAGGACCATCACTAACAAGAACAAGTATATTCATGTTAATTATTGGACAAATGATATTACTAATTCTAGAATCAGCAGTAGCAACACTGAAAGTTGTAATGAAATCCAGGAGGATCTAAGGCGTATCATCACTTGTTCTAGTGAGTGGCAGTTAACCATTCAACATCATCATCAACATCATTAGAGTCTGGAGCATAGCCCCATAATAAAATTCCCTCATGATCCCCTATTCAATGCTAACATTGTTGCCTCGTCTGATGTTAAGCCTTTTACTTCAAAATCGTTCTCACCAAATCTAAGTACTTTCTTCTTGCCCTACCTCGACTCCTCTTACCCCCCGCTGTCGAGCACATGAGTCTCTTAGGTAACCTTGCTTCTCCCATGCGTGTAACATGACCCCACCAGCTCAGCCTGTTCGCACTAACTACTTCATCCATAGTGTTCATTCCCAGTTTTTCCTTGATTTCCTCATTCTACATCTACATCTACAGCGATACTCTGCAAATCACATTTAAGTGCCTGGCAGAGGGTTCATTAACCACCTTCATAACTTTTCTCTACCGTTCCATTCTCTAATAGCGCGCGGGAAGAAAGAACACCTAAATCGTTCCGTTTTCGATCTGATTTCTCTTATTTTATTGGGATGGTCATGTCTCCCTAAGTAGGTGGGTGCTAGCAAAATATTTTCACATTCAGAACTAAAAGTCAGTGATTGAAACTTCGCAAACAGATCACGCCGCAATGAAAAACGTCTTTCTTTTAATGATTTCCACCCCAATTCGTGCAACATTTCCGTGACGCTTTCCCCCCCGTAACGTGATAAAACAAAACGAGCTGCCCTTCTCTGAACCTTCTCAATATCTTCCGTCAGTCCCACCTGGTGAGGGTCCCACAAGGGGCAACAGTACTCCAAGAGAGGACGCACAAGTGTGATGTAGGCAGTCTCTTTAGTGGAGCTGGTGCATCGTCTAAGCGTTCTGCCAATGAAACGTAACCTTTGGTTCGCCTTCCCCACAATATTTTCTATGTGTTCTCTCCAGTCAAAGTTGTTCGTAATTGTAACTCCTAGGTATTTGGTAGAATTTACGACCTTAAGGTTTGACTGATTTATCGCGTAATTGAAGTTCAGCGGATTTCTTTTAGTGGTCATGTGTATTACTTCACACTTTTCTTTATTTAGTGTCAATTGACAATTTTCGCACCAAGTAGAAATTTTGTCTAAATCGCTTTGCAGTTGCTTTTGATCCTCTGTTGACTTCACTAACCGATAAACGACAGCATCATCCGCGAACAGTCTAAGGGAGCTATTCAGATTTTCTCCTAAATCGTTTATAAACACGAGGAAGAGTAGGGGACCAATAACGCTTCCCTGTGGACAACCTCCTACCATTTTTCCAATCTATTAATACCTGCAATCATCCTTGCCATTTTCATGTCAGTAACCTCAACCTCATTAACAAGGTAACCTGTATCCACCCAGCTTTCATTCCCATACAATAAAATTGGTCGAAAGATAGAGCGGTGAACTGCTAACTTATTCTCGGTACTGACGTCCTTCTTGCAGAAGAAAGAAAATCTTTTCTGAGCACTCACTGCATTAGCTTTGCTCCACCTTGATTCTAGTTCTTTGTCTGTGTTGCCATCCTGTGAGAAAATATACCCTAAGTTCTTGAATCTTTCCACCTGTTCTAACTTTATTCCTCCTCCGAAAAACGTACGGGTATGCTGGCAGGTATCAAATTCGACGTCGGCCGATATTTCGGGAAGAGTCCATCCTGCCATTTTCAAGGAAAAACATTGCCTTGAAAATGGCAGGGTGGTCTCATGCCGAAATATTGGCTGTACTCGATTTTGATACCTGGCTGCATACCCGTAAGTTTTTCTAAATTGTTATTCGCCAGGAAAAATAAGGAATAACTTTATTTCTCCTATTTCGCACTCAATCTGTTTTAAATCTCTTTCCCACATACATTACTTTCGTTTTGGAGATGCTGATCTACATATCATAAGCCTTACACCTTTTATCGAGCTCGCAAATATTAGATTGCTATCTTCCAATCGAATATGCCAGCCAACTAAGTCGTCTGCATAAGCAATACTGCTTATTTTGTTTTCACCTATTTTAATCCCATCCTGAAAGTCTACTGTTTTCAACATATGATCCATGAATAGTTTGAACAACAGTTCAAATGTTCAAATGTTTGTATAACTTATGGGACTTAACGACGGGGTCATCAGTCCCTAAACTTACAAACTACTTATGAACTAGCTAATCCTAGTGACAGCACAAATATCCATGTCCGAGGGGGGATTCGAACCCCCGACCGTAGTGGCTGTCCAGACCGTGACTGGAGCGCCTCAGTCCCCTCGGCCACCGCGGCCGGCTGAACAACAGTGGTGACAGTTTACAGCCTTGTCTTACCCCTGAAACTACTGTGAACCATGTACTCAATTTACTGTCTAACTGCTGCCTGACAGTCTACTTTAATTGCCTACAGAAGTTTGCCTCTTATTCCGTAAACTTGTAGAACTATCAACAGCTTCCTCCTAGGAACAAGGTCATAAGCCTTTTCTAGATCTATAAAATATAGATACAATTCATTAATTAAAACTCCCATGCTAAGATGCCGTGGTCCATCTGTAAAACTTCCTTCTCCCAATGTTTCGTTGCCTACTGCGGGCAACATCCTCAAGGGTAAGTCAACGACCCCTGAGGATGTTGCCCGCAGTAGGCAACGAAACGTTGGGAGAAGGAAGTTTTACAGGTGGAACATGACATCTTAGCCCGGAAGTTTTAATTAATGAAGACGCCGGTCGTGAAACCCTACATGTTATGAATAGATGCAATTCCCTGTTACAACATAACACTTCTCCATTATCTGCCGTTAGCTGAATGACAGAAAGATTTCTTACTGTAAGACTACACGACTGAAGAACAATCGTTGGAAACAGATTGGCACGGTAGAAAGTGCTGTTTCATCAGGACAATGCTCCAGCACACACCATCTACCGCAATAGCAAAAGTGCACGACTTGGAATTCGAATTGGTTCCTCACTCCCCCTATTCCCCACACTTGACTCCGAGTGACTTCTTATTATTCCCAAACTTGACGATTTGGCTTGGTGGGAAGAAATTTTCATCGAATGAGGAAGTGTCCGTCGCTGTGGCAGACCTTTTTCCAGGGTTTGATAAAGCCTACTTTGCCTACGAGTTGAAAAAATTGGAAACTCGCTGGGCTAAGTGTACAGCCTCGCAAGGAGAGTATGTCGAAAAATAGAGTGAGTTTTCACCTTTAAAACAATTGTCATCCTATTTTTATGAGACTTATCGAACCGCCCTCGTATGTGATGCTGTCAGAGTTCCGAAAACAGACGTTTCTCAAATAGTTAGAGAGTAGCCCTATATAACTTCAAAAAAAAAAAAAAAAAAAAAAAAAAATGTTCAAATGTTTGTTAAGCTTATGGGACTTAACTACGGAGTCATCAGTCCCTAAACTTACAAACTACTTATGAACTAGCTAATACTAAGGACGGCACAAATATCCATGCCCGAGGGGGGATTCGAACCCCCGACCGTAGTGGCCGTGCTGACCGTGACTGGAGCGCCTCAGTCACCTCGGCCACCGCGGCCGGCTATATTACTTCCTCCAACGTATCTCGAGAAAAGACAGGCAGTTGGTTTTTCTTTCGAACCATTTGCTACTGTAAGAGAAAAAGGAGAAAGTGACAGGAGTACACACATTCGTTTGATTGTGAACCATAGGTATAGATGTAGAAACAGTGAACGACCAGGAACAGCAGCTGAATAGAACGGTTAGTGTCTTGACGTTATCAGTCGGGTATCAATAAGAACAAAACGAGAGTATTAGACTGTAGTCGAATGAAATTAATCGAGACTAAGAGAAATAGGAATGGAAATGAGACATTGAAAGCAGTAGACTGTTTCTGGTGTTTAGGAATCGAAGTGACTATGGTCAAAGAAGGGAGGATTAAAATGTATTTGGGAAATAGCAATAACACTGTTTATGAAAGAGAAAAACACATTAAAATCGAAATGTTCTTCAGGAGGTATTTGTCTGGGGTGAAATCTATCAGGGGAAGTGAAGGGATCGGTTGATAGGGCATATCCTGAGTATGATTGAATAATTAAATTGGTAGTAAACATTTCTATAGGACGATCAAAGCTTGACGAGTGTAAGTGGCTTAAGATGGTTGTAGGATGTAGTGTTTTAACCGAAACTTACGCTAACGTGTATTTGAGTTCCATGATTCAGTTCGATAAACGAGATACAGCCACAGGTGCAAATGAAAATCTTAAATATGTACCGGGGCATAGTATTCTACACGAAATAGAAATGATGTCTTAAAGCAGCCTGCATAGTTGCGATAAATTCCGTTTATTTCCAATACGTAATGGATTTTGTCAGAGGTGCCTTCCGTAGAGGATCACGGCTATCAGCGAAAGCTCCGTTAGCTGCACAGTTATCCAGATTGTTTGTCGCGGTGCGTCATAACATTGAATGACAAATATTTCTGTACGTGCCTCATAAGTTTAAGCAAATTTAGCGGAGTTAGGGAGATTGGCAAGCGCCGTAACGAAGATATAGACCACTACTGTGGAGGTGGATTGATTACACTTCGTATCTGAAACCCATTACAAGGCATTCAGATATATGATTCCACAACGTAGACAAACAGTGCATCCACTAAACACACTGAGACTAGGATTACTCTGGCTACAAGTTTTCTTATATGTGTGACGGTCTGACGTTGCAAGTCCGATGTTTAATGCATCGCTGGTGTAATCGAACTCGGTTTTACTATTCTTCAAAATTTAGTGTGATCGATAATGCATTTCGTGCAACAGCTATTATCTGAGCTTCAACGCCAAATTGAGTAATGTACAGCATAAGTACATATTCACATAGCCGATTGTTCACATAATTAGAAAAAGAAGGTCGCACAGGCTATGATGACTACGGCGGAATATCGTTCCTGTCTAGTTTGCGAAATTATAGTTTCCAAATGATAAGTCAAGATCGCAAACTACCAATTTATTAAGTGACGACCGGTTTCGGTGCGCTGTGTCACCATCATCTGTTATATATAATAGTCTGGTCATATGACCAGATGATGGTGACACAGTGCACCGAAACCGGTCGTCACTTAATAAATTGTTAGTTTGCGATCTTGGCTTATCATTTGGAAACTATAAAATGAATTGATCGCCTCCAGACCAGACGATGTCAGGTAATCTTAGTTTGCGAAAGCTAATTACTCGAATTCTCGCAAATCGTGCTATGCCCTTAGTTCAAATGTTCTAATGTTTGTAAATCTGTAGGACTTAACTACTGTGGTTATTAGTCCCTAAGCGTACAGATAACTTAGACTAACTTAAAAATTCTAAGGACAAAAGACACAGGGATGCCCAAGGGAAAACTCGAACCTCCAACGAGGAGAAACCGCGCGCAAGGCGCCTTAGAGCGCTCAGCCATTTCACCACTGCTATGCCCTTAGTGGGAGATGATTACTGCCTGAGAGCAGGTGTGGCTGAAGGCCTTCTGGAGAAACCACAGATAAAATGTGCATTTTCTTATTTTCGCGGCGCAATGACTGTTCAAAGAAGTTTCGGAAGTGCAGCCGCATAAAGTTTACTTCTTCCAATATTTCGGCTGAGAAACGGTCAGCCATCTTCAGAGACGAGTCGAAGACTGACGCTCCAGCACACGCTTCGTGCTTATAAACGCGCGGGCCGCGCTACTGCGCATGCGGCCACAGATACAACAAGGCGCCAAAGACGTTACTCGGCGGCAAGGAAGTACACGAATGTGTAAATTATGTCTGTGGCTGCATGGTCGATTACTGTGGAGAAATCGATGTATTATGATCTGTGCTGTGGCGGCGTCTTTGTAAACTTATTAAAGAAAGTGCCGGATTCCATGATTTATCTAAACTGAAGCCACTGTCTCTGTTAATTAAATTCGTCCCCAAGCGAATTTCTATTGCTTCTTTCACTACTGAGTCCTAAAAAGATGAAGTGGAAGCTAAAATTTTGTCGTTTTCGTACGTCATGGAGTGTCCAGTATCATTACAGTGCTCTGCCACTGCCGATTTATTTGGTTGTAAAAGACGGGTATATCTCTGGTTGTTCCGTGCATCTTTCCTGGACTGTACGGGTCGTCTGTCCTATGTACGAAAGGCCACATTCACAGGGGATCTTGTAAACCCCGGCCTTCCGGAGCTCCAAATCATCCTTGATAGAACCCAAAAGTGCTGCTGTCTTTGGTGGGGGTCGAAAAATTACTTTAACATCGTGTTTATTCATAATCCGTCTGATTTTCGATGACAGGCTCCCAACATATGGCAGAAAAGCCAAAGATTTAAAACTTTTTGCATCAGCTTCTGTATTCTTCCACTTCATCTTTCTGGGACTCAGTAGTGAAAGAAGCAATAGAAATTCGCTTGGGGACGAATTTAATTAACAGAGACAGCGGCTTCAGTTTAGATAAATCATGGAATCCGGCACTTTCTTTAATAAATTTACAAAGACGCCGCCACAGCACAGATCATAATACATCGATTTCTCCACAGTAATCGACCATGCAGCCACAGACATAATTTACACATTCGTGTACTTCCTTGCCGCCGAGTAACGTCTTTGGCGCCTTGTTGTATCTGTGGCCGCATGCGCAGTAGCGCGGCCCGCGCGTTTATAAGCACGAAGCGTGTGCTGGAGCGTCAGTCTTCGACTCGTCTCTGAAGATGGCTGAAGGTTTCTCAGCCGAAATATTAGAAGAAGTAAACTTTATGCGGCTGCACGCCCGAAACTTCTTTGAACACAGATAAAATGTTCACAGCTCATCAGCCTCAGTAAAATTGCAGGGGAAAAGTAGACCTCTTTACATTTATTGACTAAGGCATTTTACTCCGTAAATCGTGAAGCTTTATGGAATATACTTATGCAATATACCGTTGCTATTTGGGAGAACATAGACATTTACAATCTTGAAGAAGTTGTATTTATGTATCAGAATCTTATATATTAAAAGAATCTACGAAAACTAAAGTCAGTCGGCCAGACCAAACTACCCTGCCGATTTCCTTCATTTTTGTTTTAAACGAAAGGTATTCATTCGCAGATTTGTCATCAAGAATCAGAAGTAGCTTAAGTCTCTCCATCCTTTATTTTTATTCAAACTCTGTATCCTTCTGACCTTGCACTGAAAACTTTAATCGGTTTTTTTGTATAATATCTTCGGTTCTAATTAAGGTACGCAGTTCTTTTTGACCTACCAACATTCAGTGGATCAAACTCTGTCATTTGCGGTTTTAAACACTTGCATTGGTTGATTCTGAAGAAAGCTATGCGTGAGCATTCAACTTTACTTCCCTTTTTACCTGATTTATGATTGCCTTCACATTATTTTCTTTGTATTTTGCCGTTGTCATGCATTTAATGAAAAATGATCATCCACCAGGATTACGTTTAACTTTTAGAATCGACGAGGAACTGTGTAATCTAAATCGCCTAAAAGCAAGGACTTCAATATTTTCTACAGTAGTAGGTGAGTTACAATTGCGGAACTCTGAGTGTGTGTGAGAGTAAAGTTCCAGAATTTTAGACTTCGTTTCGCCCATACACCCCCTTAGAAGCCTTAAGACTGGCTGTAAAATCAATTAAATATCTAGGCATTAAAATTACGACAAACTTTAATTGGAGAGAACACTCACAAATATCGCAGGAAAGCCGAATCAGAGGCTACGTTTCTTCGGCAGAACACTTGGAAGATGCAACAGTTCCACTAAATAAATTGTCTACACTACACTTGTGCGTCTTGGAGTACTGCATTGGAGATACAGAGAAAGTTCAGAGAAGGGAAGCTCGTTTTGTTTTATTGAGATATAGGGAAGAGAGTGTCACGGAAATAATGCAAGAGTTAGGCAGAAAAGTATTAAAAGAAGGGCGTTATTCATTGCGGCGAGATCTATTTCCGAAATTAGTTTCACCAAGTTACTCCTCCAAATCCTAACATACCTTGTTACGACCCACCGACATGGGAGACATGATCATCACAATAAGATAACAATAAGATCGGAAACGAAAAGATTCAGGTGTTCCCTTTTCCCGCGCGCTGTTGGAGACGGGAACGGTAGAGGAATATCATAAAAGTGGTTCGATGAACCCTCTGCCAGGCTATTAAATTTGATATGCAGAGTAATTACGTAGATGTAGATTTCTGGCGGATTTAATTTGCGGAACGCCGGCCGCGGTGGCCGAGGGGACTGAGGCGCTCCAGTCACGGTCGCTACGGTCGGAGGTTCGAATCCCTCCTCGGCCATGGATATTTGTGCCGTCCTTAGTGTTAGCTAGTTCATAAGTAGTTTGTAAGTTTAGGGGCTGATGACCCGGTAGTTAAGTCCCATAAGCTATACAAACATTTGATTTTTTTTTGAATTTGCGGAACCAAAATAATAACAAGTATGGCCAGTGAACAGCAAATTTTAAGGTGGAGAATCACACTTTAAATCGAAATGTGGGGAGCTAACTACCTTAAATGAAAAATCAGTTTTGATATTACGATTAGATTTATTGCCTTTTACACATATTTCCTTCAATGAATGTCAAGAAAAAAATTTATTAATTACGTTAGGTTCCAAAAAGGTTAAAGCCAACATCGCCATAATATAATTTTATTTTGACGACCGGTTTTCCATGGTCTTTGCCATCATCTTCTGGTCAAAAAATGTTTTACTCAGCCATCATCTTGTGACTTACTGTCCCTTACACTGATATGTAAACTCTTACTACAATGACATAGTGCATCTAAGCACTTTAAATTATTTTATACAACAACTGTTGACATCACAAGATGACGGCTGTGTAAAATATTTTTGACCAGAAGATGATGGCAGAAACCATGTAAACCGGTCGTCAAAATAAAATTATATTATAGCGATCTTGGCTTTATCCTTTTGGGAACCTAACATAATATTGGATCGCTTCCTCTCAACATAAACAGATTAATTATGTGGTTAATCATTAGCCAAAAAACAAGCAACGGGAGTTAAAAAGGATGAAGAAAGGAAATACGAAGTATGCGAGGAAATATTAAATAGGGACTGAAAGCGAAAAACCACCATCATCATCATCATTAGAGATTGATTATGCCTTTCAGCGTTCAGTCTGGAGCATAGTACTTCTAATAAAATTCGTCCATGATGCCCTATTCAATGCTAACATTGATGCCTCGTCTGACGTTATGCCTTTTACTTCAAAATCATTCTGCACCGAATCTAAGTACTTTCTTCTTTGTCTACCTCGACTCTTCTTACCCTCCGTTGCCGAGCTCATGACCCTCTTAGGTAACATTGCTTCTCCCATGCGTGTAATATGACCCCAGCATCTCAGTCTTCGCTGTAACTGCTTCATCTATGGTGTTCGTTCCAAGTTTTTCTTTGATTTCCTCATTATGAACACTCTCCTGCCATTGTTCCCATCTATTAGTACCTGCAATCATTCTTGCTACTTGCTTATCTATACCTTATGAATAAGGTAACCTCTATCCACCCAATTTTTACTCCATACAACAAAGTTGGACGAAAGATAGTGCGATGCACTGTTAACTTAGTCTTGGTACTGACTTCCTCCTTGTAGAAGAGAGTACATCTTAGCTGAGCACTCACTGCATTAGCTTTGCTGCACCTCGATTCCAGTTCTTTCACTATGTTGCCATACTGTGAGAAAATACATCCCAGGTACTTGAAACTGTCTACCTGTTCTAACTATGTTCCTCGTATTTGGCACTCAGTCTGTTTAAATCTCTTTCCCAAAGATGCTGATCTTCATATCATAATCCTTGCACCTATGATCGAGCTCTGAAATATTAGTTTCCAACCTTTCAATCGAATCTACCGTTACAACTAAGTCATCCGCATATGCGAGAGTGCTTATTTTGATTTGACCTATTTTAATCCAGCCCTGCCAGTCTACTGTTTTCAACAGATGATCCATGAATAGCATGAACAACAGTGGTGACAGGTTACAGCCTTGTCTTACCCCTGAAACTACCCTGGACTATGAGCTTAATTTGCCATCTACTCTAACTGCTGCCTGACAGTCTACGTAAAGCCCTTTAATTGCGAAAAACTGAGTCATATAATAATTTCACTATCTGCCATTTTGTAAGTTTCATAGAAATATCGTGAATCAATAACGAGACACATTAACGCTTCAGCTTGTAAGAGACGAACATTTGCATTCTTGAAGTACGTGTGTAACTTCCTTTCTTTTATGGGGACTGCATACAAGAGCTAAAAAACTACATTCATCTGAGCCAGATTTAGTTTCTCATCAGAAATAATGAAGAAGAATTAATTTATTTTTCCGTCGGTACTTGATATTATGAAGAAGAAATTGCTTAATGTAGTTATTTTCATTTCTAATATACTGTCAAATCGCATGCGAGTGTTCATAACGTCCGCACAAGCTAAATTGACATTTGGCGTGACAGCTCAAGGAAGCGGCTGTAAAAGTATTTCAGTATGATGTGGCTGCCATCAGTCATCACACCGAGTGTCGTCTTAATTTGGACGAAACGTATTCGCCCCTTCAAATGGCGGCCATCTATTGGGAAATAATTGCCTCCTAGCCCCTACCACGCCGTAGCGGTTAGCCGAGACACAAGCGCTCCCGAACTGAGGACCGTCATTTGCAGCTTCGAATCCTGTGTGAACAGAGACCTATGATGAAAGTCAACAAAAGGAAGCGGAAGAACCAAATAAACGACTTTAACTTCACAATAATGCACTCAGTTGTCAAGTCTGCCTTTAGTGGAGTTTACTAATTTTCTGTATCGGGTCTCTATCAAAGCGACGGGGAATCAAAAATAACGTACCTGATCAAGAATATAGGGTTTGTTTCTTATAAGCAGGAAAGAAAATGGAACCAGTTATGGATTGAAGATAGTTGCATGAAACTTTGTAAGTAGCAGTTTTTCACTTTCGTTTCCTGGCGTACTGTGCACGTCTGTTATGCGCTTATTTTTCAGTCTCTGTTTTAGGTTTAGGTAGTTTACCTGCCTTTCTTTCCACACTGAAACTTGATTGCAGTTTTTTTTCTTTATCTAGCTTGAACTTGAATAACTGAAATCCCTATTACAACCTGAACTAGATACAATTCTTCGAAGGAGAGGGGTACACAGTCATTACAAAACTTATTTGCGTCAATGAAGTCATCGTGTATACAACATACAGATATTTAACATCGTTTACCGAGTTTCAATGCACAGTTTCCCTGCAAATGTCGGCTTTCAACGTGCGAGTACTACAATAGCGATAGCGATCGGTTGTAGTTAGTTTTAGTTGGTCTATGGTTGCCTCACATCTCTCCTACGGCGTGGTAGGAGCTTAGTTGGCGAAGAGCTGTTCCGAGGCCAACGAGAGAGGCCGGTACGGAAACGGTACGTAACGTGATGGGAGAAGTACTGAGCCAACGCGATCTCTAGCTGACTGGCTGGTCGCGAGGGCACAGCCCACTGACTCACAGCAACACCACGTAGAAGACAAGGCCTCACAACAGCCTTGCCTTCGTCACACTTAGAGGCCGCGGCCGCCACCTCGCTGGCTGTTGGCTGGGGCACGCCCACCGCCGCGCAGCGGCCGGCCAGTCAGATGGCGGCCGCGGCCTCTAAGTGTGACGAAGTCACGGCTGTTGTGAGGCCTTGTCTTCTACGTGGTGTTGCTGTGAGTCAGAGGGCTGTGCCCTCGCGACCAGCCAGTCAGCTAGAGATCGCGCTGGCTCAGCACTTCTCCCATCACGTTACGTACCGTTTCCGTACCGGCCTCTCTCTCTCGTTAGTTACCAGATGTCCGCAGTGACATCACACTTGCTCTGATGCCACTGGACAGGTTTTAGTGTTCCCAAACCATACATTTCGGTTAAAAAAACTCATAATATCCAATATGAAAATTAAAATACACAGTTTTGTGTTTGTTCTATGGGTTTGTTTATTTTGTAAAATTTCCACTTATTCTATTTCGAGTCAGCATATGTTTGTAATATTTCCCAGTACTTTTAGCTAACAGTTGTATATCTAATTTATATTTTGTACAGCCACTGTTCATCCACTTTCTGTGTTAGTACCATTGAATCAAACCAGCTTTGTATCTTTCTTTGTTAGTATTAATAGTCCAAATTATTCTGTACTCTGTCCTTACAGTAATTATTTGTTTAATTGTGAACACTACAATTAAATGTGTTTATTTTCACAGTTTTTCAGTTCGATTGCATACCTCCGATTTGTTAAGCTTCTCAATTCCCCAATGCATCCCACCTATACCCTCCTATTCAGCCCCTATATTTTTTGTCTATTTGTTTATTTAGTATAATAGTGTGTCAGGTTTCTAATATTTCTAATATTTGTGTCACGTTGTGTTTTGAACAACCCTTAAAACTTTATATTCTTCTTTAATTTTATTTTTATTCTCTATAGTCATATTGTAAGAATTTAAGTTTGCACTGTTTCTTTATGTAACTTATTTGTGTTTCCCTTTTTCAGTACTATTCATTTACAGATTTCATTTAGATATTTATTTACACTGTATCTTCTCAATCAAAGAAGTTTATTTACTTTTCTGTATGTAACATCTTTTCTGGTTTCCTGACAACACAAGTTCTTTGACTGAACTTCAGTAAATATCTGATGATGGCCTAATAAGCCGAAAATCGATTCACAAAATAAACAAATCCGTAGAACAAACACAAAATTGTGTATTTTAATATTCATAATGATCATATTCTACCTAGAAGCGACAGAAGAATCAATTAACATCATAATATTCAGTTATTATATCCCTTTCGTAGTAAGGTAAGCATTTTATTTAATCCAATGAAACACATCTACACATCGTCAACTGATTAATCCCGAGAATTCAGACAGAAATGGCGCAAAAACATATAAGCAGAACAAGTAACAAACACTAAGTACTAAAGGCAGCCCTAAGGACTTAATTGAAGACATACACTATATGATTTGCTGATAGTATCTGTGAATAGTGCACCTCTGTCTGAGTTTAACAATTTGATATGGTATCGTGATGAAAACGGGGGAGGGGGGGGTTGAGGCGACCAAAGTTGTTAGACTAGTTGGTGGCTTCGGAACTCATGCCCTGTATAAGGTTCGAAATTTGCGGTTGCCAGCTCGCTATTAACGACCGAAATTTGGAGATGTGGGCTTACATTTAGATTTTGTTTTGGAAAAACATTAGCGCAACGTTTGGAATTGTACATTCACAACAGTAAAGAAGTAAGCGATAATTATACTGATGAATAAAACAGGCCTACATTTTCAGTGTTTTTAATTTTTCAACACCATGTCTCTGTATCAGTGCAAATTCGTTGAACGCCGGGAGCCAGTTTTGTTGTGACATCATGTAGACCGTACCCCCTCAGTGCACATCAATTTCATTTAAGCAGCGACCGGCGGGCCTACGCGCTGAGCTGCAACTGTGTATAAACAGCGCATTCTTATTGTACCTATTGGAGTCTAGCTGTTTGCTGTATAATCAACGAAAATTCCTAAGTTTATGCTGACCATTAGTGTTCTATTAAGCAGTTTTATATGGTGTTATTTCAAAATACACTCCTGGAAAAAAGAACATCTTGAATCCGTCAGCCCAGCAGAGCGAAATTTTATTGACACGTTCTTGAGGATTATACAACACAAGATCACGCTGTCGGAGCCATACGCGCGTCAGTACAGTCACCAGAGCGTGCACTATGTCGACGCTGGTATCGTGTATATCCTCCTTTTGCAGAAATGCAGGGTGCAACTTTCTCATGAAGACAATTGTAGAGGTGCCGAATGAAGTCTTACAGTATGGTATGCCACACAATTTCTATCTGATGCCTCAGTTGGACCAGATCTCGTGCCGGTCATATACACCATGCCAAGATGACGTTTCATACGACCCCAGACATGTCATTGGAGGACAGATCTGTGAATAATGATGAGCAGGGTGGTTGAACAAGAGCACGTTGGGTCTACGGGATATGTGTGGACGTGCACTGTCCAGCTGGAAAAGCACATAGACTTGTTGGTGCGTTAACGGTGACAAGACGGGTTGAATGATAGTTTCATGTACCGAGTACTGTTCAGCTTTCACACAACGAACACCAGAGGAGATCGGCCAGTGTAGGATATGGCTCCCCACACCATAATGCCAGGTATCGGCCCCGTTTGCCTCTGTCGCATACACTCCAGATTTTCGCACTCCCCTGCACGACACCAAACACGCGTACGACCATCATTGGCACAGCGGCAGCGACGACTCTCATCACTGAATACAACACTTCTCCATTGGTCACTTGATAAGCGCCTACCATGATATCATTGGAGGCGGTCTGAAAGAAGTTGGGGCTACTCCAGATTTTCGCACTCCCCTGCACGAAACCAAACACGCGTACGACCATCATTGGCACAGCGGCAGCGACGGCTCTCATCACTGAATACAACACGTCTCTATTGGTCACTTGATAAGCGCCTACCATGACATCATTGGAGGCGGTCTGAAAGAAGTTGGGGCTTGAGCGGGTTACACACTAGTGGGACGCATGATCGTGCATCATTGTGAGGGGAGCGATATTCTACACTCGCCCTTCTCCTGTAGTGTTCATCTGGAGAATATAGTACACCGAAGCAATCATTTAACCTGTCTTGCCGTCACTCTTGCACCAACAAGGTGATAAGCTTTCCCAACAGGACAATGCAGATGCACATGTATCCCATACCAACGAACGTGCTCTTAAAGGTGTACATGAACTATCCTGCCCAGCACGATCCCCAGATCTCTCCCTCAAAGAGCACGTTTGGGACCGCATGATACGTCATGCTGGGTGGTCTGCATGAGCGGCACGAAATCTATCCCAACTGAGGCACCAGGTGGAAATTGCATGGCATAACAAACTTCGGAACGTCTAAGGTCGTTTCCCTGACAGAATTACAGCTGCATTGCTGAAAAAGGAGGGTATACACGGTACTAACGCCAACACTGCGGACAATGTGGTGACTGTACTCACGTGAATACCGGAGGCCTGTGTGATCGTGTGTTGTATACAACGTCAAGAATGTGTCAATAAAATTTTCCTCTGCTAGGTCGACGAATTCGTGGTGTTCTGTTTTCATTTTCTAGGCGTGTATATGGTTCGAAAAATTAGCCTGCCAAACTGCCTCCATAAAGACAGACACAGGACGGGGGAGGTACTTTTTCATATTCAGATAAAGGGGCTGCAGTAACCAAAGTTTTAGACTAGGTAGTGGCTTCAGAAGTCAAATTTCGAAATTCAAATGTTTGTTAAGCTGATGCCACCTAACTGCGGGGTCATCAGTCCCTAAATTTACAAACTACTTATAAACTAACTAGGAATGTACTTGGGCTCGAACAAACGCATATACACCAACATCGTATGAGAGATAATGTAAAGATCCCTTATTGCAGTAGTGATACTCCCGCATCTGCAAAACTCTGCAGTCGTCCGTTAGAGGCGTCTGCGTGTGCCATGCCACATTGCACCTTGACCTGTCGGTTCGCCAGTAGGGACAGTGCAGTGTGCCTCTGAAGTCGCGTTTTGTGATGTTATTTGTGTGGTGAAGCGTCAGATGGGGCGGCAATTGGCAATCAATCCTGCTAATGTATTGTGATTGGTTGAGATGAAGTTACGAATAATCCTTCTTCGTGAAGATGGTATTAGTGTAGAAGATGAATCATTCGCATGCTTTCTCGTATCTGTTATGGTACAGAAAAATGATCATAAGTTAGATACTGTTGTAATACTAACACATAATGATGATAATAGGGATGATAATGACGAACAACTCATTGCAAGCGATAGTGCTACGGTAAGTGCGGGAGGAGGCGATGGAAGCAGTGGCAGTGAATACCAACAGTCTTCCGAGAAGAAGGTCAAAGTTGCAACTTTCATCGCGGCTTTTGATGACAATATGCTAGAGAACATGTAAGATGATTATTACATAAGATATAGTAAAGATACATGCATTACGTATGACGTCTACAATTACATCTACAGTGCTATCTAGAGCATGATTGCAAAGTTTTGCATAAAATCGACACCCACCAGCACACTGAGGTGTACGTGGAGATCCTGTAAGCAAATGTTGATACAGATATGTTTGTTCGAGCCCAAGTACTTTCCTTGTAAGTTATACCACAGACAAATCTATACAGATGGGATACGTCCGTAAGTGCTTGGTCACACGCTCAGGGGTGCGGGGAGGGAAGGTTCTGTAAGATGTCCCATGATGGCGCTGCGGCACAGAGTACACATACAGAGAAGAAGACTCCCCTAAACTACTGTCCTACGCTCCCCTCGTAGTTCCGTAAGATGATAGTAGGTGTCAGGCGGATCGCTCGCTTAGGGTGCCTCTCGCACGTCAGAGGGTAGCGTGGAGGGGAGGGTGGGGGGAGAGCTCGTGCCGCCTGCCACGAGGCCACGGCTGTGTCCGGCTTTCTGGCGTTTGAGGGGAGGTGGTGGTGGGGACAGCCGCCACCTGCCGCCTGCTCTGCCCAGTTTAAAGAGCTGCTTCTGACCGCAGCGCCATCATGGGACATCTTACGGAACTGCTTGAAAACCTCCCTCACCGCACCCCTGAGCGTAGGACCGGGCCCTTACGGAGGTTTCCCGTCTGTATATATTTGTCTGTGGCTGCGGTCGAAAGCAGCCCTTTAAACTGGCCAGAGCAGGCGGCAGGTAGCGGCTGCCCCCACCGCCATTTCCACTTAAACGCCGGCACACCGGAGACAGGCGTGGCCTCGTGGCAGGCGGCACGAGCTCTCCCCTCAACCTCCCCCCAAAGCTACCCTCAGAAACGCCTCTAGTGTCGTCTACCGGTACTAAGCCAGGGAACCGTCTGACACCTGTTAGCATCTTAAGGAAATACGAGGGCAGCGTAGGACAGAGATTTAGGGGGGAGGGGCTTCTCCTCTGTATGTGTTACTCTGTGGTTATACCACAGACAAATATATACAGACGGGAAACCGCCGTAAGGGTCCGGTCCTACGCTCCGGGATGCGGGGAGGGAGGGTTTCCAGCAGTTCCGTAAGATGTCCCATGATGGCGCTGCGGTCAGAAGCAGCTCTTTAAACTGCCCAGAGCAGGCGGCAGGTAGTGGCTGCCCCCACCACCACTTCCCCTCAAACGCCAGCACGCCGGACGCAGCCGTGGCCTCGTGGCAGGCGGCACGAACTCTCCCCTCCACGTTACCCTCTGACGTGCGAGAGGCACCCTTAGCCAGCGAACCGCCTGACACCTGCTAGCATCTTACAGAACTACGCCGGTAGCGTAGGACAGTGGTTTAGGGTGGGCTGCTTCTCTGTATATGTTACTCTGTGGTTATACATCCATGCCCGAGGGAGGCTTACGAACCCGCGACGGGGAACGGCCTCGAGCATCGGAGCATAGCGTCTCAATGTGCTCGGCCACTCCGCAGCGGCCAAGTTAAATTTCGCACCCTGCTGTAAAGTAGAAGTTTTAATGCTCGGTATTTTTTATTTTATTTCGTCGCCTGTCACAGGACGTGTCCCCGAGTAAGGTGAGGAGGGAGGCGATCATCTGCCCGCCGGCGATCCAGACGACATGGCCGTACCGGCTGCCGCCGCAGATCCCGCCGCCGCCGCGCCGCCCGCCGTCGCGGCCGCCGCAGCCGCCGCCGCGGCCCACCACCAGGCTGGACTTCGTGCGGACGCTGCGGGTGCCCACGCGCGTGAACAAGCCGCCGCCGCCGCGCTCCAAGGACGACCCGCCGGTCGTGACTGGGCTGTGCTCGCTGGCCGAGGCCACCACCTGTCCGAGGGTGCCGGGGCCCGGCAAGGCGGGGCTGCCGGAAGAGTGCGCGCCGCCCACGCCGCCCGCCGCCGACTGCTGCCCGTCGCCGCCCCCGCCGCCCCCGCCGCCCAAGGACACCTGCTGCATCTCCCCCAGTGAGCGCGAGCCGCCGCAGCCGCTCTTCTCCTGCGATCCACCCATCTGCTGCTCGCCGGGGCCGTGCCCGCCAGATCCCGTGAGTATCTACGTCTACGTACATGCTCCGCAATTCACCCAAAGGTGCATGGCGGAGGGTACTCAGTACCACTACTAGTTACGAGGGCGGATTGATTAACTCCGATAAAAATAGAATAAAAAATGTTTTAAAGGCGAAAATTCACTTTATTTCTCGAGTACCTACATACATAGTCCACAATCCACCCAAAGGTGCGTGGCGGAGGGTACTCAGTACCACTACTAGTTACGAGGGCAGATTGATTAAGTCTGATAAAAATAGAATAAAAAAATGTTTTAAAGGCGAAAATTCACTTTATTTCTCGAGTATCTACATACATAGTCCACAATCCACCCAAAGGTGCGTGGCGGAGGGTACTCAGTACCACTACTAGTTACGAGGGCGGATTGATTAACTCCGATAAAAATAGAATAAAAAAATGTTTTAAAGGCAAAAATTCACTTTATTTCTCGAGTATCTACATACATAGTCCACAATCCACCCAAAGGTGCGTGGCGGAGGGTACTCAGTACCACTACTAGTTACGAGGGCAGATTGATTAAGTCTGATAAAAATAGAATAAAAAAATGTTTTAAAGGCGAAAATTCACTTTATTTCTCGAGTATCTACATACATAGTTCACAATCCACCCAAAGGTGCGTGGCGGAGGGTACTCAGTACCACTACTAGTTACGAGGGCGGATTGATTACGTCTGATAAAAATAGAATAAAAAAATGTTTTAAAGGCAAAAATTCACTTTATTTCTCGAGTATCTACATACATAGTCCACAACCAACCCAAAGGTGCGTGGCGGAGGGTACTCATTACCACTACTAGTTACGAGGGCGGATTGATTAAGTCTGATAAAAATAGAATAAAAGATGTTTTAAGGGCGAAAATTCACTTTATTTCTCGAGTATCTACATAAATAGTCCACAATCTACCCAAAGGTACGTGGCGGAGGGTACTTAGTACCACTACTAGTTACCAGGGCGGTTTGATAAGTCTACTAAAAATAGAATTTAAAAAAATGTTTTAAAGGCGAAAATTCAATTTATTTCTCGACATAGACTCCTTGCAAGGCTATACACAGTGGTATTACAATAAAAAAATTTCTTTCCATAAATAATTTATTTACGATGCTTATCGCCGACCACCGCTTTCTCTGACAGCTAGCCGGCCGCGGTGGCCGAGGAGACTGAGGCGCTCCTGTCACGGTCTGCACGGCCACTACGGTCGGGGGTTTGAATCCCCCCTCGGGCATGGATATTTGTGCCGTCCTAGTTCGTAAGTAGTTTGTAAGTTTAGGGACTGATGAACCCGTAGTTAAGTCCCATAAGCTTAACAAACATATGAACATTTTTTTCTGACAGCTAATTACGTTCTTCGTGTATTTTTGATGTTCATCTGTCTTGTACGACCTGCCCATAACGCGGTTGTGAATTAGGTCTTTCATGAAACTTCCTGGCAGATTAAAAAATTGTGTGCCGAAACCGGGACTCGAACCTGGCAACTTTGCCTTTCGCGGGCAAGCGCACTACCTACTGTGCTATCCCGACACGCCTCACGATGCCGCCTCAGAAATTTACTTCCGCCAGTACCTCGCCTCCTACTTTCCAAACTTCACAGAAGCTCTCCTGCGAACCATGCAAGACTAGCACTCCTGGAAGAATGGGTATGGCGGAGACATGGCTTAGCCACATCCTAAGGGATGTTTCCAGAATGAATCTTTCACTCTGCAGCATGCAGCTGCAGAGTGAAAGATTCATTCTGGTAGGTCTTTCATCTTTCCTACCTCATTGAGAACAGTCGCACGTCAGGGACTTCTCACTTCTCCATTATTAATTGTAAGTGTGTGTGAGAGCGTTTTTCTTGTGAAGTATGGTGAAAATATATTTAGTTACGTATAAATATTTTACTTATTTCAAATGACCCACCTTTAATAATTCATGAAGTGATTCTATTTTTGCCGCGGTGGAGTAGCCGAGCGGTCTAAAGCGTCTCGCTGCGGAGCGCGCGGTTGCTCGCCGTGGAGGTTCGAGTCCTCCCTGGGGCATGGGTGTGTGTGTTTGTCCTTAGGTTAGTTTACCTAGGTTTAAGTAATTTATAAGTTACGGACTAATGACCACGCAGTTTGGTCCGATAGATTTACAAACATTTGAACATATTTTTGATTCTATTTTTCCAGCATTCAAATTCAAATGTTCAAATGTTTGTACAGCTGATGGGACTTAACTACGGGGTCATCAGTCCCTAAGCTTACAAACTACTTATGAACTACTTACGAACTAGGACGGCACAAATATCCATGCCCGATGGGGGATTCGAACCCCCGACCGTAGTGGCCGTGCAGACCGTGACTGGAGCGCCTCAGTCTCCTCATCCACCGCGGACGTATTTTTAGCATTAATCTTAATTATGTAATATGATGCTTGGAGCCATTGTTAGACTTGTATCTATAATTTACTAGAAACTATTAGATGTCTTTATATGTAACTTTTGTGAACGCGACTTGATAGTAATGCCTGCAAAGAAATCTTCGGAATTAATCGAAATCCGAACGATCTAAACATTCTTTCGTCAAAACAGATATTTTAATATTTTTCTTCACGGTCATTGAGTTAGTACAATCTGCTCCATGCCAACCAAGCATCATTTTACACAATGCAGCAAGAGTTTTTACAGCTTCATCTGCTACATCCAATTAACATATTCATCATGGTAAGAAAGGTTATCGCGGAATCTGCTAGTTTCTTTGTGTAATATTGTGCTTAGGTGTTGCTTTGATTCCGAATTACTACTGCCGCTAAACTTTAAAGTCAAGTTCCGCCTCCCGCCCCCCCTTTTTTTTTTTTGAGTCTTCTATTTATAAAGTTACCTAAATGTGTCAGATGCACCAAATTATTTTCCTGTATTATTGAATCGTTAGTGAACTTTAATAGCGGCTACGAACAGTAACTACTACTCCAACACCTGATCGAAAGAAAGAAAACGCAATATTACAACATTTGTTCCAGCGAGTTTCCAATTTTTTTCAGCCCATCGGCAAAGTAGGCATTCTCAAACTCAGCAAAATAGTCTGTCACAGAGACGGAAACTTCCTCATTCCATGAAATATCTTCCAACCATGCCAAATTTTCAAGTTTTGAAAAAAGAAGAAGTCACTCGGAGCCAATGTTGGTGAATGGGTTGGATAAGGAATCAATTCGAATCCCAAGTTGTGCACTTTTGCCATTGGGATAGATCCAGTGTAGGAAGCAAGTGGGATACCAACAGCCGTATGTTTAAAAGAAATATTTATTGTTTCACTACCAGTTTCGGCATTCAATTATGCCATCTTCAGGTACCTACATCGGAGTATAATATCCATGAAGTAGGGATATCGAAACTGGTTTTGTTGTTGGTTCCTACTGAGAGATAGAATTCCACGAAACCAGTTTCCATATCCCTACTTAATGAATATTATACTCCGCTGTAGGGACTTGAAGATGGTTTAATGGAATGCCGAAACTGGTAGTGAAACAATAAATATTTCTATTAAACATACGGCTGTTGGTATCCCACTTCATCCATACTCTTGACCAACCGCAGTCCCGGTTGCACCATCAATGATGCATTCAATAAGATGCAGTGTAGGCTACAGCATTGTTCTGATGAAACAGAACTTTCTTCCGTGCTAATCAAGGGCGATTTTCATTTAGTTCCTGTTTCAAACAATTCAACAGAGCACCATAATATGGCCCAGTTATGGATCGGTCTTATTCTAAATAATCTATAAGGATTATACCCTGGGAATGCCAAAAGGCAGTGGCCTTCACCTTTCCAGCTGACAAAACACTCTTCGTCCACTATTTGGACTATTGTTTGATTTCTCGAGTAGAATGGTGGATCCAAGTTTCATGCACAGTTATGAATCTGCGCAAAGAGTTCTGTGGATGGCGCCTGAGCAGTGCGAGCTTCTGAACAGAAATGTTCTTTCGTTTTCTTTTTTTGGTCCAAAGTGAGCAGGCGCGGCACCCATCGCGCACAGAACTTCTTCATAAAACCCAATGTCATTCCAAGCATGTGTGTCAATTTTTACTTCTCTATCTACAATATTCCGTGATTTATTAAGTTTTCAAATTTATACTGACTTTTTAATCATCCGTATTTTGGATTCAAGAGAATGAAGGGAGACTTGAAGACGAAAATAAATAGTAACATGCAAATTTGTAATGCTAACAGCAATTTGATACATGATCATGCCTGATACGACAGTTTTACGGCATCTACAGCGAAACTGTTATGATCGGTAGACTTCTTGGCATCATTTTGTAGGGGGGAGGGTCAGTTACAAAACTCTTCATAAACGTCCTGAATTACATGCAAACTTAGTTGCAGATCCCTAACTAATATATATGGTGTTTCACTAAGTGTGTTTGCCTCTGTAACTTATAAAATAATAGGTAACGGGAAATTTTAATGCGGTAGGTCAACACAAGAAATGTTACACTTTCTGCGGAGCTATGAACATAGTTTATTGTATCATTTTCCAAAGAGTTACACCGCAAAGATGTAATTTTTAAATGGAACAATAGTTTTTTCTATCGTGCATTGGATTCGTTGAAACCAGCTGCGTCCAAATCAATTTAAACTACATTCCTATCACTGTTAGTTTGGGAGCTACAACCCTTCAAAGTTTAGGGGGCGGAGGCTACGGCAGCGTAGCTAACTGGCTGGTGGTAATGAGACAGTGGGCCGTGCCCCAGGGGATAGTCACTCGGCCAGTCAGCTACGCTATCGCAGCCTCCGCCTCCGGAACTTTGAAGGGTTGTAGCTCCCAAACTAACAGTGATAGGAATGTAGTTTAAATTGCTTTGGACGCAACTGGTTTCAACGAATCCAATGCACGATAGAAAAACTATTGTTCCATTTAAAAAATATATCTTTGTGGTGTAACTCTTTGGAAAATGATACAATAAACTATGTTCATAGCTCTGCAGAAAGTGTAACATTTCTTGTGTTGACCTACCGCATTAAAATTTCCCGTCATCTATTATTTTATAAGTTACAGAAGCAAACACACTTAGTGAAACACCCTGTATATATATATATTGACGGTGACGTCTTCTTATTTTAGCATTGATAATGGCAAGTCACTGACCGAATTCAAGCTCTGCAAAATAATGCAGTTTTTATACCCATTATGATATCATAAATACAGTCGTGGACGCAAGAAATCCTTACTATGGAAGGCAATATGATTTAAATTTGTTTGTTCGTGTTTTGTAACAAGGGTGATAATAAAGAGCTCTAGTAGAAAGTCTGAACCATTTTGGAACAGTAGTAGTAGAGAATCGTTTCAGATGCGACTGTAGTAGCGTGTGGGATGTGACGTGGTTTGTGACGCATGCGCAGTGCCCCTGCCCGCCGCCGAAGCCGCCGCCTATGCTTCTGCGCGTCTTCTCGCAGCTGTTCTGGTGGGGCGGCCGAGTGGCGCTCGCCGTGAGTCTCGTCTACTGGACCTACGTGTACGGCCTCTGGGGCTCCTCCGACGAGACCAAGGCCATCGTCGACAGCTGGAAGAGCGCCATCGGGTACACCAGCAAGGTACACTAGTACTCACCGCCTTTCTCTGCACTAGTGTCTTACTTCATCGTAGAACGTCGCGACGAATGTCAAGGCTCCGTTTTATACAGGGTGTCCCATATATCTCTGCAACAACAATAGATAATGAAAAACGTTTTTCACGTGCATGAACGTACGCCAGGAGCTTATGTTCAGATGTTTGTAAATCTAAGACTCTTAACTTCTATGGTTATAAGTCACTGGCGTACAACCTATTAGAACTAACTTAAACTAACCTAACGGTAACACCCATGCCCCAGGAAGGACTCTTCTGAGACTCGTCGATAGTGTTGACACTAGTTGTCAGTTTTGCCACTCTTCCCAAATACAAGAACAGTATAGGCGGTGCACAGTTGTAATAGTAGTTCACATTCTGTATGATGGCAACTTCTATTTACAGGATTTCATGGCTGCCGACACAGTTGAAAGTTTCTAAACAGTCTGTACATTTATTAGTACGATTCATAAATTCATATATACAAAGACGAATGCTTAACTTTTCTTTGTGAACTATATACAAGTTAGGGCCAGTACTGTTTGCACCTAATTCCTCAATATATTACTTTTCGCCCACAGACATGATAATACATTCGATACATAAGTCATAGCACTATCACGGTATTCAGAATAACGGATGAATACTGACTGGAATAACTATTTTACATAACAAAATTGTCTGCCATCGTAGTATACTCCAGATCGTAGTCTGCCCTGAATTCGTGGCGTGGTGCCCTTTTAGCGATTCGCTGACCAATTACAGCGCACTTTCCACACGTTGCGTCCGTCGGCCACGCCCCTGGAGTGCGTTCATGTAGTGGATCTCCGCGACAGCGACGCCTGGCGGAGCCAGCGCAAGCGGTACGACCTATCTCGAGCGTTCAACTTGACTTTTCGCTGCAGGCGAGCTCGAGTGTCATGTGTCGATATATAGCAGGCTCGAACCTCCGACGGCGAGCAACCGCACGCTCTTCAGCAGGGCGACTTAGATCGCTCGACCACACCAGCGCGGTAGGGGCTTAAAAATTGAGATTTATGAGATAGTCTGAACATAAACAAACACTATTTTCAACAAAAACGTACTTTTTTCTCTTAAAATGGGTATTCCGTATTAACCTCAATACCCGATTAAGGGAAACGAAGTTGACATTTGAAATAAATGTAGCGCACAGGTAGCGAGTACTGAGATAAAAGTGAGACTAACAGTTTGTCTTGGGACGCACAAACTGCGCACTTTATTTATTTCAAACTTCAATTTTGCTTCCCCTTTTCTCCGCAAGATAATTGGCGTATTGCGATGTAACTCCGCCATTCTTTTATTATTTTTCATGCTATTGATCGCATAAGAAAGAATACAGAATATCCATTAAAAAGTTTTTGTTGAAAATGACTTTTGCTTTGCTTTAAACTGTCTCATTGTACCTAATTTCATAAGCTCCTGCCCTACGTTCATGCATAAGAAAGTTGTTTTACAATATCTGTTGACGTTCCAGAGATATATGTTGTGAGAAGTGGCTCACCCTGCATATATATACGAGGGTTCTTCAAATAAAAAGGTACGAAACGACACTGTGGGTATAACTGAGTACAACGATCTCACTGTTTAACGAGCCAAAGGGTTACCTGTTGCCCTATTCCTGTGGCTGTGACACGAGCCAGTGCTCGACTCTGTTCTCAGAGTTAAAGCTCTTGCCTTAGATTTTTTTTCTTTTTACCAAACAGATGGAAGTCACAGGGCGACATGTCCGGGTTGTAGGGCGAATGCTCAAGCTCCACTTGAACTTGGTCAGGAAACTGTATGTGATCCTGGAGGCGTGTGGACGGGCCGTTTGCTCTCGATGAACTTGCGTAGGCTACGGAGTGTCTCACAGCACACGTCATTGTTAATGTTTTTTACGTGATCGAGGAATTCGGTGAGTATCGGACCACGGACGTCAACAAAGACGGCGAGCATCACCTTGCCTGCTGAGGACACAGCCTAGAATTTTTAGGAGGAGGTGACGACGCATGATTCACGACCCTATATCTCGAACTACGTTATCCCAAAGAGACACATTCAAATTTCAACCGGTTTTGTTTTTAAGACGATTCGTACCTTTTCATTTGAACACCCCTAGTACCACGGAAATCTTAATGTTTCTGCTCCTATTTCTTTTAGCCAACCTACGGTTGTAAATCCAAAGTCAACATATTAATTCCCTTCTTTGTATCTTTCCTGACTCGTTTTACTTTCGAACTTTCCTCAGTTCCACGTTTTAACGGGAATCCTACTTTTGTTATCTGGCTGCTGATGGTGGAATATCTTGGCGAATTGACCTCTGGTATATCTGAAGCTAGAAAAGAATCTTTTTTTTACCATGTTAGCATTTACAAGAAACAGAAGTAAGGTTATTCTTTTTCTTCTTCTTCGTTTTACACCTGTCGGTTTTCTCCAACGGCTGCACGAAAACCTCTTCGACAGTAGCGACGTCTACTGCACTGTATCACCAAATGACCGTGCTGAGGACTACTACCACTTCTGGTTTCTCTTAGATTGGTGCACTACATTAATTAAAATATGACTTTCATTTATTCTTTTACCCGTTTCTTCACTTTTATGAATTTAGTAATACGCGTTCTTTGATAAATTAATAGCATTCAAGCCTTGGGACGGGCTCGAAGTTCTTCATTGCTGCAGAGAATTGATAATAAGAGAGATAAAGAAAATTACGTTGGGAATGAAACTTCGAACACCATTTAAACTTCTATAAATTCAATTTATTGTGGTCGCCAGGCTAACTAATACAATAAAACGTCTGATCACTTGAACATCTCAGTACGTAGGTCTGTTCACTCTAACATCTCATTGTATACTGAACTTAGAGTTACTAATATCTCGTCTGTCACAACTTAATAATGAAATAGTATAGTTTCCGTGCCATGGAACGTCACAGAAGACTCGTTGCACTTGGATAGACAGGTCGTCTGTCACTGCTGCAGCAAGTAATTCAATATTTGGGCTGCCGCACCCGCCTGCTCGAGCGTACCTGCGCATAAGAGGGCAAGGCACACAGTACATGCTCTTTCCTCCCCTTAACCTACATTTATAGCGAATTGGTACATCTCATGGCGAAATGGAATCGTATTGTAACGACAATTTAGCTGCTACACTACAGAGGTCGCCCTGAGAACCTCTTCGACAGTGGCGACGTCTACTTATGCGTAGCCCCTGTCGAACTCAAGTTACATTTCCTTAGTGTCACCCATGATCAGTTCCCACTCGCGAGGATTGAAAACTGTTCGTTAGTTGATGATGTTTGTCGCATCGGGGGAAAGGAAATCGAGCAGCAGGGAGTGATGGCATGAGTTTATAAGGACGTTGTTGTGTAAGAAGCTGAGGAGGATTAAATGGTTAGGGAATGCTGGTGAGGAATAGATGTCGTCGTCCATGGCATGTCGCGATCATCTCGTAATGTTAGCTCAACTGACCCCATCCAAGGGAGTGGAAGACGGCAGTTTGGCCTTGGGGTCTTGACCTTGAATGAAGGTGGTTTTCCCAACCTCACCTACGGCCGACCGCTTCTTGAGTAGCCTGCTGGTCGGCCACTATTCCGCGACTGGAGCACGCTCGTTGTCTTCTTCCTCTTCTTGGGTGATCACGTCAAAGAGTTCCAGAATTTTCACAGTATCAAAGGGGATCCCAGTGTCTCAGATTCCGCACGGCCTCCTGCATTTCCCCATGTTACATGGGGTCGTCTGTTTGTGTGCTGTCGTTCGCGCTGGCTGGCTGACTGCTTCTTCTTCGGCTTCCCTAGCTCTTCGCCTGGTAGTTGAAGCTTACCGTGCTGAGCCACTTTGTTGTTGCCGGCCGTTTCCGCCGCCAAAGCGGCTTGCAGGGCAGCAGCGGCGTCGTCGGCAGCCGCGCTCTGCCACGTCACTGCTTTCTGTGTGCACAGCCGTCTCTTGCAGACGTCACGGTCCACTCCTGCCTCTTGAATGGGACGGCTGGGCGGCCGCTGCGCCTCTTCTATCCACTCTGCGTCACCAGCAGCGGTGCTGCGAGTGCACCTTGAAGGCTCCTCGCGGCTCCATCTAGTTATATAACTGCAGCCACTAAAATCAGCGTAGTGTTCGCGCTTTTGGCGCCACATAGTCCTACTTGCGCAAATTTTAAGCACGCAACAGATTCCCGGCAGTATTCTTGCCACCTGCCGAGCTGCTGCCATTTAGCCTTTCTCGGCCTGGGCCGGCCTTTTTTACCATTAGCTCCACGGCTCGGTGATCCTGTCATTTATTAAAGATGGCAATTTGCATCTCCCGGTCACGGCGTTAGGACAACGAAAATTGATTCCTTTTTCATGGAGCAATGGAAGCACGAACATCGGAATCTACAATGTAATTCGTTCAACATATGGGGAAAACTGAGTGTGGTGAGCTGCTGATGTTATGAGTTCGATAAAGGTCGTGAAGTGTTGTATGAGAATGAAAGGTCGGGGAGGCCGCGTTCGTAGCTTACAAAAAATCTTTCCTTCGCATACGTAATGATGAAGGCATATCGGCGTGTGCACATCATTCCCATTTATCGGATGGGAGTGCTTAAATCGTTCACGGACACGTATCCGGAAGGTTTCATGTCTGTTGATGCATTTGCAAAGATACTCCAAGAAAGCTGAACGTATCGTAGACCGCGTTATTACTGTCGATGAAACGTTGATGATCTATTTGCATCTAAGCACCTGCATCTAAGCAGCAGAGTATGATGTCGGAACATTCTGCTTCACCAGTGACAATAAATCAATGAAAAAAAAGTAATAAAAAATAAAAAAAACAACAAACAAAACAAAAAACTGCAGAGTGCCATCTGTTGTAAAAATGACGTTAACAGCCAACCGAGATAGCCGTGGACCGCTCTTGTTTTTTTTTCCATTCTACAAGGTGTAGGCGTCAATGCCAACAGCTATTGTTCCACATTGTAATGTCTGAAGGCTGTCATCATGTTAAAGCGCTGAAGGAACCTCGATGCGGACAATGGGATGGTTGGATGGATGGATACGAGGTGTTGAACGCACGAAGACTATGTTTAACTCTTGAAAACATGTAATACGCGACGATTAAGACCCAATTAAACAGAAAACGTTTATAAACGGCCAACAGGAAGAAAAGGAGCAAAATTTTGTGTGCAGTTAAACGAAAGCACAAAAACAGCGCTGCATGTCGACAAAGTTTGCCAACTAGAGGAGATTGTTGTAGTAGTTAATTGACATTATCAGATCATTATGGTTGGCTAGTCATTGGAATAAAAAGCACGAGCCAGTGACTCTGCAACACACGAAACCTCCAGTCTAGAAGGTTAGACCAGAGTGAAACCAAATCACAAAATTTTGGTCACACCTTCATCATCAGCTAAAAAGCTAAAATAGAGAGCAGATCGCCACCAAGATTCGCCACTGGGCTCACAGGACGATATAAATTACACTCAGTTAAAATGTGGCGTACGGTGATTTTCACACCACAGGCATCACACAACGGCGGACTTTCTCAACGGACAACGTCATTCTGCTTCACGACAATCCCAGACCACATGTGGCAAACTGAACTGACGAATGTGAAACTTCATATTTTCACGGCTATTTCATAATTAATACAATTTCATCAGAACGATACCGAAGACTAGTAGACTGTCGTCGGTGTGTTCCCGTCCACCTATCTACACTGTGTGAGCGTAGCAAATCGACGGCAAAGATGTACAAGGCTGTAGTGCGCACAATAGAGTCTTTATAATAATCATAATCTATGATTAACTTTATCGGCAGAGACGTAGGAAGCCGTAATGCCATTTATGGAGTGCATATGTCATCACAATCTTGGTTGACAGTACCGTTGTTTTCGATTGTGTACATCTGTGAGTGCAGGATTCCAAAACTTGTCAAGAATAAAATCATCATCCTGATTAATTAAATTACTTGGCAGCTGAATTTCAATGGATTCTTTAAGACCCAAATTCCAGAAGGATGACAACATCTGATATTTTATTGTCGTACACACAACGGACAACTTAATGTAATATAATACAGGTGCTGGAAAAATGACATTGTAAAACCAGAATAATAATAATAATAAAAAGAAGAACAATAAAAGTAAACATGAATAAAACGAAATACATGGTAATTGGTGGCATAAATGAAGACTTAATATTAGAATAAGGGATGAGAACAATAACAACTATGGAGGAATATAAATATTCAGGAGTGAAAATTACAAATGATGGGACACAGGAGAAAGAAATTAGATCAAGAATAAATGCAGGAAAGACGACAATTTCTTTGTTTAATGGAATTCTCTGGGACAAACACATAACTACTGATAACAAGATAAGGATATATGAAACAATAGTTCGGAGCATTATTACAAATGGTTCAGAAGTGTGAACAGCAAAATGGCAGCTGAAATCAAAATTATTAGCCACAGAAATGGATTTCTGGAGACGTTCAGCGAGAGTATCGAGAAGAGAAAGAATAAGAAATGAAGTAATCAGCGAAAAAATGAAATGTAAAAATTCAGTTATTGAATTCTTCGAGCACAAACACCTAAAGTGGTTTGGAAGAATGAGACAAGAAAGGCTTCCAAAATGCATACTCGACTGGTCACCGAACGGAAGAAGAAAAAATGGACGACCACCCATCACATGGATGCAGGAAGTTCAGTCAGCAATGAGGAAGAACAACATTCCTGAGGACTTATGGGAGGACAAAGAAGAGTGCAGAACAATAATTAGTAACTTAATATAGGTGCTGGAAAATTGTACTGATATTGTAAAACCAGAATAAGAATAAAAGTAAAACAAGGGTAAGGAAATGTAGTCGCATTGAATCTGCGATTCTGCTACAGTTTCAAGAGCAACATCATTAGAAGCTATTGTTAAATATTTCTTTTTGCATAGCAACATACGTAACTATCGTCAAAGCAGAGTGATATGAAATGGATACTGGCAATAATAAGAAAAGAGCTTCTGAAAGAAATAATTATTTTAATTCCGAATTTAAATTTAATTATTAGGAAGTCGTTTGTAAATGTGTATGTATGGAGTATAGCCTTGTAAAGAACTGCAAGCTGGATATTAAACAGTTCAGAGAAGAAGAGAATAGAAACTCTCTGAATGTCATAAACTAGTCGTCATCTGAAGATTGGTTTGGACACCACAATGTTTCATTAGCCATCGTCCTATTCGAGTTGGTATGCCGTTTCCTTCCTCTGATCTTTGAACGAACTTGTGTTGCAGTATAATGTTCAAAATTAGGTGGATGTATTAATTATTTAATTGCGTAACACTGAGCGGAATTGTAGCAGGAACAATCAGATGCCACAAGTTTAGTGAAATGAGGGATCGCTACAAGTGATGTTGGTAACTTCATTTCTAAGACTGGTTTCATGTTGCGCTCCACGCGACGTTATCAGCCTCAACATCTCGAAATAACTACTAGAACCCACATCCGTTTGAACCTCTGATTCTCTGTTTGATGAAACTGCATCTAATATAACGAACATGGCAAAAATTATAGAATTAAAAAAAGTTATTTCTTAATTAAGTTAGAAACAGCGCGGGTTGGAAGACGTTACAGTAAATCGTTGTAGTGACTGAAACGAACTACATCGAGAAAAAAGCCGCTAAAATTCCAGGAGGAAAAAACATATTTATTTAATCGTTACCGTTCAACTTGAAATATGTTAATTACTTTCTCAAGATATGTCAGGTTAACGAAACAAGATCATTCAGAAAATGGAGTATATCTTCTCAGGGGATAAATACACAGTAAAGGTTTAAGGTTTACTTTCTTCGTAAAGAGTTGCACTACTGTGGTATTAAAAAATTAAAATGACTTCGAAGGGCCTGTTTTATTTTATGTCTACCTCATTTTCTGTGTTGTGAAAACAATATCTAAAGAAACATAATTTTTTTTAAAACAGTTTTTCTCACTATCTTCTGGAGCCAAGAAAATATTTTTCATTAAAAAAATCTAGTGAGCTGAATTAACAATTACAGCAATGCGCGTGAGCGAAGTTAGTGTTGAAAAGTCTGAATTCATCCATATGAGCATTAAGAGAAATCCGTTAACCTTTACGTTTCATTGACAGAACATTTAAGAAAATGGCACAATTCTACTAAAGAAACTGCCTACACTGAACGTGTGTGTCCTATTTTGGACTATTGATGCCCAGTGTGGGATCCCCATCAAGTGGGACTGACGGAGGATGTAGAGAAAGTTCAAAGAAGAGCAGCTCGTTTTATATTGTCGCGATAAAGGGAAGAGCGTGTCATAGTTAAAACGAGTTGGGAGGAAATCATTAAAAGAAAGGCGTTATTCGCTGCGGCGAGATTTATATGCGAAACTGCTGTCACCAACTTTTCCGAATGCGACCATATTTTGGTATCAGCCACCTTGATTTGATTTGATTTGATTTTTTCAGGGGAGCCAAACAGTCTTGGTCTAACGCGCCACTGCCCGCACCGAAACTAAGTTTATTGTGCGGTATCGCTCCCTGTATATCTAGTAAAGCCAACCAATGCCATTGAACAGTGCAAGGAGTCCCTTTACCAGTTCTTTATTAGACACAATTTCTTCGGGTCTGGTTGTCCCAAATGTTCTGTGCCTTTTACTCTCCAATGCATTGCATTCGAAGATTAGATGTGATGCAGTTTCATCACCGTCATCACAGATCCTACATTTAGGGTCCTCTTCTGTTATTCCCATTTTATGTAGGTGTTTTTTGAAATTCCATGGCCTGTCAGCAATCCCACCATGAGTTTAATCTCTCTCCTGTTCAGACCCAGGATTGCAGAGCTTCTTTTAAAACATGGCTTTGGCATCATTACCTTGCCATGTTTTTGTTGATAGACTTTGGTCCAATATTCTACGTGCTGTCTTCTGAACCAGTTACGTAGCTCCAATTTGATCATTGCCTTGGTGATTGTCAGGACAGGTTCCGGTCCAATAAATGGAGTCTCTGCCCCCATCCTGGCTAATCTGTCGGCATGTTCGTTGCCACTGATCCCGAGTGGCCAGGGACCCACAATAGGTTTACTCTATTGCTTTCCGTTAGCTCCACCAGAACCCTGTGACATTCTGCAACAATTTTGGACCGTGTTGCAGGAGCTGCCAGTGATCTCAGGGCTGCCTGGCTGTCTGAATAGATATAGATGCTACGGTCTTTGTAGCACCTATGCAATTTCTCCTCCACACACGCCCTGATGGCAGTGATTTCGGCCTGAAATACTGAGGCCAGTTTCCCTAGAGAGATGACGCCCTCCAGTCTTGGCTGCACCCCGTATACCCCGACCCCAACGCCTTGGTCTGATTTTGACCCGTCAGTGAATCAGACAATATCCCCCGTACGGTGTCAAACTATTTTCTCCCACTGCTCCCTACTTCCAATTGTTGTATTGAAAGGCTTGTTGAAGCAGTATGGGGTTATAATATAGTCGGCTGGCATTTCCCCAACATTTCCTAGATTTGCCTCACTCACTATTTTAGTGTGTGATTCTGGATATCCCAAAGAGTTCCAGTTTTTGCCAGTTTTGAGTCTGTATGCACCAGCCGCTGCCTCCATCTTGACCCAAAGGTGTAATGGGGGCATATCCAACATGGTTTCCATCCCAGCAGTTGGTGTGCTGCTAATTCTGCCTGTTATGGCTAAGCAGGCTAATCTCTGCACCTTACCAAGCTCCTTAGCAGCAACCTGCTGTTCTACCTTCTTACACCACACGACCGCCCCATACATGATCCTGGGTCTAATCACTGTGGTGTATATCTAGTGCATACCCTTAGGGCCCAGGCCCCAATTTTTGCCACAAGCTCTCCTGGTACTTACCAGAGTACCTTTTGCCTTGGAGCAAATATTCCTAATGTGAGGGATCCATGTCAGTTTCTCATCTAAGGTAACCCCTAGATATTTCACTGTCCCATTCACAGGTAGCGCTTCATTGAAAAACTTCAGATCCCAACTTGAATGTTGGATATGCTTCTTTGTGAATGGTACAACAACAGTCTTCTTAGGACTAACCCCCAGATCCTGTTTTCTGCACCAGTCTTGCACAATGTCCAACGCACCTTGTGCCATATTCTTGACTGTGTCAGCAAATTTGCCAAGTATTACTATGACAAGATCATCTGCGTATCCTTGGCAAAAGTACTGCCTAGAGTTTAATTCTCCAATGACATCATTCACCACTAGATTACACAATAAAGGGGGAAGAACTACTCCTTGTGGCCAACCTCTAGTGGTGTTGATTGCCATTTTTTCATTCATCGTGGTAGCCTCTACCTTTCTTCCACTGAGTATGGCCCTAGTCCACCTACATATAATAGTCCTTAGGTCATGCACCTCTGCTGCCCTAACCATGGAATCGAAGGTCGTGTTGCTAAAAGCCCCCTCGATGTCCAGGAAGATACAGAGGGCTATTTCCTGAAAGTGTACTGCTTTATCCACCTTCCCAACGAGTTGGTGGAGAGCTGTCTCACATGATTTACCTGGCTGATATGCATGTTGGTTTGAATGTAGAGGAGACCTACATAACCTCCTTTCTCCAACATGCACATTAACCAGCTTTTCCAATGCCTTAAGAATGAAGGAGGACAGGCTGATTCGTCTCATTTCCTTGGCCTTGGTATGATCAATTCTCCCTGGTTTTGGAATGAAGACAACCTTCACTGCCCTCCAGGCATTGGGAATGATTCCTGCTGCTAGTCTAACCCTGAATAACCTGCATAGGAATCTAATAAGATTTTCTCCCGCTTATTGGAGGAGAGCTGGAAAGATTCCATCGGGGCCAGGTGTCTTGAACGGTTGAAATGTTCCCACCACCCATCGGACCTTACTGTAATTGACACACTCCTTGGCCAAATCCCAGTCGTCTTTGCGAATACCTGAGAACCGTTGTCTCTCAGGAATCGCATTCACCACCAGAGTATATTGAGAAAAGTGAGTCTTGAGGAGCAGTTCCAGCGTTTCATGTGCTGTCTTTGTATACTACCCATCCTCCTTCTTCAAACTTGAAATATATTAATTACTTTCTCAAGATATATCAAATTAATGAAAAAATATCATTCAGAAAATGGAGTATATTTTCTCAGGGGATAAATACACAGTAAAGGTTTAATTTCTTCTTAACGAGTTGCACTACTGTGGTATTAAAAAATTAAAACGATTTTGTTGATAGTAAGCCTCACAAAATGACTTCGGAGAACCTGTTTCATTTTATGTCTACCTCGATTTCTGTGTTGTGAAAATAATAATTAAAGAAACATATTAAAAAAAAAGAGTTTTCTCACTATCTTCTGGAGCCAAGAAAACATTTTTGATTAAAAAAATCTGGTGAGCTGAATTAACAATTACAGCAATGCGCGTGAGCGAAGTTAGTGTTGAAAAGTCTGAATTCATCCATGTGAGCATTAAGAGAAATCCGTTAACCTTTACGTTTCATTGACAGAACACTTAAGAAAATGGCACAATTCTACTAAAGAAACTGCCTACACTGAACGTGTTTGTCCTATTTTGGACTATTGATGCCCAGTGTGGGATCCCCATCAAGTGGGACTGACGGAGGATGTAGAGAAAGTTCAAAGAAGAGCAGCTCGTTTTATATTGTCGCGATAAAGGGAAGAGCGTGTCATAGTTAAAACGAGTTGGGAGGAAATCATTAAAAGAAAGGCGTTATTCGCTGCGGCGAGATTTATATGCGAAACTGCTGTCACCAACTTTTCCGAATGCGACCATATTTTGGTATCAGCCACCTTGATTTGATTTGATTTGATTTTTTCAGGGGAGCCAAACAGTCTTGGTCTAACGCGCCACTGCCCGCACCGAAACTAAGTTTATTGTGCGGTATCGCTCCCTGTATATCTAGTAAAGCCAACCAATGCCATTGAACAGTGCAAGGAGTCCCTTTACCAGTTCTTTATTAGACACAATTTCTTCGGGTCTGGTTGTCCCAAATGTTCTGTGCCTTTTACTCTCCAATGCATTGCATTCGAAGATTAGATGTGATGCAGTTTCATCACCGTCATCACAGATCCTACATTTAGGGTCCTCTTCTGTTATTCCCATTTTATGTAGGTGTTTTTTGAAATTCCATGGCCTGTCAGCAATCCCACCATGAGTTTAATCTCTCTCCTGTTCAGACCCAGGATTGCAGAGCTTCTTTTAAAACATGGCTTTGGCATCATTACCTTGCCATGTTTTTGTTGATAGACTTTGGTCCAATATTCTACGTGCTGTCTTCTGAACCAGTTACGTAGCTCCAATTTGATCATTGCCTTGGTGATTGTCAGGACAGGTTCCGGTCCAATAAATGGAGTCTCTGCCCCCATCCTGGCTAATCTGTCGGCATGTTCGTTGCCACTGATCCCGAGTGGCCAGGGACCCACAATAGGTTTACTCTATTGCTTTCCGTTAGCTCCACCAGAACCCTGTGACATTCTGCAACAATTTTGGACCGTGTTGCAGGAGCTGCCAGTGATCTCAGGGCTGCCTGGCTGTCTGAATAGATATAGATGCTACGGTCTTTGTAGCACCTATGCAATTTCTCCTCCACACACGCCCTGATGGCAGTGATTTCGGCCTGAAATACTGAGGCCAGTTTCCCTAGAGAGATGACGCCCTCCAGTCTTGGCTGCACCCCGTATACCCCGACCCCAACGCCTTGGTCTGATTTTGACCCGTCAGTGAATCAGACAATATCCCCCGTACGGTGTCAAACTATTTTCTCCCACTGCTTCCTACTTCCAATTGTTGTATTGAAAGGCTTGTTGAAGCAGTATGGGGTTATAATATAGTCGGCTGGCATTTCCCCAACATTTCCTAGATTTGCCTCACTCACTATTTTAGTGTGTGATTCTGGATATCCCAAAGAGTTCCAGTTTTTGCCAGTTTTGAGTCTGTATGCACCAGCCGCTGCCTCCATCTTGACCCAAAGGTGTAATGGGGGCATATCCAACATGGTTTCCATCCCAGCAGTTGGTGTGCTGCTAATTCTGCCTGTTATGGCTAAGCAGGCTAATCTCTGGACCTTACCAAGCTCCTTAGCAGCAACCTGCTGTTCTACCTTCTTACACCACACTACCGCCCCATACATGATCCTGGGTCTAATCACTGTGGTGTATATCTAGTGCATACCCTTAGGGCCCAGGCCCCAATTTTTGCCACAAGCTCTCCTGGTACTTACCAGAGTACCTTTTGCCTTGGAGCAAATATTCCTAATGTGAGGGATCCATGTCAGTTTCTCATCTAAGGTAACCCCTAGATATTTCACTGTCCCATTCACAGGTAGCGCTTCATTGAAAAACTTCAGATTCCAACTTGAATGTTGGATATGCTTCTTTGTGAATGGTACAACAACAGTCATCTTAGGACTAACCCCCAGATCCTGTTTTCTGCACCAGTCTTGCACAATGTCCAACGCACCTTGTGCCATATTCTTGACTGTGTCAGCAAATTTGCCAAGTATTACTATGACAAGATCATCTGCGTATCCTTGGCAAAAGTACTGCCTAGAGTTTAATTCTCCAATGACATCATTCACCACTAGATTACACAATAAAGGGGGAAGAACTACTCCTTGTGGCCAACCTCTAGTGGTGTTGATTGCCATTTTTTCATTCATCGTGGTAGCCTCTACCTTTCTTCCACTGAGTATGGCCCTAGTCCACCTACATATAATAGTCCTTAGGTCATGCACCTCTGCTGCCCTAACCATGGAATCGAAGGTCGTGTTGCTAAAAGCCCCCTCGATGTCCAGGAAGATACAGAGGGCTATTATCCACCTTCCCAACGAGTTGGTGGAGAGCTGTCTCACATGATTTACCTGGCTGATATGCATGTTGGTTTGAATGTAGAGGAGACCTACATAACCTCCTTTCTCCAACATGCACATTAACCAGCTTTTCCAATGCCTTAAGAATGAAGGAGGACAGGCTGATTCGTCTCATTTCCTTGGCCTTGGTATGATCAATTCTCCCTGGTTTTGGAATGAAGACAACCTTCACTGCCCTCCAGGCATTGGGAATGATTCCTGCTGCTAGTCTAACCCTGAATAACCTGCATAGGAATCTAATAAGATTTTCTCCCGCTTATTGGAGGAGAGCTGGAAAGATTCCATCGGGGCCAGGTGTCTTGAACGGTTGAAATGTTCCCACCACCCATCGGACCTTACTGTAATTGACACACTCCTTGGCCAAATCCCAGTCGTCTTTGCGAATACCTGAGAACCGTTGTCTCTCAGGAATCGCATTCACCACCAGAGTATATTGAGAAAAGTGAGTCTTGAGGAGCAGTTCCAGCGTTTCATGTGCTGTCTTTGTATACTACCCATCCTCCTTCTTCAAACTTGAAATATATTAATTACTTTCTCAAGATATATCAAATTAATGAAAAAATATCATTCAGAAAATGGAGTATATTTTCTCAGGGGATAAATACACAGTAAAGGTTTAATTTCTTCTTAACGAGTTGCACTACTGTGGTATTAAAAAATTAAAACAATTTTGTTGATAGTAAGCCTCACAAAATGACTTCGGAGAACCTGTTTCATTTTATGTCTACCTCGATTTCTGTGTTGTGAAAATAATAATTAAAGAAACATATTAAAAAAAAGAGTTTTCTCACTATCTTCTGGAGCCAAGAAAACATTTTTGATTAAAAAAATCTGGTGAGCTGAATTAACAATTACAGCAATGCGCGTGAGCGAAGTTAGTGTTGAAAAGTCTGAATTCATCCATATGAGCATTAAAAGAAATCCGTTAACCTTTATTTACACAATAAATCAGTAAGATCTAAATGCCGTAAATTCAACTAAATATCTAGGAATAACAATTACGAACAACTTAAATTGGAAAGAACTCATGGAAAACGTTATAGGAAAGGTGAACCAAAGGCAACGTTTCATTGACAGAACACTTAGAAGATGCAACAGTTCTACTAAAGAAACTGCCTACAGTGAACTTGTGCGTCCTGTTTTGGACTACTGCTGACAAGTGTGGGATCCCCATCAAGTGGTACTGACGGAGGATGTAGAAAAAGTTCAGCTCGTTTTGTGTTGTCGCGATACAGGGAAGAGCGTGTCATAGAAATGATACACGATTTGGGGTGGAAATCATTAAAAGAAAGGCGTTAGTCGTTGCGGAAATTACTGTCACCAACTTTTCTCTTCCGAATGCGACCATATTTTGTTATCACCCACCTAGATAGGGAGACATGATCATCATAATAAAATAAGAGAAATCAGATCCAATACGGAAATATTAAGGAGTTCAAATGTTCAAGTGTTTGTAAATCTATCGGACCAGTCTGGGTGGTCATCAGTCCGTAGCTTACAAATTACTAAAAATACTCTAAACTAACCTATGGACAACACACACACCCATGCCCCAGGGGCGACTTCAACCTCCGACGGCGAGCAACCACGCGCTCCACAACGAGGTGCCTTAGACCGCTCGGCTACTACACCGCGACTATTCAGGTGTTCCTTTTTCGCCGCGCGCTATTAAGAGAATAGAACGGTGTAGAAATATCACAAAAGCGGTTCGATGAATCCTCCGCCATGCACTTAAATGTGCTTAGCGGAGTATTTATGTAGTTGTAGTTGAAGATTACTTTTATCCTGAATAAAAAATGCTGGGATGTGTTTCTTTTTTCTGATAGGATTAGAGATTGAAAACTAAAGAGAGGCGTCAAGCGGTTAGTGCGTCAGCTGGTTTGGGCAGCGTAGTGGGGAAACGGCTCGCGATTGCACTCTAACTTATCGCGGTAAGTTGTATTTTTTAGAGACATTTGCTCCAAAAATAATTAAGCAATGAAGTAATGAGAAACGGGCAGTCAGAATAAACTATCACGAAAGAATCAAAACGTTGAAGAGATTGCATGGAAATTCTGTATTCATAATACGAAATTTTTAAAATCTGTCAATTAAATTTAAATATTTTCTGGAATGTTATGATTCTTTAGAGAAAGTAACTCGAAAATTCATTTTATCTCATCAGAGTAAGTACTGAAGAACTTTTGCACGTTCTCCAAAATCTGAGATATCGGAGATTTTGCAAGCGCGGGTCGTTCACAATCTCAATCTCCCGCTCCAGCCTACGCACTTCGCACTGCGTTTCATTTTATTACTCAACTAGCTGAACCCCCGCTGCTTCGCATGCGTAGGCTGGTTGGTCTGCACCAGTTGTTTCTTTTTAATCCTGATGATGAATCCATATCTTAAATTTCGTAGTTATAGCTCGAAATTTGAGTTAACAGCAACATCTTTGAAAATCAATTTTTGCATCCAGTATTTCACCCCCTTATTAGCGTAATTTCTAAAAATACCGAAACACGTGTCTTTTAAATTCGAAGCCCGAATCCAAATCCGAAAATTTGTAGTTCTACCTCAAGTTTTGCCTAAGTAGCATCAGATTTTCGAAAAACATCCCCTCTCCAATTTAACCCCGTTGATGGTTGAATTTCCAAAAATACCGAAACACATATTTTTTAACGTCTAACGAACTACACAAATATCAATTTTTGCAGCTCTGGCTTCAAAATTGTATCAGTAGCTACGTGTTTTCAAAAAGAATTTTTGATCTTCTATTTAACCCTCTTACTTGTTGAATTTTGAAAAATAATAAAAATCATGGATTTTTAATCCTGACCAAAATTTCATATCCGAAGTTTCGTAGTTGTAGCTTAAAATTTGAGTTAACAGGAACATATTTTTGAAAATAAATTTTTTGCGTTACCTATTTTACCCCCTTATTTGTCGAATTTCAAGGAATGCCTAAACACATGTCTTTTAAATTCTAACCCTGAATTAAAATCCGACATTTTGTAGCTCTAGCTTCAAAATTGCCTCAATAGCTACGTATTTTCAAAAAACTCTACATCTCCTATTTCACCCCCTTACGGACGGAATATCGAAAAATCGCTTCTTAAATGACGCCTACTGAGTAAGATCAACACCCTCCACAAATTTCAAGTTTCTATCTTTAGTGGTTTGGGCTGGGCGATGATGAGTCAGTCAGTCAGTCAGTCAGTCAATCGGAACACTTCCTTTTATATGTAGAGATTACTAATACCGACAAACCAAAGAAACATTTAGGTCTTCCTTTAAACTCGTAATCAATGTTAACGTCTTTAAAGCGTAATCCTTTAAAACGTCAATTACGCCCAGTAGATTATTAAAATAAATAAATAAATAGAAGTAAAAAAATTTAAAAAAATAAATTAAAAATAAAAGTTCTCAGCTTTACAAGTTCAAATTCACCGAAGTGTTGTTCTGAGGCTTACAATTAACAAATTGTGGAAATTATTTAATAGCTCTTAGCAGTAGAACACTTTGCGAAGAAAACATACCTAAAATCGTTACTGTAGATTAACCCCCTTTGAAGATGTAACCAATTCCCAGGAGATTGTTTTTTTAATGACTATCTTTCAGGTTTTAAAATTAGTAAGTTACTTCTTGTGGCACACCGTGTAATATACTTGCAGTAAATAGCAAGTGTGGGAACGTGAACGTTAACAAGTAATAGAGAATACGGTTTTTTAGGAGCCTAGCAAGGAAATCGATACTTGAAATCAGTTCATAGATCATTCTAAGTCCTACAACTTTTTACTGTATCATTTTCGATCTGTATTATAATATTTTTCCTTAATTAAACAAAATCGTTTTTGAAAAAGTAGCAAAGTTTTTTGGTTGAAGATTCAAGAAACAGAAACTCTGTTCAAAATTTTATTTACTATATGTTAATTTTTTTCAGGTGATGATTTGTGCCAATATAACATTAGGCCGTCATAGAATGGTTGCTAGAAACGTTCATCATCGAAGTTTCACTCCCATGCCAAGCTGTTTTTTTTTTTTTTTTTTTTTTTTTTTTTTTTAAGAGATCCCTTCAGGAAACACATCCTAGCAGTTACATTTATAGGCTATTCTATGTCAACAAATTTCTATTTTTTAGATATTTTTCTCTTGCTATTGCCATTCAACGTAGGTTATTTTCCTCCCAAGGTAGGGGAATTTTTACCCCCACCAATCTCCTGATCGTCAATTTTGATGTTTCTCATTCCTTTTATTTCTGCTACATCTCAATACTTTTTATTTATTTATTTGCGGTTTAATCTAAGACCAATTATTTTCTTACAACACTCTTCATTTCTTTCCACAGAGCCTGTTATTCTTTTTCACTTTTATTGATGAAAACAATATCATAAGCGACTCTTATCAATGATATCCTCTGAGCCAGAATTTTTATGCCACACTTGAACCTTCTTTTTATATTCGCCATTGCTTCGTCGATGCATGTATTGAACATTAGGGACGAAACATTGGGTGCCTTATTAATAAGAGTACTTTGTCCGTGATATTCCAGTCGTATTATTCCCTCTTGGTTCTTGTACATATTGTATATTACTCGTCTATCTCTACATCTTACTCCTATTTTTCTCAGTCTGTTGAACTTCTTGCACCAGATAACATCGTCGAACGCTTATTCCAGGACTACAGACTCTTTTAAATTTTCTTCCTTTCTTTTCAGTCCTGCTTCTATCACTTATTTCAGTGTCAGGACTGCCTCTTTGGTGTAGTTGCATTTCCTAGGGCCACATTGACAAATACTCAATTTTCTTTTGTCTTTTCCATATTTTGTATATTACTCTCGTCAGTAGCTCCGAAGCGTGATCTGTTAAACTGATTGTCTTTGCTTCCTGCAGAATCGTGTATGTGATATTGTTTCGAAAGGTCGGATTCAGTTCTCCATTTCCATAAATTGTTCACCCAACATGAACAGTCCCGCCACCAACGGGTTAATAATTTCGATAGAATGTCATCTATTCCTTGTGCCTTATTTGATATTAATTCCACCAAAGCACTGTGATACTGGATCGCTTACGTCTTCCATATCAACACCAGCTATTACACAAGTCAAACACGTCTTCCACCTTATATTGGCCTTTAATTCGCTCATTGCACCCATCTGCTCTCTCCTTTGCACTTGACAAAGGAATTCTCATGTCACTCTTAATGTTTTAATTTCACAGAAGGTTTCTGTATTCTGACCAATCCTTCCGACGATAATTTGCTATCGCATTACTTCTTGTTTTTCCTGCAAACTTGTATCCACGGTTACCCTACACTTATTATTTTTATTCCAAAACATTTTTATTTTCAACCTATTAGGTATATATCCACCGAAGTTACTAAGGTACCTCATTTTCTTTATATCAAGTGGATTATTACAGGAGTATACTTGTTTTAGTAGCCTCGTAATAGTGCTAGAATTACAGTTTGTAAGTCTGTAGGTATAACGTGTAATTCTATTAATTAATTTGCTAGACATGACTGCACCAAAATGATCTCTCGAATCAGAAGAATGATTATATATTGTAACACTAGAAATAATACTTTGTCACCTCAACGTACTGCTCTATCGTGGTCTTCAGTGGATAGGGTACTTTCCTTGAATACTGGAGGCCACTGTGTATTATAAAGCAACAGTACCTTTACCTTTTAGGTCGCAAGGAAGGAAGAGATGACCACTCAGTGGGAAGTGTAACTTTATATAATGAAATGTTTCTCTGACAAGTGCATGAATCTTTTTCAGTATAGTAATACTCCTTCTTTAGCAATCCATCTACGTGGAAATATGTGCAAATGTGTACAGTTTTAGGAATATGTTTGATATAGTCATTCAAAAATTTACGTAACATCTGAGGTTCTTTAGTTTCAGAACTGCAGGAAGTATTTGCGAGCTCATCACAACAATTGTATACATCAAACTTACTGGGTTTCTACACTTAATGACATATCTACCCTTCAATTTTCATTTTCTTAAATAAAACAGACTTGTCAGGTAGAGACTTTAACATTGTTTATTTTATTTTTTCTGGATCATTTTTATTTGTGCTAATGTAGTCCAACATTTATTGGGTTGGCAAATTTATTATCCTGCATACTTTATAGTGACCTAGTGATATTTGCCTCTTAAGGCAGACACACACGTAACTGCAAGACTGACGAAGATGAGGGATCAGACACTTTGTGCAAGCATAATTTTGCCTTTGCATTGCAGTTCTTTTAGATGAGTAACGCTTTATCGTTTTTCAATCATGGAGGCCTATGAAAGCAAACCACAGTACTTATGCTGGAGTATGTATGCGTACAA